>BSBK01004574.1:0-600000 GCA_027943335.1 Chamaecyparis obtusa | reverse complement strand
TCCCTGATGTTTTACAGTCCATAGTTGCTGATTCCTTGAAGAGTGAATCAAAGGTTAGCCTTCCTTGAGTTTTACTCATAAAAAGGACTCATCACCCTTATGCCATTGTTCATGTTATCATGCTAGGAGTTTCATTAGTCACATTCTGCAATAGGTTGTTCTCAGTTGTCTTCAAAATTATCTTCCATAAAAGTACATCTAATAAACTCCATAGCATGACAATGAAGACCTAATCCACCAATCCATAGTTACTTGAAAGATAGTAACCTATTTGTAGGTAATACCCACCTGAGTCCTATGGAGCTCAAAGTAGAAGGAGGATCTTATCCAGTCCTCATCAATTAGGCTTTTATTACAAACTAGGAAACCTATTTACTGAGAATCAAGACAATATCCTTGCCAAGTTTGACCCACAAGAAAAACCCCTAATAGACTGGTGACTCTACTAGGGAGTTGTAAGAAATATTTTGCTAAGTTATAGGGTTTAGTTGAGCCAAGGCTCCTACCCTATACAAACTAGCTGGTTAGCATTGGTGTCTATATTTTAAAGAAAAATTCACAAATTTTTCGGTGGTGACTCTAACAATCTTTGCAACATTACTGGTCAGGAAATCATTCACAAGATGATTTACATAGGTACTAGGTCTCAAATAAATAAGCTTCCTGAGGATAGATTGGGAGAAGGTCTTCCAAGTACTTCTAGGCCTAGTCAGACAAGGAGAGGAAGAAGGAATAGGAGTATGTTTCATACTCAGAAACATAGAGAGAATGCAAGACAAGAGGAAAAAATCTAGCCTATTCAGATGAATCAAGAAGGAAATACCTCTGAATATGAGGATGTTGTTGATTTGGGCTTGAACCAATATGAAGATGAGGTTCAAGTAGGAGATGCTAAATTTGAGACTACTCTCCCTGAATCAGAAGAAATTTTTGAAGAGGTCTATGAGTTGGAGAGGAGAGTTCAAGAACAGATACATTTAAGATAGAAAAGAGATAAGGAAAAGGAGGAAATAATTAGACATGCCATGATTAGAGCTGAGAAATTGAAGAAGCAGTTGCTGGATCTTGAGGCCATGAATTAGGTTCCTATAATAGAGGAAGCAGAAGATTAGCCTATTGTCCAGCAAGTTTATGAAGTAAGAAATCCTAGGGACAAAGGTAAACAAAAGGTTGTGGGTGTTTCAATAAATGAATCAAATCATGCAAAGAAGTCCATGGATCAAGAAACAAGGTTAGAGGCTGATTTGGAAGAAGCAAAAAGAAAACAAGAATTGTTGGCTAAAGAGTTGGAAAAGGCAGAGCTTGAAGCCATTGTTGCTGAGATGAAGAGGAAGATTGATTTCCTTAAGCAATCTTCTGGACCTACTAATACCCTTTCCACATCTCAAGCACAAGGAGAAATGTGTTGAATACTGCTACAACTTCAGGTATGCCTAAGATTTCTAATATTTCTAATACTCAAACATCTGCATCTTTAGGTGGTGACCCATCTCAAGTAGGTCCCATTCATGAGAGGCATAAACAATTGGTTTTTATTGGGATTCCTAGTTACCCAAATACCATCCCTGATGAAATTAGGAAGAAGCTCCCAAAATTCAGTAGAAGCAATGTAGTTACTTGTGAAGAACATTTGAAAAGTTTTATTGATGTAACAGATGACTACAATATTGAACCTGATGATGTCATCATGAAGCTTTTTGTATAGTCTTTGACTGAAGATGCTAGAGATTGGTTTAGAAATTTGCCTCATGCTAGCATATGTTCATGGGAACAGTTCAAACATTCTTTCAAGGAATAGTATGGTGATAAAACCAATGAAGGCTTCATGCTTAATGAGTTCAACAACATCATGAAAAATTCAAATGAAGGTGTTGTTGAGTTCAATGTCAGATTTCAGAAGGCCATGCATAAATTGTTATAGGTTATCAGATTGGATGACAGAGTGTGTCTTGTTACATACTTGAATGCTTTTGATTCAAAAATGGGATATCTTTTGAGAGATAAGAACCCTAGGAAACTTGTAGAGGCTTATAAATTGGCTATTAATATAGAGAGAAATGGAAGGATATTAGGGAAGCTGGGAAGGAGAGAAGATTGTTAGCCTTTAGTCTCAAATAGAAGGGAGCCAAGGAAACCTAATGCAAAGCCAAAAGATGATGATAGTTTGAAACAAATCTTGAAAGCAATAAAGGATTTAAAGCCTAGTGAAGTAAGAAATAGTAGAGTGCAAGGAAATGATAGGCCATCTTTCAATAACTTTAATAAGTTACCAAGAATGCAAAACTATCCCTATAATACTCAGTGGAAGGATGGAAAGCCAGTGCTCCCTGAAAGAAAGGATAAACCAAATGACAAGATCCCTAACCCCTTGCACCAAAATACAGTAAATATGAATGATGATGCTCCCTAGTGTGTTGTCTTCCAATCACCTTATGATCCTTATTATTGTGCAATTGCTCAAAGTGTTTCTATAGATGAAGATCAAGACAACAACAATCGGGAGTCTTATGATGATCAAGGATGCGGTATGATTTCTTCATACATACATGATGAATTAGACTCTGCAGAGGAAAATGAAGATCAAGATGTTGGGAGTTCCCAAGTCAGAGATGAGGTTTACCCTTAGCAACTATTTTCTAATGAAGAAGGTAATCACCTTGATGTAGTTTAGTGCAATACTCTAAGAAGTGATGAGTCAGTAATGTTGAGAAGACCTTCTGATGAAGAAATTACACAAATCATAGTAGACATGGTGTCTCAAGTTAAAAGAAACTATAATTTGAGAAATAGGGTGGTAGGTAGTCCAAGTGGCAGGCCTGCTAGAATTGTCATCAAGAAAATAGAAAGGGATAAAAACAAGCCCAAAATAAGCAAAAGGTTACTGACATTGCTGAGAAAAACAAAATAAAAAAAATTTTATTTTCAGTAAGCCAACAATTTCTTACAAAGTAAAAACCAAGCCTCTTGTTGATACTGTACACTCTTTGCAAAAGGAAGTAAAGAGTCAGAGCAAAGATAGTCCCCATCTGGTTACACATGAGGAAAATGAGGAGGCTACTATCACTAAACCAGATGTAGTTGACCCCAAATATGTTCCCATTAACATGAGCAAATTGTTGTCACAAATCACTATCAAGGTCCCCTTATTAGAAATGATGAGGATAGAGGACCATAAAGTGAAGGATTTGAGTTGGGTGAAAGGAGCTTTTCTTTATGATACCCAAAATTCCACCAAGGCTGATGGAATGGCTACTCTAGGAGGTGATTCAATTGAGAACCAATGTGTGGAAATCATCTCTGAGATCCCTCAAATTTATTTGGACACTAGTGTTACTAATGTTGTGGCAGGAATAGTTGATCCTTTCTTTTTGTCCCTAATAGTAAATGGGAAGTTGTTAAGAAACTGTACGATTGATTCAGGAGCCTCTAATACTGTTATGCCTCTAGAAATAATGAGATCCTTGGGTTTTAAAGTAGATACATGTCATGGAAGATGCCAGGCTATGGATTCAAGAGAGGTCCCTGTTATTGGTACTATAAAAGTACTTCCTTACAGGTTGACAACCTTCCTTGACAAGTTGTTAACAATGAGTGTTTTGGTGGTTGATATTCCCCGTCATTATGGGATGTTACTGTCAAGGAAGTGGAGTGCTCAAATGTGAGGTAGTATCTAGTGTGATTTGTCCTTTGCAACTTTCAATATTGATGGTGACAATGTGAAAGTATCCAGAGAAAGTAGAACTCCACATATGATTGAAATAAATGATGATCATTTAAATTGTTGTGTGGATGTTGACATGGAGAATTTCAAATTAGAAGAAACTGTCCCACCAGTGGAAGAGGTAGATCCACTGGTTGCAGAATTAAAGAAACAACAAGATGTACTATGGAAAATGTATTTTGATGGAGCATGCTCAAAAGAAAGCTCAGGAGTTGGAGTCTTATTCATATCTCCATCAGGTACTACTTTTAAGTATTCATTCTCATTGACTTTTCAATGCACAAATAATACTACTGAATATGAAGCATTATCTTTGGGATTGAATATTGCTACCAGACATGGGATAAAATGTTTAAAGTTTTTTGGTGATTCTAAACTTGTGGTAGCACAAGTCCAATCCAAATATGCTATAAAAAATGATAGATTGAAATTGTATAAACATGTGATATGGGATCAGATTGAAATGTTTGATGCTTTCAATATATGTTGGGTAGAAAGATCAAATAACATAATGGCTGATTTTTTGGCCAATGTTTCTCTAAAAAGGGATGATTCAACTTTGTTTGGAGTATCAATTCTTGAAGTAAAAAGTAGACCAGTTGTTGTAGACAACATTTACAATTGGTAGATCTTTGAAGATGATCATGACATTCTAAAATTCATTCAATGTCTTTACATATATGAGGATCAACCTATAGACTGCAACACATTGGTTGAGGAAGTTGAAGGTAAGGACATGGTCATGGGAAGTGAGGTGATTCAACTAAATTCAAATAGTATTCCTAAAGGCTTAACTGAGTTAAAAGCATTGTATAGCATCCAAAATGATCATTTGTCAAAAATAAGTAATGCTTATGTAGAAGATCTGGAGGAAGTGAATTTGGGATCACATAATGCTCCTCAAATGGTCTATATTGGAAAAGGATTAGCCCCTCAATTGAAAGATAATTTGATAAATTTATTGAGAAGGTACAAGCATGTGTTTGCATGGTCCTATGATGATCTAAAGTCCTACAAAGAGGACCTTTTCCAACATGAAATCCCATTAAAGAAAGATGTCAAACCATTCAGGCAGAAGCAAAGGCCCATTAACCCATTGTTGGCTCCTAAGATGCGGTAGGAGCTAGTCAAGTTGAGTGATGCAAGAATAATTCAACCTATAAGGCATTCAACTTGGGTGTCTAATTTAGTCCTAGTTAGAAAGAAGAATGGTGACATTAGATTGTGTGTGGACTTTAGGAATTTGAATGTTGCATCATTGAAGGACAATTATTCACTGCCCAACATGGAGGCAATGTTGCATAAGGTCACTGGTTGTGAGTTATTGTCTATGATGGATGGCTTCTTTGGATATAACCAGGTGTTGGTGAAAGAATTTGAACAATTCAAAGCAACATTCACAACACCCTAGGGAACTTATGCATATGTCAGAATGCCATTTGGTCTCAGGAATGTTGGAGCAACTTTCCAAAGAGCCATGGATGTTTCTTTTAAGGAATATATTGATCTATTTATGGTTGTGTACTAGGATGACCTAACTGCTTATTCTAGGAAGGCTCGTGACCATTGTTTGCACCTAGAAAAGATTTTTGTCAAAGCTCTGGAGTATGGTGTGTCCCTAAATCCTAAAAAATGTAATTTTGCAGTCAAAGAGGGAAAGTTCCTAGGACACATTGTATTAAAGGAAGGAATAAGAATTTATCTAGAGAGAGTTGAAGCTATCAGGAAAGTGTCTGTACCTAAAAATCTCAAAGGGGTGCAGTCCTTTCTAGGGAAGATCAATTTTGTTAGGAGATTCATTGAAAATTTTGCTGAAATTGTCAAGCCTATAGTAAAGTTATTGAAAAAGGATGTGAAGTTTCAATGGACTGTAGAGGCTCAGGCTGCATTTGAGAAAATTAAAGATCTGGTCCAACAAGCACCTGTGCTTAGGTCTCCTGACTACACCAAGCCTTTTTCATTGTTTTCTTTTGCATCATTTCACACCATTGCTGCTATTTTATTTCAAAAGGACAATGAGGGTTTTGAACATCCAATTGCATTTTTTAGTAAATCCTTGCAGGCTGCTGAGTTCAATTATGAGATGATGGAGAAGTAGGCATATGCACTGGTAAAGGTCGTAAAGTCTTTCAGGCCTTATCCAGTTTGTACAAAGGTTATTGCATATGTCCCACATGCAGCAGTTAAGGATATCCTTACTCAATCTAAAGTTACTGGTAAGAGATGAAAATGGATTACTAGAATCCAAGAATTCAATTTGGAAATCCATATCACCAAGCTTATGAGAGGACAAGGTCTGACAAAATTGATGACTAAAGAAAACATGGACTTAGTCCAAGTAAATAATGAAGGAACTCCAGGTATGACAATCACAAGTATTGAATTGCAACCAAAATATGATGATATTGTCTATTTCATAAAGAATGCTAGATGCCCAGACTATATGACAGATAATCAAAAGAGATCCTTGAAATTGCAAGCTCAAAAATATACATTGATACAAGGAGACTTGTATTTGAAAAATAGAGATGGAGTCTTGTTGTTTTGTCTTGACAGATATCAGGCAAAGAAGGTTTTAAATGAAATGCATGCTGGTGTTTGTGGAGGTCATTTTTTAGCAAGGACTACTGCTCACAAGATTTTAAGGGATGGTTATTTTTGGCCTACATTGTTTAAAGATTCATTTCAGTTTGTTAAATGGTGTGAAGCTTGTCAGAAGTTTGCTTCAAAATTAAAGTACTCAAGAGCACTGTCATTAAACCCAATAGTTGTTGAAGCACCATTTGCCATGTGGGGCATGGATTTTATAGGTGAGTATGCTGAGAAGTCTAGTGGAGGACATAATTATATACTTGTTGCAACTGAATATTTCACAAAATGGATAGAGGCTATTCCTACAAAGAGGGAAACAAGTAAAGTGGTGATTGATTTCTTACTTGACAATATTTTTACTAGATTTGGTGTCCCTATGAAGTTGATCATAGATAATGCAATGTGTTTAAGATCAGATGAGTTCAAGGAGTTTTGCAAAGACAATGGAATCATGACTTCCTATTCATCTCCTTATCATCCTCAAGCAAATGGACAGGCTGAGTCTAGCAATAAAAGTATCCTGACAATCTTGAAGAAAACACTTGAAAAGAATAAGAGAGCTTGGCATTCCAAGTTGAGATTGGCTTTATGGGTAGATAGGATTATAGTGAAAAGAGCCACTAGGAAGTCTCCCTTTGAGCTTGTATATGGTTTGCAGTCAAGGCTACCCATAAATAATCTAATTCCAATTTATCAGTTTATTTAGGATGAAGAATTGGATTTCACAGAGCCAATGTAGAATAGAATAATGTAGCTGACAGAGTTGGATGAGTAGAGAAAAGAGATTCAAAGGAACAATATCAAGTTTCAACAGAAGATGAAATACCTATTTGACAAGAGAGCAACTATCAGGAAATTCAAAGTTGATGATTTGGTATTTCAATGGAATGTGAGGGTAGAGGACAAAGGAAAGCACAAAAAATTTGAATCATTATGGATTGGTCCTTTTGTGATCCATGACTGTTATGGGAAGGATTCCTACTTATTGAGGAGCATGGATGGTGAAGTCTTTGAATTGCCAGTGCATGGGCAATTCTTGAAACCATTTTTTAGTTAAGTTTTTGATTCTCATGCATGTGTAAATATTTTATACATTCTTGTACAGGTTTGTTTCCCTTCAGGTTGTGTGTTTCTTTCCCTATTTTAGGTTGGAGTGGTTTTTGGTTTGCATCCCAGAGTCCTATGGTTCTTGTTAAAACTTGCATTTAAACATCCTCAGATAGAGCCACTGTTGGCACTTGCAAATTTTTCATGGTCATATTCATTTTCCTCTGGTCTCTGTAGTTGTTTTTCCCTATTTTCTGGCTAAAACCCTTAGTAATATTTCAAAAATCTAACCGTTGGGTAGACAAACCCTAAGTGTGCCCTAGCCTGGTTCTAATTTCATGTTACTTTTTGGGTCACTTAAAATTTCCTAAAGGCATGTGCTTAATTATTTTACTTCCCCATAGAGGGTTCAATTTTAATTTTTCCTAAGTTCCTTTCTCCTCGGCAGGCTCTAATTTTTTCCTAAGTTTTCATGCACCTAGCGAAATATTTCCCTAAGTCAGTCAGCTTTAATTTTCCCTAAGTCCATCTTTAATTCTTTCTAATGTTCCGACTTAGTCTTTCCTGGGCCTGACTTTTTGACAACATCTTGATCCAATGGTTGTCATAAATGCACAAGGGGTATGTCAGAGGTTTGCACTTTTGTGACAGTCATTGATTCTCTTTTAATGATGCAGCATTTCAAAAAGGTGGGACCTTCTGACAGGTCAGCACAGTTGGTGGTCTCTTATTGGTTGGTGTGTGTTGTGACTTGGTGGTTGTCAGTGGGACCTGAGTTTTTGGCTTGTTAGTGGGCCCTGATATTTGCAAAAAATTGATGGTGGGTGTAAGTTCTTATCAAATGTGTCAGAGGCTTGAGATTATGTGACATCCGTTCATTCTCTTGTGTGATGTAATCTTTTGTCTCAAGTGGGTCCACCGTCAGGTGAGTGTAGTTGGCATCTTTTCATTGGTCCATGAGGTGCTGAGTCAGTACTTGTCAAGGGTGATGTAGGGGCATCATATGCTCTTCATAGACACAATGGAGATCTAGGTCATCAAAGAGATCATAGAGCATCTCATGATATCAATTGGTCTATTCTACAACCAATCATGGCTTTTGAAAGCACAAAAAGTTATAGTTTTGTATATGTATTGATTGATTCCAATGTTGAAGAGTTGTAATCGATCCTTGGAATAGGATCTAGAGGTTGTTTAAGGTAGAAAAGTTATTAGTTAGGGTCTAGTATGATGTCATAATAATCTCAAGTCATTTCATGGGCTAAAACATTTAATAAGTCCCTCAAAATGTAGTTTATTACTTAAAAAAAAATATTCAAATCTTGTATGTGATGGCTACATGAGTATTTTGGAGGGAAAGTCTCTAGTTTAAATTTTATAAAGAAAAAGAAAATGCAATAAGTTGGAGTCGGTTGGGAGGAATGTTAACTACCTCCTGGACCCATAAATATGCCAATGTACAGCCTGTACCTCATCATTGTACGGACTGTTTCTCAAAAATTGAATAAAAGTGCTCTTATTCATCTTTGGTATTGGGATACATTATATTGTGGTTACAGACATGTTCTGATGTTAAGGTCCAAGATTTGAATCCAAATTTGTGAGTGGTTTGTTCAAATTCATTGATTTGTTGACTATAGTAAACAGTTTTGTTGACAGTTTTGAAGTTTCTTTCAAATAATCATGACCATTCTATGAAATGTCTCTTGTTTCTTCATAGAATGGTGTTTTTCTAACATGTATAAATATTTTTGATCCATTAATGATCATCTAACTGCAATAAATGGTGGCCACCAAGCATTAACAAGTTGAAAATAAGAGGAGAACTAAGGGAACAGTCATAGTGAGAAGGAATTGTCTTAATAAGAGTAGGGTTTGTGATTTGATTTATGTTTATGAGGATGAAACATAGATGTTTGAATCTTGAACTAATCAAATAGGTCATTGCACGTGGAAGATTGAGCATACCCTAGAAACAAGGGTTTTGAATGCATGATTTGGGGTTTTTGATGTTGTTGAAGCCATAGACTGAAACCGATTATGTATTTGTCAATTTGAAGACATTTGAGGAGCCTATGAAATTTTTTAAGTTCATACCTTAAGTATTACTACATGTTGCTTTGTAAATGCACTTGTGTTTCATTGTTAAAGATAGGGTCATTGTGAAGGAAGTACAAATTGGTCCAAAGGAGTTGGGTCTAAACTTGACATATGTTTTGTATCCTTGAAAAGGGTATCCCAAAATATAATTTGTTTGGAAACTTGTTTGGAAGAAGTCAGAGAAAAGGCTAGAAAACTGGTCCAGTAGGGCTAATTGGGGCTAATAGGGCTAAAAGGGGATTTGGAGAGTGTTGGTCAATAAATGTTGCATAGACCCTTAAAAGTGGTTGAATCATAATGAATGTACCTTTTTGACACCTTGTAAACCTATCTTGTTCATTTGAAAGCCAAGTTGTGTCATTTTGGGTATTTAGTCTCTAATAGGCCTAAAGGGAAAGTGCATTGTTGTAGAAGCATTCATACTATTTCCACCACAACTGTTTGCCACTCTGCATCAAAGGGGTCCTCTATCAGAGAATCTATAGAGCAATATCAAAGGGTTGATCTAACGGCTGCCTGATGTTCGCATAGAATCTTTTAGCTTTATGTGAACTTATGACAGCCATTGATCTTATTTCTTAGCAAGTGGGTCTTGTCAGAGGTGACTGGGTGGAAGCGATGAATGGTGTGATGACATGTGGTAGTTTTCAAGTGGACCAAAGTGGGGTCTAAGGTTTAGCGGTTCAGATAAATATGTTTAGCGGCACTAATATTTTTCTGTGTGTTCGCTCATTGGTGAGGTATTTGGCGAGGTTCTAAATCCTTTTAGCGATTACATGAATGCTGTATTCATTGAGTCTCTAGATAAAATAGTGAAGCCCTAAAGTATTAGATGACTTAGAAATTCTTACAGTCCCAGATTCATGGAATGAGTATAAAGTTTAGGTTCTTGGCTGAGAAGTGGGATCGTCTCGTGATTCATTACTGATGTGTTGTGTTTTGATTAGCTGAGCTAGAAGGAAATATGGACACATGAGTGGGTCCAGAACATTCAAAGGATGTCAAGATGGAGGATCTAATGGTTGGTGTATCTTCACATAGAATCTTTTGAGGCTATGCGATCTTACACCAGCTATTCGATTAAAACCTTATAAAGAGTGGGTCCTGTTGGAGCTTTTCCTTGTAGGACCAAACTTGAATCAATAGATGGGCTTGATTCTTAGGGTAGGCACTCAAGTTTGATAAGAAAATAGTCTAATTGATGAAGATAGAGAACATCCTCCTTCTTCTTAGAGCTCCACATCACTCAGGTGGGTATTGCCTTATCTACATACTCAAGACACCTCATGATAAACAATAGGCTTGCAGATAGATTATTGTGGAATAGTCTTCAAACCCTTGTAGGTATCTTGTACCTCAATGAAACCAAGATCTCATGCAATAGACCTACTTGCATAGAGTGAGTATGAAAACCAAAGACCTATCCTAACAACATGAAAGGGAAAGGGTGGAACTAAATGTAAATGATTTAATGATGGGTTTGAAAGGACCCCTAAGATACCCTAAGTCCCTCATAGACTAGTGCCTTATCCAAAGGGCCACAGAGTCAAATACCTTATTGCAATAGATAGATATGAAACAAGAAAATAATAAATTCAATGTGTTAATGCCTAACATCAATCGCACACCATGACCAAACCTCACTTTAACAACCCACCTATGTATTCAAGTATGTTATCACCCATCCAAAGGATTTTAACCCTCCCCTTAGAAGAGACCTATAAACAAATAATACATTAACCAGCATTCACTGGAAGACAAGCATGACATATCTTTGACACCTCAACTCATACATACATGAAAACTAATCCCAAACTAGTTATCTCTGTGAACACAACTCCACTTGCAAACACATAGGAAATGCAAATAGAAAAATCAAACACCCTTGATGTATGATTAATGAATTCAAGATTCAAATGGAGATAGCTTGGTAACAGTAAGAATATACCGAATCATCATACATAAGACAAATGAATTACAATACATATCATATTCTCTAAACCAAAAAAGGAAGAAAGAACACCCTATATGCAGAGAAGTAGAGAAATCTATAGGAAAAGGACCCTTCATGGAACCAGTTCTCCTCAAAATTGTAGAAGAAGGAACCCTTACAAAATCAAAACTTCAACCATTTATACCACTAGTTGCCTTGGAATCCTAAAAGAATTTAGGATGCAACAAGCTTCAGACAGCTAAGGTTAGGGCTTCAACAACTACAC
The DNA here is from genome assembly GCA_027943335.1 of Chamaecyparis obtusa. Lineage (NCBI taxonomy): Eukaryota > Viridiplantae > Streptophyta > Pinopsida > Cupressales > Cupressaceae > Chamaecyparis > Chamaecyparis obtusa. The sequence goes on along the minus strand of BSBK01004574.1, from coordinate 588,321 downwards.
CAACCCTAATTTCAATAAAAATTACTGCAGGGGCAAGAAACCAAGCAATCTTGAAGAAACAAATCCAAAAAAATCCACAATCATGAAAATCTGTGAGACTGGGATAGAGAACCAAGAAATTAGCCATAAAAACCAGTCTATCCAGCCACCTACAGCACAAAACCATCCCTCATAGTACAACAAAACATCCTGCAGCAATCGAACAAGGCAACTTGGACCACACCACAACCACCGACGCCATCAAACCTCTCAAATATGGCCACCAAAACCATAAATTTCAATCCTTTCTATCACTAAAAACCCTCCAAGAAATTTGAATTTGAAAAATAATGGTCACATTCAAACGCTAGCAGAAAATCGGCGGTCATAATTTAAATCTGAGCTATCTTTAAGTCGTGACCGTTAGATCTCTTCTTTTCATGGGTCATATATCTTTAACTCATCTAGACACCTCAGGTTTACCTCTAGCGAACACGGGACAAAGCATTCTCCTATTCACACAATTGAAAACTTAACCACCACTCAACCCTATGAACTAGTGACCAAAGGAACTTAAATCATCCTGGATACGTCTAGTGAACTAGCGACAAAAGGGAAATCAGCCATTCATGGAATACTTTATAATACTGCCAGATATTTTAGCGATTATGCCAATGCTTGTTCGCTAAACCGCCATCCTTTTTAGAACACCGCTACTTTACTACATGAATGAGTGAACCCTTGAAAATTTGTCAGGCCTATAAACACTTTATCAGAACCGCTAAGATCCTAGACCAAAACCTGAGCCCACCCTTAATGAAATCAACAGCTGTCTTCAGTTCACATAGAGCATAAAGATTCTATCAGAACTTAAGACAACTATCAAATTTACCTTTTATCTCCACTCTGTAGATCCTCTAATAGGATACAAAATCAATGGTCATCTAAAGATCGCAAGTGTCAGAAAAAACCCATCAAATTACATGCTGACCGTCGATGCTCTACAAGTGTCAACACCCTCTGACATGCCAGAAACTCAGGTCCCACTAAAAATTGCCTAGTCACAACATACGCCAACCAATAAGAGACCACCAACTATGCTAACATGGCATTGGACCCACTAACAGCCCTTACATTAGACTCCAAATTGACTATTGTTGCATGATCGTGAAGGGGAAGAATATTCCTTGTGATCATGTGACAACGACTAGATTCTCAAGCGAATGACAACTCGACCCCACCCTACCATATCATCTTTCTTTTGGCCAATAAAATGTCACCACTTGTGCTTATGTGGCAGTGGTCCCACCTACATTGAAAGGTTACATCATGGAAATGAATCAACAACCATCGCAAAAGCGCAAGCCTTTGAGAAAACCCTTGTGCTTTCATGACAACTGTTGGATCAAGATGGTGTCAGAAGGTAGGGCCCAAGAAACCGCATGAACATGTGACCAAAGAAGTGGAAACTACCACACCAAGCCACTAACTATTAAGAGATAATTCACTAGGAACAGGAGAATATGTGAACATTGTGTTTGCCCAATCGCTAAGAGAAAAGATATAACTGCTGGGAACCAAGCAAACTAGCGAGAAACATGCATTCGCTAAATCATTGAACAAAAAGACTAACCTCCTGAGGATTAAATGAATAAGTGACCAATGAGGAAAAGAAATGTGCACATGCATTTTAGATCACTTAAGGGGCCCGAAAAATGTAAAGACAAATTAGAGCAAGTCCAGGGCATTCCTAGGGTTTTTGAACACAACGGCTAGATTTATGAATTTTTGTTAAGGGTTTCAAGCCAGAGACATAAAATAATTGCAAGGACCAGGGGAAAAAGGGTAGGGCCATGCAAATTTTTGTAGGGGTAGACCATTTTCTAAGGGATTTGGCTGTGACATGAAAATGGGCTAATAGTGGCTCTAGTTGGGGATGTATGCCTCCTGCAGGCATGGCAAGAAATTAGATCTTTGGGCGAAGCAGACCAATCCATAAAACTTTTCTTGAAAAATTTTATTGAAAATAGGAAAACTACTTCTATTATGTACAAACCATGGCTCTGAACCACTGGAAACCTTCAAAACTTCTTACCTCTATCATATACCTATTTTTCATTTCTTTCTTCTTGAGGTAAGTCTAAAATTTTATTCCCATTTGTTTCACTGAGCATATCAACATTTTCAATCAATCCATCAGGCAAAACAAAACTTTTTTCTTCATTCCCATAGTGCATGTAAAGACCTGAAGCATTTTCATCATCTTGCTCACTATGAAAGTAAGACTCAGCATGCTCATGAATACTATCAACAAACTGAAACTGATCTTGATCTACTGATTCATCTATGCCATCAATCTAAAATGCAAAAGTCACATACTTTATTTGATAAAAGTCTTCATTCATACCTTGACTATGCATATCCTCTGGTGTAGCTAGTTGGAGTTCAAAAGAATAATTAGGTTTACACATACACATGTCATCATTATCAAATTCTGTAACATTTGAGACCTCCATGTTTTCTTCAAACAATGGATTGATAATTCCATGTAATACTCCTTGTTGCACATTATGACAGAAAATGGGCCGATCATCATCATAGTCCTCATCATATAAAGTATTAGAAAACACTTTAAGCTCACTACCCATCTCATCCTCATGGAGACTTACAACATATGAAGAAAATTCAGAATTATATGAAGATTCATAGCCAACATCACCTACCAAGCATATAGTGTCCATAATCATATCTTCTTCATTATCTTGTTTAGGAAAACCATCATAGAAAAACCATGGTTCACTCCTAAACTCTCTATTATATGTTGCACCCTCATTATCCAATGCAGGACCATTAGATAACCTTTTACTCAAATCTTCATGTTCATCCTCACTAATATCACATTGAATTACCATTTCCTTATATTCAAACTTTAGGGACAAATCATTCTCAACATCTTCATACTCAAGTTGATTTGCACAATTTGCAAATTGAGATGCACTTTCATTTTCAGATTTAGAAAATGCATTCATACCTTCACTATCATAGGAATGTTCACTTCCATCACTACTTTCTTCCTCCCATGTTGCATCTGACTCATATGAAGACACCTAAACATCACTTCCTTCATCACTCTCACTTGAGTAACCACTTTCAACACTATGTTCCTCTAACTATGACTGATATATCTATGAATGACATTCCTCATCTTGTACAACAACTTCAAACTCATCAGTAGAGACACAACTTTTAGCCTCTTCATTTTTATAACACTAAGATATAGAAGCAGCAACCTCATGTCTAGGAACATTAGAAAAATCATGCTCATAATCAAAATTACAAGAATTGACTATAGTGGCTAATTCATGACTCAAAACACCATCACACTGCTCAATTCTATCAAGGTCTAGAATATATCTTACTGCTATAGCATCCTGAACACATGTCTCATCAGTAGCAAAAGACCCAACAACATTTATACACATATCCTGATTTGACATTTCAACTTGATTACAAACTATAGCTGAAGTGTTGATACACTAACTTGGAATGGTGGTATCAACCTTACATTCTTCTTTTCTTTCATATTCATTATACCGGCATATATTCATGGCAAAATGACCTCTGGTCAATCCATATTTCAAATTGTTCTCAATGTCCATCACAATTATAAATGCCTGATATAATGACCTAGGTTCCTTATCCCTCAGTAAGTAGTTCATTTTCTTACCAAATGCATCAAAGTAGACATTCATACATACTTTATCATTGGGTCTATAACTCTCAGGGATTTCATTCAATACTCTTGCAAATCTGATATTGAAATGATTAACCAGTTCATCATTCTCAATATGAATCTTTAAAAACTTATCATAGGAATTAGATATGTTTACCCTTTCTCCAAATTGCTCCATGAAGGATGAATGCATCTCATTCCAAGATGAAATTGAGCATGCTATAGAAAAGAGAAGCAGTCTCTAGCATCACCTTCTAGAGTTTGAACAAACAATTTCATCCATAGGTCTTCATGGAAAACATCAAAATCACACATCACATCAGCAAAGCATTGAACATGTTTCCTTGCTGACTGATACTGGTCCCTATTATACTTTGGTAGATATCTCCTGATTCCATCAGGGATCTTATTAGGGAAGCCAGATATGTCATCATAACAAAATGGCACATATCCTTTGACAAAAGAAACCCTGTGAACATCCATCACTAGCTGCATCTTTTGCACATCCACTTGAAGATCTTCAAGACTAGTGATAGGAAATCTATACTTGAAACTAATCTTCTTTTGTCACTGAGCCCCTCCTACATACTCCACACTTATATGTCCTTTCTTTAATGACAAAACCATTTGATAAGGACCATGCAAATACACAAAATATTGAATAGGGAATACATAGAAGCCCTTGCTGATTGTTGTTGCTCTCTTCTTATCTAACTGAAGTCTCAATAAAACTTCACATCTTAGGTTCTTTCTAGCATAGAGTCACCACCTCCGTTCAGAGGACACAAACTTTCACTGATCTATCTCAAAGCACCAATATTCTCTGAGCACTCCCACAACAAAGTTACATATAACTTAATCAACAAATCCAGGCAACACACTTGCAAACTTGAAAAGCAATTCTCAGATTGTAAAACTTATAAGACTCTTCCCCAAACTGAATACAGTAAGACTCTAGGATATACTTAATAGTAACTTTATTTTCTCTCCCCAGTATAGTCGCCAATTTGTTGGAGCTTTTCCTTGCAGGACCAAACTTGAATCAATAGATGCGCTTGATTCCCAAGGTAGGCTCTCAAGTTTGACAAGAAAATAGTCCAATTGATGAGGATAGAGAACATCCTCCTTCTTCTTTGATCTCCACATCACTTAGGCGGGTATTGCCTTATCTGCATACTCAAGACACCTCATGATAAACAATAGGCTTGCAGATAGATTATTGTGGAATAGTCTTCAAACCATTGTAGGCATCCTATGCCTCAATGAAACCAAGATCTCATGCAATAGCCCTACTTGCATAGAGTGAGTATGAAAACTAGAGACCTATCATAACAACATAAAAGGGAAAGGGTGGAACTAAATGTAAATGATTTAATGATGGGTTTGAAAGGACCCCTGAGATACCCTAAGTCCCTCATAGACCGGTGCCTTATCCAAAGGGCCACAAAGTCAAATACCTTATTGAAATAGATAGCTATGAAACAAGAAAACAATAAATTCAATGTGTTGATGCCTAACATCAATCACACACCATGACCAAACCTCACTTTAACAACCCACCTGTGTATTCAAGTATGTTATCACCCATCTAAAGGATTTTAACCCTCCCCTTAGAAGAGACCTATAAATAGATAATACATTAACCAGCATTCATTGGAAGACAAGCATGACATATCTCTGACACCTCAGCTCATACATACATGAAAACTAATCCCAAACTAGTTATCTCTGTGAAGACAACTCCACTTGCAAACACATTGGAAATGCAAATAGAAAAATCAAACACCCTTGATGTATGATTAATGAATTCAAGATTCAAATGGAGATAGCTTGGTAATAGTAAGAATATATCAAATCATCATACATAAGACAAATCAATTACAATACATATCATATTCTCTGAACCAACAAAGAAAGAAAGAACACCCTCTATGCAAAGAAGTAGAGAAATCTATAGGAAAAGGACCCTTCATGGAACTAGTTCTCCTCAAAATTGTAGAAGAAGGAACCCTTACAAAATCAAAACTTCAACCATTTATACCACTAGGTACCTTGGATTCCTAAAATAATTTCGGATGCAACAAGCTTCAGACAACTAAGGTTAGGGCTTCAACAACTACACCAACCCTAATTTCAACAAAAATTACTGTAGGGGTAGGAAACCAAGCAATCTTAGAGAAACAAATCCAAAAAGATCTGCAATCATGAAAATCTGTGAGACCAGGATAGAGAACCATGAAATTAGCCATAAAAACCAATATGTCCGGCCACCTATAGCACAAAACCATCCCTCATAGTACAACAAAACATCTTGCAAAAATCAAACAGGGCAACCTGGACCACACCACGACCACCGACACCATCAAACCTATCAAATCTGGTTGCCAAAACCATAAATTTTAGTCCTTTCTATCGCTAAAAACCCTCCAAGAAATTTGAATTTTAAAAACAATTGTCACATTCAAATGCCAGTAGAAAATCAGTGGTCATAATTTAAATCTGACCTATCTTTAAGTCATGACCGTTAGATCCATCCTTTTCATGGGTCATATGTCTTTAACTCATCCAGACACCTCGGGTTTACCTCTAGCGAACATGTGACAAAGAATTCTCATGCTTGCATAATGAAAAAATTAACCACCACTCAACTCCATGAACTAGTGACCAAAGGAACTTAACTCATCCCAGCGACATTTGGCGAACTGGAAACAAAAGGGAAATTAGCCATTCGCAGAATACTTTATACTACCGCTAGATATTTTAGTGATTATGCAAATGCTTGTTCGCTGAACCACCAACCTTTTTAGAACACCGCTACTTTACTACATGAATGAGAGAACCCTTAAAAATTTGTCAGGCCACTAAACACTTTATCAGAACCACTAAGATCCTAGACCAAAACTTGGGCCTGCCCTTATTGAAATCAATGGCTATCTTAAGTTCATATGGAGCATAAAGATTCTATCAAAACTTAAGACAACTATCAAATTTACCTTTTACCTCCACTCTGCAGATCCTCTGACAAGATACAAAATCAATAGTCATCTGAAGATCACAAGTGTCAGAAAAAACCCATCAGATTACACGCTGACCGTCGATGCTCTGCAAGTGTCAGGACCCTCTGACATGCTAGAAACTCAAGTCCCACTAACAATCACCTAGTAAAAACATATGCCAACTAATAAAAGATTGCCAACTATGCTGACTTGGCATTGGACCCACTGACAGCCATGTGACAACCACCAGATTCTCAAGCGACTGACAACTTGACCCCACCCTGCCATATCATCTTTCTTTCAGCCAATAAAATGTCTCCACTTTTGCTTATGTGGTAGTGGTCCTACCTGCATTGATTGGTTACATCATGGAAATGAATCAACAGTCGTCGCAAAAGTGCAAGCCTCTGAAAAAACCCTTGCACTTTCACGACAACTATTGGATCAAGATTGTGTTAGAAGGCTAGGCCCAGGAAACCATGTGAACACATGACCAAAGAAGTGGAAACCACCATGCCAAGTCACTAACTATTAAGAGATAAGCCACTCAGAATAGGAGAATACGTGAACACTATGTTCACCCAATCACCAAGAGAAAAGATATAATCACCAGGAACCAAGCGAACTAGCAACAAACATGCATTCCCTAAATCGGTGAACAGAAAGACTAACCGCCTGAGGATTAAATGAATAAGCAACCAACGGGGAAAAGAAATGTGCACATGCATTTTAGATCACTTAAGGGGCTTGAAAAAGGTAAAGACAAATTAGAGCAAGGCTAGGGCATTCCTAGGGTTTTTGAACACAATGGCTAGATTTATGAATTTTTGTTAAGGGTTTCAAGCCAGAGACATAAAATAATTGCAAGGACCAGGGGAAAAAGGGCAGGGCCATGAAAATTTTTGTAGGGGTAGACCATTTTCTAAGGGATTTGGCTATGAAATGAAAATGGGCTAACAGGTCCAATGTGCTACGTGTTACCGATTCAGTGCTGACGTGCTCTATTTTCATTGGTTCAAGGTTTTAATGATGTGGAAAGCAATTTTTAAAGGGTTTTGTTGACTATTGAAGAAGTTTTGTGAACCGCCCGATCTGTCAGGAAGAGATATAATCGACGGCCACATTTTAAAATTTTCCAACTGACCGTTGCCACCAAGAATTTGAATTTTAAATGGTTTCTAGTGATAGAAGGACTGAAAATTGATTGTTTTAGCAGCAGGATTTGATGAAGTTGTTGTGCCAACTGTTGCAGGATGATCCAAAGGGTTTGATGATTGATTACAGATGTCTGTACCATCATAAAATGAACATAAGTAAAGCCTAAGGTGTGTTGCAGGTGTACAAATAGACTGATAAGTATGGTGTTTGCATGATCTTCAGTACAAATTAGGAGATTTTCATTTGATGAAGATCAATTTTGGGTATGTTTGTCTAGGTTGCTTGGTTTTTCCCCCTGGAATTAATTGCTGATTGATATTGGTTGGTTTAGTGGGTGAAACCCTAACCCTAGCTATCTGAAGCTTCTTGCATCCTGAATTCTTTTAGGATTTCGGGATAGCTAGTGGTATAAATGGTAAAAGTTTTGATTTTGTAAGTTTTCCAAAACTTTTGAGGTTCCAAGATTTTTTGGTTTTCCTAGCTTTGTGGTTTTCGAAGCTTTTGGTCCCTAGTTCTAGTTTTTTAGTAATCCAATGGATTCTATTCTCTGGTTCCATATTCTTGATGGTTGAATGCAAATAATACAAGCTTTATAGCATGTTCTCATTCTAAGTCTTTTAGTGAAGAGTTTTCCTTGTATGTATTGATACATTTTCATGAAATACAATACAATTTCTATCTTGGTTCTATTATTGTCTCTTGGCTTTGTGTTTATTCTTGTGTGTCTCTATTTGTAAGGCATATAGAACATACTAGTTGTAAGGCAGCTATCTAATTGTTGCATGAGTTTCTTTCAAGGAAAGAATTAAATCCTCATGTGCAATTTCAGAGAATGAATAAATCTGTTGAGATTTTGATGATAACAATCTAGGATTGAGGGGATAGTTTGTAAGGCATTCTATCCAAATTGTATGTGGTTTGTAAGGCATATCATTGTATTTCCTAGAAATTCCTCTATTGATTTATGTTAGACTCTTCTGCCCAAAGGATTAGGCACTGGTCTAATCTCTACTATACAGTCACCTTTCTACCATCAAGCACAAATTTTATCATTACCATTACACATTGTCATTTCATGTTCATGCACCAAAGGAGATAGGACTGTCCTTGATGTTTTACAGTCCATAGTTGCTGATTGCTTGAAGAGTGAATCAAAGGTTAGCCTTCCTTGAGTTTTACTCATAAAAAGAAGAAGGACTCATCACCCTTATGCCATTGTTCATGTTATCATATTAGGAGTTTCATTAGTCACATTTTGCAATAGGTTGTTCTCTGTTGTCTTCAGAATTATCTTCCATAAAAGTACATCTAATAAACTCAATAGCATGACAATGAAGACCTAATCCACCAGTCCATAGTTACTTGAAATATAGTAACCTATTTTTAGGCAATACCCACTTGAGTCTTATGGAGCTCAAAGCAGAAGGAGGATCTTATCCAGTCCTCATCAACTAGGCTTTTATTACAAAGTTGGAAACCTATTTACTGAGAATCAAGCGAATATCCTTGCCAAGTTTGACCCACAAGAAAAATCCCTAACAGATGGTACCCACAAAGATCCACTAATAAAAAGTATCTTGTTAAGGATGTTGACCTTATTAGGAGTCTATTACAAGCATATAGTGTATCAGTCCTGATTAAGGGACTGTAGGCCTTGTTAGAAGCCTCAACCCTATTAGGATTTGGTAGTACATAATGTGATTACCAGCTGAGCCCACTGCCCAAACAAGTAATGTACAATATACACTGATTACAAAAAGAGGTCAAGGTACATAACCTTATACTTCTTGCATCAATATCTCTTCACTACTCTTTCACTATCGCTATTACATATACATCATAGATCTCGCATATTACATCCATCTTTCTTACATTTTACAATTACATTTATGCAAGTTATTAAGGCTAATAACTTTACTTGGTCAGCTGCCATATTACAAAATAAATTTATCCAAGGGTAATCATCTAGGATGTTGTCCCTTTATATTGTTAAGACATTATTTTGATAAAAAAAATAATCCCTTAACTCTTTACCAATTCTGCCTTCATATTTTGTCCTGTCGACTTCACATTGTCTTCAAAAAAACTATCATAACTCCTTCCGTACATGCCATAATGACTTGCACTCTAAGGTGGGTCATGATTAGTCACCATAGAGTCTATGTTCAAGTGTGCAAGCACTGAACTTACTCCAGTCAATGTCATAAACAAAAAATGTGTCCAGGTGCACTGGTAAAAATACTGTCTCACACTTACACAAATTTGCAATGCGCTATGTCATACTTTCTCTTTGACTTGTGCGATCTTCATGTGGATCATATGTTGCCATAATGAAAACATCTATGTAATCAACTCAGCCAAATTTCCAACAATCTCCCCCTTTGTCATTGGTGGCAACATATGAGAAAATTGGCTAAGTGTGCAACTCCAAAATCTCAAAATTGTCAAAATTGTGGCCATAGTATAACATATATATACTATCCTTATAACTCCTCAAAAAATCTTATCTCTAATATAGTACTCCCCCTAAGAGTATCAATCCTTATCATATACAATCAATTTTTTGCTAAATATCTCTCCCCCTTTGACAACAATGACAAAATAAAGGTAGGGAGGGCTACAAAAATGTATCTCAAAAAGATTATACCTTAATCCATTATTACAAAGCTGGTAGGCTTGCAACACAATCTACAAAATCAATCTTTATAGCTTCTATCTCCTTCTCCCATGATTTCTTAATGGAATCTGCCACATTGAGTAGTGTGCTCAATTCATAAGATGTTATTTGACATGCTTGGAGGGTCTCAAAGTTAAACTTCTGAAAATATATCTTAGCTGTAAGACATTTTTCTAACTTTTGTTCAATAACACTTAACTTCATAGAAATATGATCTCTCAAAAGACTTAGTCTTGTCATTTTTGTATCTCTCTCATCTTGCCAAACTCTAATTTCATCATAAAGCTTCTGAACTTTCTTCTTAACATCACATACCTTCACATTAGGGCTAGAAAGAAGGTTAGATTCATTCTAAATTTTTTCCTCCTTCAACTTGATCTTCTGGTCTTCTTATGTTGTCAAGGTCTATGGTTTTGTACACTGTATGTACAAAGATTTTCCTATTCCCAAATTCTTCCTCAAGTCCTTGATACAGATATCAAGACTGTTGATATCATTTCTGATATTCTGGCTGATGTTCAAAAGGATTCCAGCCTCATAGTCTTCTTGTGCTTTTATCTTTGCAATCTCAGATAAGTTAGTGAACTCATCATCAAAAGTGCTCATCACTTTCTTTGGTTTCTCCAGAGGGTCTGCTTCTACAATCTGTGTAGTTACAACACCTTGTAACTTTTTAGTAAGGTCCTTTAGACATCCTTCTAGACTTTTAACATTCTTATTCTTCCCAATGATTTTGTTCAAAGATGTGATCAATTCCATTTGATCATTATCATCTACTTCTTTTCCCAAATCCTCAAACAAAGATGCAATTTGCTTCTTCTTTCCAGTCTCAGGAGTAAGACTAATTTCTAATTTAGAGGGTATAGGTGCTTGAACTTCTATCACTTTAGGTTCTCCAACAATAGATTGGGTCTGCTTTTCTTCTACAGTTCTATCCAGTTCATCAAGAGCCCAATTGTCAACAATGTTCTCCATATTTTTGAATACAATACCATTAGTATCCAAGGTAATCTTTGTACCTTCAACATTCATAGATTCTTTTTCAATGTTTATAGCCGGTGGAGAGGGAATATCCTCTTGTTCTACTTCTTCTTCTTGCTCTGCTACAACTGATGGCTCTCCAACAATTTCAACCATAACTTTAACTATTGCTTGTTATGTCTCTATATTCACTTCTTCATATTGTCCCACCATGATCTGAATGGTTCTCCTTTTAGTCCTTAAATGGGTGCTAAGGGGCTTCAAAATTTGTTCAATATGTTCATCATCTCTCACATCACATAGTTTCTTCACAATATTTTCTTTGATAGATTTGTCTTCCTCTTGTGCTCTCTTCTTCCTGTTAAAAAGTTTCTTGAATAAGTCATCAGGTATCTTACCCTGAATAGTGTCAAACTTCTTATTAGCCAAAATCAAGTGCTTGACCACTAAATTTTCAAGATTCAATCTCTCTAAGTAGTCATAGAGGTCATAGTATTTATTCATCTTAGTATAGTCACCATCTGTTATAATCTCTTCATTCACTCTCTCAACTCTAGGTTTCCATGCTTTCTTCTTCACAATAGTGTCATCATCTTTAATTTCTGCAACTTTCCTAGGAACTAGTGGCACCAAAGTTTTTTGCCTCTTACTAGGTCTAGTAGCAATTTCTTTCACTCTCTTGCTAGGTGTGGAGGAAGAGGATCTAGTAGGTTTCCTTTCTTCTTGTTCCTACTTAGGTTCCTTTACTTTCACTTTGACTTGTGTAGCTTCCTGCTGTACTGCACTAGATGACAAGGGAGGTACAGACAAAATCTCTTTCTATCCAATATCTTTGATTGTTGCTGCTATCTACTTTGCCACTAATAATTATTTCTCTATCATTCCTAAATCTTTTAGTATTCTCTTAATAATTCTCTCAACTCTTTTCTTAGACTGCTTCTCCTCAAGTATAGCCTTTGCGGAGTTGAAATTTTCTTCAAAAGTTCCAAATCTGTTACTGTGAGTGTCAACCTTGCACTTAAGTAGCTTATTCACATATTCTTCTATCTTAGTTTTAGATATTTCATAGCCAAGAGGGTCTATGAACTCAATTCTAGGTTCTACTACTTCAATGTAGGTAAAGTCAGTATCAACCATAAAACATACTTCATTTTTGTATTTCTCCATAAGAGACTATGGGATCCTTGATCTACTAGTTACCAAGTTCTGAAAAGTCTTCATCGCCAACATTGCACTCTCATTTACTTTGTCAATAACATGCCTTATATACACTTTATTGATCCTTTCCATTGTATTTTGTCCATCATTCCAGTCACTTGCAATGGTGTAAGGAAATCTTCTTAATAAGTGGAAAAATATGTAAGTGATCAAAGATGAAAATCTAAATTGTGCATACTTTTCCTTCTTAATCTTCTCCAAGTTCTCAAACAATTGAATTCTTAGAATTTCACATATATCAACTGGCACTTTGTCAACATACATCAAATAAGCTATGTGTACCATTCTAGCTGCCATGCCATCTTCTCTTGAATTTGCACAAAACTTAGTTGTTAGGATCTTGCATAAGTATCTAACATCATGTTGTTGGATCTTACTAATTACAATTCCTCTGCCATTATAGCATGAACCTTTGTTATCAATCACTATTTTTCTCATGTTCTTCTCATTTAAAGGAATAGCTCCAGATTTAGATAGTCTTGTGACTTCATGAATCAAATTAGTTGTAATGTCTATTACTCTATCTTCTACCCAAAACTTCCAATTATGAATTCTGCTAAGGATTATCTTAGTGCATTCTTCATTATCAAAATCATGTTGAAATGCATACTTAACAATCTCATTGTCTTTCAGATGATCATATCCTTCCTTTAATGACATGTCCTAGTTGTAAATCTTCTGATACTCATTGGTAAAATCACTATCACTAATGGTTTCTAACTTGCATCCAAGATAACTTCTTACATTCTCTAAATGCAAAACTCTGTCTGGTACAGATGATAAAGCTAAACTAGGGTCTTCTTCCAAGGGTTCTACTAGTTCACTCTTCATTCTAGGTCTATTCTTGTCTCTGACATTGTGTATTAATGAAACATCCATGATTACTTCAAATTTCTTTTACTGATTCAAAGATCTGCCAAGTAAAATACCTCAATATCATGATTTTAGGGCTTGCGTAGATTCGACGCTCAAATCCTTCACCAAATCATTGCAAAATACCTCCAATCACTACCCTTTGATCTCCTTAACACTTGTATTCACTTTGATGATCAAATAACACTGATCATAACATTTTATTACTTCAATCTCACTTAGGTCTAACATCGCATTCAATTCTTTTGCCGCTTCTTTCCAAAAAGTTGTTTCTACTATCCTACAAAACTTAAAACTTTTTGCGATCTCACAAAACATAATATTTTTCTTTTCTCTCTTAACCATAGCATTAGAACATCATAAACTACCTTGCACTAACTACGCAAGAATCAATTCATCATAAATCTACTTCTACACTAATCTAAGTTCTTAATCTACTGCAATTTTCATAAATTAAGTTCTTTTAGATAGGTCAGGTAAGGATTCATTCCTACCACTTGATACTTCACCTTTTTGGTTACCTTCAATGTTGAGTATGTCTCCTTGATCTGTGCCTTTAACAAACTTCACTTCATCTATATTGCTATAGAAACCTTTCTGTCTGTTTCTTGCATCTTCATTTCTTCTTTCATGATTTCTAGGGTTAGGGTTAGGATGAAAAACTCCATTGTTCATTCCACAAAACCTTGTTGTATGTCCAATCTTTTTGCATATCTGACAGATAATTCCATTATTGCCATATCTTGGTCTAGGTGGATTAATCTATGATCTGCAGTTTCTAGCAATGTGTCCAACCTTGTTGCATCTATAACATATTACACCATTTCTTCTATTCATATCTTCAATAGGTTTCTTATCTGCATTGTTAGTATTCCTAAATGTTCTACTATTATTGTTATTCTCAAATAACTTAGGTTTTCTACATTCAATAGCTCTATGTCCAAAACCATGACAATTATAACAATAACCATTAAGAGGTTTAAATTGTGTATCTGTGCAATCTCTCTTCATATGACCAATAGTATTACAAGAAAAACATCTACCTTTGAATTCTCTTTGCATACCTTTGGGTGATTCCTCTTGCTTCGGTGATTCTTCTTCTTTAGGTGTATCTTTAGATTTGTTGATCTCATCAGACTTCTTCTCATCTATGCTTTCAAATACTTTTAGATCTAGTTTCTTGCTTTCATCATTTTCTTTAAGAGTGTTAAATCCAAGACCAGTCTTATCATAGAATGGTTTCTAAAAAGATGCTTGTTCATCAATCTTCTCACTAGTTGAATATAGCCTTTCAAGTTGTTGCTTGGATTGAGTCAATTCGCCTTTCACAATCTTGTTGTATTTTTCAACTTTAGCATACTGCAAATTGACTTTCTCAAGTTCAGATGTTACATTTCAAAGTTTATATTTCAGTCCTTCATTTTCATTCTTTAGACTTTCATTCTCAAATTTTAGATTTGATTCATTCTTTCCATTTCCATCTTTAAAACTAAGCTTCAAATTTTCTATCTTCAATTCATGCTTAAGGATCTCATTTTTTTTTTCTAAATTGTCATCACAATTTTCAATAAGAACTTCAGATTCCTTTTTAGATCTCAGATCTTCCAACTTGTTTTTAAATTTTTGAATGAGGTTCTTTGCATCATCATATTTCCCTCTCAAAGTGTCTCTTTCATCAATAAACATATCAATCTATTCAAGAGCTTCCTCAAGATTCTTTTGCAGTTGATCCATATCTGTAGAGATCTTACTGAAGCTTCTAGGCTTTCCTTGAATGATTCTTTTCCAAGTAACAAAGCTTTGATACCAATTATTAGAAATAGGGAATACTCAGAGGGGGGGGGGGGTGAATCTGTATTCTACAGACTTTATCTTTTTCCCAATTATGGATATAACAGATTATCTTTACACATGCATAACATAAGAAGCTAAACAACATGCATAGAAATAAAACTAAAGAACTCATAACACATGATTTGTTCTCGAGGAAACCTTGTTATAGACTAAGTTTGCACCTTTGTCTCAAGCTCTCATAGTCTTGATAACCTAGTATAACATGGGAATCATCTCCAGGTTGTGGGACCTATGCTAACTGAGATGAGACTTCCAAGTTCTAGGCTGGTTCCTCTTGGATAATCACCTTAATTTGCTTCTAGACATAAAAAGTAAATTTTTGAGGGAAAGGGATAGAAGGAATGCTTTGAAAGGGAAATGACTTGAAAGAAAACTACCTACTAGGCGATGCACTAAAATTAGGGTTTGGATCTTAGTATAGAGGAATGAAACCAATGAAAGGCTTAGGTCTAGTAGGTAACAACTTACTAAACAGGCTTACATAATTGTTTCATAGGAGGGCCTGAACATAAGACACAACCAATGACCTGCAAATAGACATTGACTTCTACAACTCGGTGTAGGAATGAGACAATACTGTTAGGGGGGGCTGAAGTATACCCACAAAAACATCTAAATTAGATCAAACACAATAACACACATAGTTGCAGAAAGTAAGAAGGATCAAGAACCCTAAAACTATCACTAAAAACATCATATTCTTTGATCCAATAAGAGATGACCCAAACAAGGAAGCATAGGGACATGAAGGATTTCCACAAAATACCTCTGCAATATCTAAATAATCAATGGGAGAAATACAACTATATAAGCTAAAGGGTAGAGATGATACCATACATGACCCTTAAGAAAAGATGAATTTATTCTACAATTGTCCAACTCTTAGCTTGAAAGCTTTAGAAATACAATATATACATACTCAACCACACGCAGGCAGGAGTAAAAATACCTAACTAGGGTTTCATGGATTTTACATTAGAATAATAAACCCTACATCTATCAAGTTTGATCATGAATGTAACTCTATAAATATGGCCGATTAGACCTCAATTTTGCGTGCCCATCCTTGTACTACATCAACCTACAAAAAAGTGGCCTAGATTCATCTACTTTCCTACAGAAAGTCTCACCATGAATGCTCAAGTTGGTACTTTTCTGGGACAAGAACTGACACATGACGGCTGCCCAGACTTCCTCATCATCTTCTTTCAATTGAAAATTTCCTAGAGACATAAATTCTTTGATCTATCTCACCACTGTATCTCATTGAATCAAAAACTAGCAAAAAACCCCCCAGAGAGATATTCAAATTTGAACTGCAATGGCTAGCCGGTCATTTTAAAACATAACCATCGATCTCCTTTAATTCCTGACAAATGAATAGTCATGATGCACTGAGAAAACAGCCTAAAACACCTCTAAAAAATCAAAAACACCATGGAATTCAGTGGCTAATAGGAAGTGAACATGTCAGCACCTATGTCATTTTTGGACCCACCTCGAGCCCTTTTCTCTTTTAAGTCTTTCAACGACTATGCGACTGAAGAATTCTAAGTCATGAGATCCTTTGGCTTACCCTGATCTACTCAAGTGATTTAGTGAACAAGGCTATTGTTGAATCATTGAGTATTTTTACTAACCCTGGTTATATCCCGCGAACTAGAGAAATCCTTCATTCACCGATTCACTGAATACTCCTTTAACCACTCATGAGAATTCTGGCTTACATTTGGTGAACTGGTGACCGAAGACAATCCCTAGGTCTCTGAGAACTTTAGGGCTTCACTAATTAATTCTGAGATTCTGTGAATACACACATTCACACATTTGCTAGATCATTTAGAGTACTGCGATCTTATCACATGAATGAGCGACCTAAGAGAAGTTATTGGGGCTACTGAATATTTTGTCAAACCTGGGCCCGAACTTGCCACCTGTCAATATTTCATTCACTCTAACCACCTCATCAACAACACCTTGGCACCTCTCTGACATTAGACCCACCTAAGACAAGATTCTAATCTAACAGTGGGTGTAAGATCTCATACCCTTTCAATGTTCCTTGCACCTTTATGCCAGCCGTAGATCTTCATTAAGCCGCGACCCCACTAACACATCGGTCCACCTGGAAATATTCATTAGAACCTTGAGAAGATATGCTAGCCATTGATTTCCAAGCTTCTGACATCCCTAGGCCTGCTGACAAAAATAGAGGTCATCATCTCTCGACCAATGAAAAGCTTCCAAGTAGAACACCATGGCAGTGGACCCTCTAAACTCTGAAGCACTATATAGAAGGGAAGATTGACGGTTGTCATAAGATTGCATGCCTCTGACAGAACCCATGAGATCTTATGAAAACCATTGATCTCATCAACTGGGACCCAAATTGACAAGTAATCCTGATACCAAATCCATGGCGGGCATATGATCTGATGCTCCTAGAATATTCCTTCAAACTATAAGACAACTGTCCGATGCAGAATCTCACCGCTACCTGCAGAACTAACCCCACTTGGACCTGGTGATTTAGCAACCAAAGGCTTCTTCTTCATGAGATACTTTGATAAACCATGGTTGAGCCAAGTGAATACATGAATAAAGGGGCTTCGCTAATTCATCAAATTACATGTGAACCTAGGGTTTGATTAAGCGAATGCCTGACTAAGGGCATTTTTGTGGAATCACTGAATGATTTAGAACACCGCTGGAAGGAAATAGTGAATTGGCGAACAAGAAGAAACCTAATATGCATGTGCCTTTTTTGATCACTTAAGTTGCCAATAAAGTAACAAGGAAATATAACAGGGCTTAGGGCTTGCAAGGTTAATTTAGCACCAATGGCTACTATTGCCCAAAATTTCCCTGTCACTCATTTTCAGCCACAGCCCTATTTTCCAATGAAATGCTCAAAGTGTTGAAAGCCCAGTGTGTTTTTGACCCCCTCTCTGTAGGCTCGGGATGTTTCTTCCTTTGGTCTAAAATCTCGGTGTGTTTTCGATCCCCCAACTCTAAAAATTTGGTGTGTTTTTTACCCTAGCTCAAAAACCCTTTGTGTTTTCGACACCCTTTCTATGTTTTTGGCCCTAAGCAGGAAACTTCGACGGGTGGGTCCCAGTGCCTAAAACTGTGCCAATGTAGCAAAAGATCTGATCACTATCGCATGATCACATGGGATCTCCCGATCCCATGAGATCACATGACAACCATTGATGCGGTATCTCCAACGTCGACGGTCAGGATCGGCAGTCAAGGCAAGCAGTAAGTGATCAAACCACAGTGCCGCCAGCGGTCAGCTACTAAGCTCATGCGATCAATCGCATGATCGCATGGGCTCTTCTGAGCCCATGCGACCATGCGACAGGCCATTAATGGTTCCATTTTCAGGTGGTTTGTAGGTGTCATCCAGTGGTCAGCTACTAAGCTCATGCGGTTAGTTGCATGATCACATGGGCTCTTCTGAGCCCATGCGACCATGTGACAAACCGTTAGCGGTTTCAGTAGCAGTGGTTCGCAGTTGCATAGTTGGAAGTGGGGCCCAAGGTTTCCACAAATGCAAAGCGGTAGTCAGCATTGATCTAATGGCGGTCGTGTATGGGTAGGGTATATTCTTCAGCCATGTGATCTTATGCTTGCCATTAGATGGGAATCTTGAGGTTGCAGTGGGTCCAATGGGCAGGGGTTGCCGAGGTGTTGCTAGTGTGGCGGCCAGGATGAATGGGGGAGTGACACGTGGTGGTTCTGGCTTAGGTTTGGCAAGTTTTGTACGGTTGTGAAGTTGGAGGTGGGCCCGGTTCTATGCTCAGTCAGGTAATCTCCCAATGAAAAGGGGAATATTCTTCCTATTTAGTGATTGTGAGATTTCCTTTAGTCGGGTAATCTCCTAATGGCAAGGAATATGCCAAAGGTTTTCCACGACTTGATGACTGCTATCCGATGAGGTAGAGATTAATGGTCTTTGCATGGTCACTGGATGTGGCTGGGGTTAGTTAAAATATCAAGGGGTTTGGTGACTGGAGGAAAAGATGACCCAGGATGAAACCAGGGTTAAGGTCACAGTGCAGTCTTGAGCCCGAGCATTTGTGGAAAGTGGGAGCAACAGTTTTCAAAGCTTGTCGCATGATTGCATGAGGTTGAAAGGCCTTCATATGATCATGTGACCGCTGACTTTTCAAGGCTATTGGGCCACGTGGTAGGCTTGACAGGTGGCAGGTTTCATGCGACCGGTGGTGTCATTTCAGTGGTGGTGCTGGTAGATTTCAAAGGAAACTTGTCGCATGATCACATGAATGCCTTTCAGCCTCATGTGATCATGTGACCATTCCTATGGCAAGTGGCTATTTTCAAAGAAGGTTATCGTATGATCACATGGGGCTCTTTTAGCTCATGCGATCATGCGACCAGTGATGTTTTTAAGCCATGCAACCTTTTTTCGTAGGTTTTTCTTCCAAGGTGAGCATTTGCAAAGTGCGGGTAGCCAAGAATTGATGACTTTGGAGGTGGTTGCAGTTGGGAGAATTGGCAGAGGATTTTTAGGCACCGTTTTGAGTCCTTTCCAAGATCTGATTGGATTTGAGCATTCATGGCAAGGCCAATTTGCAGAGAGGTAGATGAGTTAAGGCTTTTGTGTCTGCAAGTTGATCAAGTATAAGCATGGGCACGTAAAGAAAGATGTATCTGATTGGTTGAGATATTTTCATGAGTATTTATGATCAGATTGGATCACCCTAGGGTTGGATATTGTATTGTTTATTCTATAACCCTGGTTAATTTTTTGACTCCTACTTGCATGCAGTTGAGGGATGTATATAACATTTTTTGGAGCCAGTAGTGCTAGAATTCACATTTTGTAAAAAAGAAAGTCTTTTCTTAAAGAACCATCTGTAGCATTTTTCCTGCTCTCTGGTTTTCCACAAATTGTAAGTTTTCATTGATGAATTCAAATATTGCAAAGTATTTTGTGGCATTTCTCCTGCCCCTATGCTTCCTTGTCTGAGTTTGTCTCTTATTGGATTGAAGTTTATGAATGCTTTCAGTGATGCTTAGGGTTCCTAATCCCCTTTACTTTCAGCTTATTTGTGCACTACTATGATTGATTTGATTGGATTGAGTTTGTGGGTATAGTTCAGCCCCTGTCATTCTATCTCATTCCTGTGCCCTTTTGCTGAAGAGAATGCCTGCCTGTAGGTCATAATTTGTGTCTAGTTTTAGGCCTTCTTATGAAATACTTATGCAAGCCTATTTAGTAAATTGTGATCTCCTAGAACTAAGCCTCTAATTGGTTTCATTCCTCCATACTGAGATCCAAGCCCTAGTTCGGTGCATCACCTAGTAGGTAGATTTGCTTTTAGTCATTTTCATTTCATGCAATCCTTCTATCCCTTTCCCCTCAAAGTTTACTTTCCTATTAAGAGCAAATCTAGGTGACTATCCAAGAGGAACTAGCCTAGAACCTGGAGGTCTCATCTCAATTAGTAAAAGGTCTCACAACCTTGAGATGATTCCCTTGTTATATTGAGTTATCAAGACTACGAGAGCTTGAACTATGGGTGCAAATTCAGTGTATAACATTTCTGGCATGCCCAGTGGGACTACAAAGAAGTTCATTTGTTGAAAATTTTGCTATCTTTGATATGCAAATTACATAATACAGACCTTTAGAGGTTGTTCTATCAAGTATATCTGGTGACTCCACTGGTTTCAAAGATTCAGGCCAACCTTGTCTAAGGTTTATGAGAAAGATAGAGACTAGAAGCTCAAAGCCTACTGAATTTTTAGAGTTGCCCTTGAAAAGAAGCTACAAAGGCAGGTCAACTCAGAGAGAATCTCCTACAAGAAGAGTCCAATCTACACCTCCTGATACTTCAGAGAGGAGATCTCCCCTCTTTCATTTTAGAAGAAGAGGCAAATCTCTGACCAGAGATCTAGAAGAGGAAGGAAATCCAAGTCTAGCAAATACAGCTCATACAGTTGTTAATCTTCAAGTTACACCTCCTACAATGGCTAGAAATTTTTCCTTTGCACCTTTCAATCAAGGGAGCCCATTGAATTTTGCAGTGCATCATGATGTACCCTTGGTGGCATTAAAGAGCATACCTAATTTCACAGGGGAGGGATAGACAACAGCCTTTGAGCACATAAGAGATGTGACCACCATCTGTAGCATACATAACATTACTCAAGAGGATGTGGCCACCAAATTGTTAGCAGCATCTCTGAAAGGTAAGGCTCTAGAGTGGTTTAGAACTTTAGCTGTTGGTTCTATTACTTCATGGGATGAATTAGGGGATGCACTAAGCAAGCATTTTGAGGATAAATCAGATAATTTGTCTTTGGTTGAGCAATTAACAACTATAAAAAGAGACCCTCAAGAGAAAATGATAGATTATAATAGTAGATTCCTTGAAACATGGAATAGAATCCTAGTCTCTGTAAGGCCATCAACTGACCATGCCTTCCTATATTACTTGCAAAGTCTAAATAGCCAAATTTCTATCTTGATCCAGTCTATGGGTGATACCACTTTACCCCAAGCCTTTGACACTACTGTCAAGGCTGAAAATTATTTGAGCCAAGCAGGCATGATACAGAGAAGGCCTCCTATGCCTATCTTTCCTAGTCTTCAGCACATTGCACCTGCACAAGTACCCTTGTTTACCCCTGTTCCCACAATATTAGCACCTCAAGCTAGTACCAGTGGTCAGGAGCATGCTACAACAAATTTCTCCCAAGAGTTGCAAGAGGTGAAGAGTAGTCAGCAAGCTAGTATACAAGAGGTGACAAACTTGCTGCATACTCTAACCAAAGAGGTCACAAACTTGAAGAAACAAAACCAAGGCATCAGGCCACCCTTCCAATCACAAGGCCAAAGTCCTAATCAGCAATACCAAAATCAAGGATAGCCTTATCAATAGAATAGGCCACCATACCAAGGAGGCTATCAAGAGAAAAGACAAAATTTTAGTCAAAGACCATTCCAACTGTATAACCCTGCACCTCTTAATTTTGTAAATCCAGTCAGGGATATGGTTCCTAGTCAAAACAATATGGCCATGGATAATGAATGGTCTTTCCCTTGCAATCAGCCCCAAGATCAGGCTACGTGTTCTAATGGATGGATGAACCAAGCAATAATGGTTCAAAATGCCTCACAAGCTCAAGCAGAGGCTCCTTCTAGTGGGACAGCTCCTCAGCAAGAAACACAAGAGAATGAGACCACTCTTTTCAATTGGGAGCAATAGGATTTCAATGGAGTCAGCGATGAAGCTGCTTTTGTTGCCTACACAAGAGCAAAGAGAAGAGCCCAAGACATGGAGAGAGTAGATTCTGGTACTAAGGCCACTACATCTATAGAGCCACTACAGCAAGCTACCCCTATCACATTTAAGGAAGCCCCTGTCATCACAAGCAAAGAAGGCCAAGTTCCAAAAGAGGTGGAGCCCATCATGGTAAAAGCACAACAAAGGGTACACATTGTGGCACCTTATAACATTGTAGACAAAATGAAGAAGGTGAATGTCACCATGTCTATGTGGGACTCTGTCTATTTTGGGACAACCTAAAATTTTGGAGAAGGTCATGAGAGAGGCAGCAAATCCTCAACTTACAAAAGAAGCTGCAAAACCAGTGTTGGTCAACACTGATCAAGAAAAGGAGACTCTAGCTAGCAACTCCAAGGCCAATACCATGCAAGGTAGGAATTTAAAGCCACCTCCATTTTATGTATCTTTAATTATTGGGAAATCTTTAGTGCATAATTATATGGTAGATAGTGGAGCTACTAGCACTGTAATGCCCAAAAAAGTGGTTGATCAATTAGGACTTAAATATGAACCCTTCCAAAAGAAGGTTACACAGCTTGATGGATCCTTAGTCAGTACTATAGGTGTAGCCAAGGATACTAGTCTATTTCTCCATGCTAGTCCTAATTTTTCCATTCTCCTTGACATATATATCATAGATCTCTCTGCATTGTTTGCCATATGTCTCTCAAGAGAGATCATAGCCAAGATAGGAGGTTATCTTTCTTCTGACTAGTCTCACATGCTCTTTCATACAAGGTATGGTACCAAAGTCACCATTAAATCAGAAGCCGTAGCAATACATCATATAGATCCATATGTGTCCAATTTCATCAATACTAATTGTCCTACATTTGATGACAATGATTTCCCAACCATTAGTGAAGCAAGAACCAAAATGGAAAGTATCCCCAACATTCTCCTAGATGAAAGAGCCTTGGAGATCTAAGAGAGTCTTATTTGGGATTTTCATTTGGGGAGTTACCTGATTCAAGAAAGTGGAGCCATAGAACCAAGCCTTCTCAAAGAATGCACTGATTCAGATGATCGGGATAGTCAAGTCTGGGAACTTTTTTTTGATGGAGCTAGAAGTAGACATGGTTCTAGTGGAGGTGCTATGCTGGTATCCCCAAAAGGAGAAATGTATTACACTACCTTTAGATTTGGTTTTTCCTACACCAGCAACAATGCAGAGTATGAAAGTCTAGTTAATGGACTAGAATGGGCCAGAAAAAAAGGGCTTAAAGTGTTAAAAGTATATGGTGATAGTTAACTTGTTTTCAGCCAAGTAAGAGGGATGAGTGCAACCAAAAATGATGTCATGAAAGCATACAAACATAGAGTTTGGGATGCAATTGAAGTTTTCCATGCTTTCAATGTCATTGCTATCCCTAGAAAATTAAATCAAAATGCTGATAGGTTAGCTGCTATTGGATCTCAATTTGACATTCCCAATAGCATTTCAAAAGAGGTAGATCAATAGCACATCAAGATTATTGTCAGACCTTCAATTCTAGATAATAATATTAATTGGCAAGTGTTTGACAATGATGAACAAATTTTGCAGTTCTTGTTTGAAGAAGATGTCTTTTCAAGGCACAATCAAAAGAGGTTATCACAGAACTATGGTGATCAAGTGATACAACTTAAATCTAATAAGGTGCCTAAAGGTCTTGTCACCTTAGAGACTATCTTCAACAAGGATGATGAAGTTAAGAATAATAAAGCTGGCCTGGTAGTCCAATAGGAACATTGTGTTGAATTAGAGTTGGAACCAGGAAAGAGCCTACAGTTTGGAAAAGTAAACACTAATTTAGAAAAGCAAGCTTACACTAAATTATTCAGAGAATTCAATGATGTTTTTGCATGGGGATATGAAGACCTCAACGGTTTTGATCCTACCCTCACTTAGCACACTATTGAATTGGAGCCTAATGCTAAACCAGTAAGGCAAAAGCAAAGGCCTGTTAATCCCAAGCTTGAACCACTTATGCATAAGGAAGTACTCAAACTGATAGAAAGTGGCATCATCTATCCCATCAAAAATACTAGTTGGGTTTCCAACCTTGTTCCTATCAGGAAAAAGAATGGGGAGCTGAGGTTATGTGTTGATTTTAGGGATTTGAATAGAGCCTCATTAAAAGACTGCCATCCACTACCCTATATGGAACAAATTATACAATGTGTCTCTAGATCTAAGAGATTCTCATTGTTGGATGGCTATTCAGGATACAATCAAATCTTAGTGAAAGAAAAAGATCAATACAAGACTACATTTACAACCAAGTGGGGAACCATGGCATATCAGAAGATGCCCTTTGGTTTGTCAAATGTAGGTGCTACATTTCAAAAGGCAATGGATATGGCCTTTAAGGGCCTCATGTATAGGTTTGTGCTGGTCTACCTGGATGATATAATTGTCTACTCAAAGCATGCAGCATACCACATCAGGCATTTGAGGCAGATTTTTGAAAGATGCAGAGAGTTTGGGATATCCCTTAATCCCAAGAAATGTGTGTTTGCAGTTCATGAAGGAAAACTATTGGGATATGTAGTATCCAAAGAAGGAATTATAGT
The DNA here is from genome assembly GCA_027943335.1 of Chamaecyparis obtusa. Taxonomy (NCBI): domain Eukaryota; kingdom Viridiplantae; phylum Streptophyta; class Pinopsida; order Cupressales; family Cupressaceae; genus Chamaecyparis; species Chamaecyparis obtusa. Next base: position 562,974 of record BSBK01004574.1, on the reverse strand, counting down.
GGATCCTGAGAAAATTGCAGCCATCTTAGAACTACCATTACCACACCACAAGAAAAATCTCCAATCTTTCATAGGAAAGATTAACTTTGTTAGGAGATTCTTGCCTAACATTGCAGAGTTACTCAAGCCTCTAACAGCCATGTTGAAGAAGAGTCCAGCCTTCAGTTGGACCAAAGAAGGAAAGGTTAACTTCCAAGCCATTAGAGAGGCCTTGATAGAGGCTCCTGCTCTCCTAAACCCAAATTTCAGTAAGGATTTTATCCTTTATGCTTATGGGAGTCATGATGTTATATCTGCAATGTTGACTCAAGAAAATGCTAAAGGATTGGAGCAGCCTATTGCTTTCTTCAGAAAAGGTTTAGAAGAGTATGAAAAAAGATACTCTTTTGTGGAAAAGCATGTTCTTGCTATGGTAAAGAGCCTCAAAAAATTCAGACATTTGTTGACTCATAGCAAGGTGCATTTGATGGTTACTCATCTAAGTGTTAAGGAATTTTTGCTTTCTAAGGACTTGAATGAAAAAAGAGTTGGTTGGATCACTAAGGTGATGGAATATGACATAGATATTTAGATTACCAAGCTGGTTAGAGGAAGAGGTCTTTGTGAGCATCTGGCAAAGGATGGGAGTTCAAAGAAATTGGAATACATTGATGCATCTTTGGTGGTGCATTCTACAGGAGAACAAGCCAAGGCAACTAGCTAGTTGCCTAATATGATCAATTATTTGAAGATAGGACAATGTCCTACAGACTTAGATTCAACAAAAAGGAGGTATTATAGGCTACAATCTATTCCTTTTGTGCTGATAGATGAAATTCTTTTCAGAAAGGATCACAATGGTGTCCTTCTAAGATGCATAGATTCAGAAAGTGTTGCAGATGTCTTATTTGAGTTTCATGATGGGGCTTCTAGTGGCCATTTCTCTCCTAGGACTATAGCTTTTAAGATCATGAGGGCCGGATATTATTGGCCATCCATCTTCAAAGATAGTCATGATTATGTTAGAAGATGCATCAAATGTGCTATTTTTGTAGGGAAAGAAAGATTTGCAGCTCTGCCCCTACAGCCAGTCAAAACAGAGTAGCCCTTCATGAAGTGGGGTATAGATTTCATTGACATGATTAACCCTCCATCTAGTGTAGGAAACAAGTGGATAATCACTGTAACTGATTATTTCACTAGGTGGACAGAGGCAGTTGCTTTAAAGGAAGCTAATGAGAGTGCTATTTTAAGTTTTTATGATGACATCATTCATAGATTTGGCATTCCAGATTCTATAGTTTTAGACAATGCATTAGCATTTACAGGCCTCAAAGTCTCAGAGTGGGTAGTCAAGAAGGGCATTTGTCTAAATACAAGTTCCAATTACTATCCTCAAGGGAATGGTTTGGCAGAATCAACAAATAAGAATCTAATTAGAATAATCAAAAAGACCCTACAAGACAGTCAGAGGGACTGGCATACCAAATTGAAATCTGCCTTGTGGTTAGATAGAATTACTCCAAAAAAAATCATTGGTAATTCCCCATACATGTTGGTGTATGGTAGAGGGGCTAGGTTATCTATTTCAACTGAATTACTAGCCTTGGACTTGGCCACTCAATATGCCTTGTTTGAGGAAAGCGATCCTATGCAAACCAGATATGCCCAATTGATGGAGCTCAAAGAGATCAGAGATAAATCAATGCAGGATATGACATTCCATTAGAATCAAACAAAAAAAAGATTTGATAAAAGAGTCAGGGCCAGAAACTTCAAGGTTGGAGATTTAGTTCTCAAACGGGATGAGTTCAGGTCAAAATCTGGCAAGCACACAAAGTTTGATTCCTTTTGGGGTGGGCCATTTTTTATAACAGAGTGTAGAGGATCCAACGCTTTTCAGCTTTCAACCCTTGAAGGAGCTACCCTGCCAATCTCAGTGAATGGTTTCCACTTGAAGCCTTGCTTTGAAGTTAATGCTTCTCTATAGGTCCTTCTTGTAAATCCTTGTAAATATTTTTCCTACTTTCTTCTAGCTTTCTAGTTTAGTTTTTCCCTATTTTCCAAGAAGTGCGCGTGCACAAGTTTTGTCTTGCTGGTTCAGTTTTTGTCCCTGTCCCTGTCAAGTTTTTGTGCTTAGGAGATGACCCCACACCCAATGGATTGTTTCAAGCAACTGGTCTATGTCTAGCAGGCTAACATCCCACAGAGGTCACCAAAATGTTGCCCAAAATTTCCATGTCACTCATTTTCGGCCATAGCCCTATTTTCCAATGAAATGCTCAAAGTGTCGAAAGCCCAGTGTGTTTTCAACCCCCTCTCTATAGGCTCGTGATGTTTCTTCCTTTGGTCTGAAATCTCGATGTGTTTTTGATCCCCCAGCTCTAAAAATTTTATGTGTTTTTGACCCTAGCTCAAAAACCCTCTGTGTTTTTGAAACTGTTTCTGTGTTTTCAGCCCTAAGCATGCAACTCCAACGGTTGGGTCCTAGTGCCTAAAACTGTGCCAGTGTAGCAAAAGATCTGATGATTGTCACATAATTGCATGGGATCTTTTGATCCCATGAGATCACATGACAACTGTTGATGCAGTATCTCCAATGTCGGCAGTCAGGATCGGCAGTCAAGGTAAGTGGTAAGCAATCAAACCACAGTGCTGCTAGTGGTAAGCTACTAAGCTCATGTGGTCAGTTGCATGATTGCATGGGCTCTTTTGAGCCCATGCAACCATTCAACAGGCCATTAACAGTTCCAATTTCAAGTGGTCTATAGAGGTCATCCAACAGTCAGCTGCTAAGCTCATGCAATCAATCACATGATCGCATGGGCTCTTCCGAGCCCATGCAACCATGCGACAAACTGTTAGTAGTTTTGGTAGTAGTGGTTCATGGTTGCGTAGTTGGAAGTGGGGCCCAAGGTTTCCACAAAGGCAAAGTGGCAGTCAGCATTGATCTAATGGTGGTCATGTATGTGTAGGGTATATTCTTCATCCATGTGATCCTACACCCACCATTAGATGGGAATCTTGAGGTTACAGTGGGTCTGATGGCAGGGGTTGCCGAGGTGTTGCTGGTGTGGCAACTGGGATGAATGGGGGAGTGACGCATGGTGGTTCTGGCTTAGGTTTGGCAAGTTTTGCATGGTTGCATAGTTGGAGGTGGGCACGGTTCTATGCTTAGTTGGGTAATCTTGTAATGAAAAGGGGAATATTCTTCTTATCTAGCGATTGCGAGATTTCCTTTAGTCGGGTAATCACCTAACAGCGGGGAATATGCCAAAGGTTTTCCGTGACTCGGTGACTGCCATCGGATGAGGTAGAGATGAATGGTCTTCATGTGGTTGTTGGATGTGGCTGAGGTTAGTTAAAATATCAAGCGGTTTGGCGACTGGAGGAAAAGATGACCCAGGGTGAAACCAGGGTTAAGGTCACAGTGCAGTCTTGAGCCCGAGCGTTTGTGGAAAGTGGGAGCGATAGTTTTCAAAGCTTGTTGCATGATCACATGAGGCCAAAAGGCCTTCATGTGCTCATGTGACTACTGACTTTTCAAGCCCATGTGGTCAGCTCCTATTGGGCCACATGGTAGGCTTGACAAGTGGTAGGTTTCATGTGACTAGTGCTATCATTTCGGTGGTGGTGGTGGTAGATTTCAAAGGAAACTTGTCACATGATTGCATGAATGCCTTTTGGCCTCATGTGATCATGTGACCATTGCTATGGCAAGCGGCTAGTTTCAAAGAAGGTTATCACATGATCACATGGGGCTCTTTTAGCTCATGCGATCTTGTGACCAGTGATGTTTTTAAGCCATGCAACCTTTTTTCATGGGCTTTTCTTCCAAGGTGAGCATTTGCAAAGTGCGGGTAGCTAAGAATTGATGACTTTGGAGGTAGTTGCAGTTGGGAGAATTGGTAGAGGATTTTTAGGCACCATTTTGAGTCCTTTCCAAGATCTGATCGGATTTGAGCATTCATGGCAAGGCCAATTTGCAAAGAGGTAGATGAGTTGAGGCTTTTGTGTCTGCAGGTTGATCAAGTACAAGCATGGGCACATAAAGAAAGATGTATCTAATCAGTTGAGATATTTTCATGAGTATTTATGATCAAATTGGATCACCCTGGGGTTGGATATTGTATTGTTTATTCTGTAACCCTAGTCAATTTTTTGACTCCTGCCTGCGTGCACTTCAGGGATGTATATAACATTTTTTGGAGCCAGTAGTGCTAGAATTCACATTTTATAAAAAAGAAATTCTTTTCTTGGAGAACCATCTGTAGCATTTTTCTTACTCTCTGGTTTTCCACAAATTGTAAGTTTTCATTGATGAATTCAAATATTGCAAAGTATTTTGTGGCATTTCTCCTGCCCCTATGCTTCCTTGTCTGAGTTTGTCTCTTATTGGATTGAAGTTTATGAATGCTTTTAGTGATTCGTAGGGTTCCTAATCCCCTTTACTTTCAATTTATTTGTGCACTACTATGATTGATCTGATTGGATTGAGTTTGTGGGTATAGTTCAGCCCCTGACATTCTATCTCATTCCTTTTCCCTTTTGCTGAAGAGAATGTTTTCTTGTATGTCATAATTTGTGTCTAGTTTTAGGCCCTCTTATGAAATACTTATGCAAGCCTATTCAGTAAACTGTGATCTCCTAGAACTAAGCCTCTCATTGGTTTCATTCCTCCATACTGAGATCCAAGCCCTAGTTTGGTGCATCACCTAGTAGGTAGATTTGCTTTCAGTCATTTTCATTTCATGCAATCCTTCTATCCCTTTCCCCTCAAAGTTTACTTTCCTGTTAAGAGCAAATCTAGGTGACTATCCAAGAGGAACCATCCCAAAACCTGGAGGTCTCATCTCAGTTAGTAAAAGGTCCCACAACCTTGAGATGATACCCTTGTTATACTGAGTTATCAAGACTACGAGAGCTTGAACTAAGGGTGCAAATTCAGTGTATAACAACTACTTTTTTCAAATATTTAAACTGTAAACCAGTGAAATAAAAAGATTGCAGAGGCCAGGAAACAAGAGATAAACTCAGGAAAATTTTAGGGATGCTTGGCAAGGTGAAAACAAAGACTTGGGGATAGGTTTTAGCCAAATTTTCATGTACATGGAAATTAGGGTAACATTTTGGTAATTTCTACTGGATGTCAGCCTACTAGACATGGATCAGTGGCCTTGACATATGCATTGGGCATGGGGTCATCAAAACTCAAAATTTTCATAGGGAGAAAGAACTAGAACTAGAGTGACAAACTTGTGCATAGGCACTTCTTGAAAAGTAGGAAACTAACCTAGAAAATAGGGAAAGAAAGTAGGGAAACTTATTTACAAAAATTTACAAAGAGGGGTTAACCTCAAAATAGGGCTTCAAATGGAAACCATTTACTAATATTGGCAAGGTATTTCCTTCAAGATTTGATAGCTAGAAAGCATTGGATCCCTTGCATTCTATGATTACAAATGGTCCACCCCAAAATGAATCAAATTTTGTGTGCCTACCAAGTCTTGACCTGAACTCATCCCATTTGAGAACTACATCCCCAACCTTCAAATTTTTGACTCTGGCTCTCTTATCAAAACTTTTCTTTGTTTGAATCTAATGGGATTCCATGTCCTACATTGATTTGTCTCTGATCTCTTCCAATTCCATCAACTGAGCATATTTGATCTGCAAAGGATCTCCTTCTTCAAATAAGGCATATTGAGTGGCCAAGTCTAGAGCTACCAATTCAGTTGAGATGGACAACTTGGCCTCTCTACCATACACTAACACATAAGGAGAATTACCAATGATTTTCTTTGGGGTAATTCTATCTAACCACACTGCAGACCTAAGTTTGGTATGCCAATCCCTTTGATTATCTTGAAGAGTCTTCTTGATTATCTTAATCAGGTTCTTATTTGTTGATTCAGCCAAGCCATTGCCTTGGGGGTAGTAATTAGAACTGGTATTCAGATAGATGTCATGCTTGACTACCCACTCTAAGACTTTAAGGCCTGTGAATGCTAATGCATTATCTGAAATGATGGAATCAAGAGTGCCAAACCTATGAACTAAATCATCATAAAAACTTAGGACAACACTCTCATTGGCTTCTTTTAATGCAATTTCTTATGTCCATCTGGTGAAGTAATCAGTTGCAGTAATTATCCATTTATGTCCTACACTAGATGGAGGGTTTATCATTCCAATGAAATCTATACCCCACTTCGTAAAGGGTTGCTCTATTCTAACTGGCTGTAGGGGAAAGGATGCAAGCCTCTCTTTTCCTACAAACATGGCACACTTGATGCATCTTCTCACATACTCATGACTATCCTTAAAGATAGATGGCCAATAGTACCCGACCCTCATGATTTTAAAAGTAGTAGTCCTAGGTGAGAAATGACCTTCATAAGGTCCATCATGAAATTCAAATAGGACATCTGCTACCTTTTTTGAATCTATGCATCTTAAAAGGACACCACTATGATCCTTTCTAAAAAGAACTTCATCTATCAGCACAAAAGGAACAAACTGCAATCTATAATATCTTCTTTTTGCTGAATCCAAACCTGCAGAACATTGTCCTATCCTCAAATAATTGATCATATTAGGCAACCAGCTTGTTGCCTTGGCTTGTTCTTCTATAGAATGCATCACCATAGATGCATCTATTTGCTCTGATTTCTTTGAACTTTCATCCTTTGCCAAATTTCTCACAAAGACTTCTTCCTCTAACCAACTTGGTAGTTTGAATATCTATGTCATATTCCATCACCTTGGTGATCCAGCCAGCTCTTTTCTCATTTAGGTCCTTGGAAAGAAAAAATTCTTTGACACATGGATGAGTAACCTTCAAGTGTACCTTGCTATGGGTCAAAAAATATTTGAAATTTTTAAGGCTTTTTACCGCAACAAGTACATGTTTCTCTATGAAAGAGTATCTCTATTCATACTCCTCTAAACCTTTGCTAAAGAAAGGAATAGGCTGCTCCAATCCATCTGAACTTTCTTGAGTCAACATTGTAGATATAGTATCATGACCTCCATAAGCATAAAGGATAAAATCCTTACTAAAATTTGGATTTAAGAGGGCAGGACCTTCTGTTAAGGCCTCTTTGATAGTTTGGAAATTAACTCTCCCTTCTTTGGTCTAGCTAAAAGCTAAACTCTTCTTTAACATGGTTGTCAAAGGCTTTAGTAAATCTGCAATGTTAGGCAAGAACCTCCTAACAAAATTAATCTTTCCTATGAAAGATTGGAGACTTTTCTTATTATGTGGTAGGGGTAGCTCTAAGATGGCTGCAATTCTCTCAGGATCTACTATGATTCCTTCTTTGGATACTACATATCCCAACATCTTTCCTTCATGAACTACAAACACACATTTCTTGGGATTAAGAGATATCCCAAATTCTCTACACCTTTCAAAAATCTTCCTCAAATGTTTGATGTGGGCTACTACATGCTTTGAATAGATAGTTATGTCATCCAAGTAGACCAGCACAAACTTGTACATTAGGCTCTTAAAGGCCATATCCATTGCCTTTTGAAATATAGCACCTACATTTGACAAACCAAAGGGCATCTTTTGATAAGCCATGGTTCCCCACTTGGTTGTAAATGCAGTCTTATATTGATCCTGTTCATTTACTAAGATTTGATTGTATCCTGAATAGCCATCCAATAATGAAAATCTCTCAGATCTCAAGACACATTGTAGAATTTGTTCCATGGAGGGCAGTGGATGGCGGTCCTTTAATGAGGCCCTGTTAAGATCCCCGAAGTCAACACATAACCTCAGCTCCCCATTCTTCTTCCTGACTGGAACAAGGTTGGAAACCCAACTAGTATTCTTGATGGGGTAGATGATACCACTTTCTATTAGTTTGAGTACTTCTTTATGCACAAGTGGCTCAAGCTTGGGATTAACAGGCCTTTGTTTTTGCCTCACTAGTTTGGCATTAGGTTCTAATTCAATAGTGTGCTGAGCAAGATAAGGGTCAAAACCTTTGAGGTCTTCATATTGCCATGCAAATACATCACTGAATTCTTTGAATAACTATGTGTAAGCTTTCTTTTCCAATTTAGTGTTTATCTTTCCAAATTGTAGACTCTTACCTGATTCCAACTCTAGTTCAACACAATGTTCTTGTTGGACTACTAGGCCAACTTTGTTCTTCTTAACCTCATCATCCTTGTTGAAGAAAGTCTCTAATGTAACAAGACCTCTAGGCATCTTATTGGACTTGAGTTGTATCACTTGATCACCATAGTTTTGTGATAGCCTCTCTTGATTATATTTTGAAAAAACATCTTCTTCAAACAAGAATTGCAGAATTTATTTGTCATTGTCAAACACCTGCCAATTAACACTATTATCAGGAATAGATGGTCTAACAAACACTTTGATATGTTTTTGATCCCTTTCTTTTGAAATGCTATTTGGGATTTCATATTGGGATCCAACAGTAGCTAACCTATCTGCATTTTGGTTTAATTTCCTAGGGATTGAAACAATATTGAAAGCACAAAAATCTTCAATTGCATTCCAAACTCTATGTTTGTATGCTTTCATGGTGTCATTCTTGGTTACACTCATCCCTCTTACTTGGCTGAAAACTAACTCACTGTCACCATAAACTCTTAAGGCCTTAAACCCTCTTTTTCTAGCCCATTCTAGTCCATTGACTAGACTTTCATATTCTCCAGTATTGCTAGTATAGGAGAAACTAAATCTAAAGGTAGTATAATACCTTTCTCCTTTTGGGGACACTAACATAGCACCATCACTAGAACCATGTCTACTTCCAGCTCCATCAAAAAATAGTTCCCAAACCTGATTGCTCTGATCCTTTGAATCAATATCCTCTTTGAGGAGGTTTGGATCTATGGCTCCACTTTCTTGTATCAAATAACTTTCCAAACCAAAATCCCAAACAAGATTTTCTTGGGCCTCTGAAGCTCTTTCATCTAGAAGAATATCAGGGATACTCTCTATCTTTGTGCTTGCTTCACTAATGGTTTGGAAGTCACTGTCATCAAATATAGGGTAGTTTACATTGATGGTATTGGAAAAATATGGCTCTATATGGTGTGCTACTAATGGTTCTAACTTGATGGTGACCTTGGTCCCATACCTTATATTAAATAACATGTGAGACCAATCAGAAGATAGGTAGCCCCCTATCTTGGCTATAAACTCCCTTGAAAGACATATAGAAAATAATGCAAGGAGATATATGATATATATATCAAGGAGGATGGAGAAATTAGGACTAGCATGAAGGATTAGACTATTATCCTTAGCCACACCTATAGTATTGACTAAGGATCCATCAAGTTGGGTAACCTTCTTTTGGAAGGGTTCATATTTTAGTCCTGATTGGTTAGCTACTTTCTTAGGCATTACAGTGCTAGTAGCTCCACTATCTACCATACAATTATGCACTAAATATTTTCCAATGATTAAAGATACATAAAAGGGAGGTGGCTTTGAATTCCTACCTTGTGTGGCATTGCCTCTGGATTTTCTTCTTGGAGCTTCCTTTTCTTGATCAGTGTTAACCAAGATTGGCTTTACAGCTTCTTTTGCAAGTTAAGGAGTTATCACTTCTGTCATGGCCTTCTTCAAAATTTTAGGCTATCCTAGAAGAGCCAAAGAGTCCCACATGGACATGGTGACATTCACCTTCTTCATGTTGTCTACAATATTAAAAGGTGTCACAGTGTGTACTCTCTGTTGTTCTTTCACCATGATGGGCTCCACCTCTCTTGGAATTTGGCCTTCTTTGCTTGTAATGATAGGAGCCTCCTTAGGTGTGATGGAAGTAGCTTGTTGTATAGGCTCTATAGATGTAGTGGCTTTGGCATTGGAATTTTCTCTCTCCATATCTTGGGCTCTTCTCTTTGCTCTTGTATAGGAAACAAAAGCAGCCTCATCATTGACTGCATTGAAGTATGGTTGCTCCCAATTGAAAAGGGTAGTCTCATTCTCTTGTGACTCTTGTTGAGGGACTAATCCACTAGATGAAGCCTCTATTTAAGCTTGTGAGGCATTTTGAACCATTAGAGCTTGGTTCATCCATCCATTTGAACATGTAGCCTAATTATGAGGCTGATTACAAGGAAAGCACCATTCATTATCCATAGCCATATTATTTTAGCTAGGAACCATATCCCTCACTAGATTTGTAGAATTTAGAGGTGCAGAGTTATATGGTTGGAATGGTCTCTGATTGAAACTTTGTCTTTGTCCTTGATAGCCTCCTTGGTATGGTGGCCTATTTTGTTGATAAGGTTGTCCTTGATTTTGATATTGTTGATTAGGACCTTGGCCTTATGACTGAAATGGCGGTCTAATTCCTTGACCTTTTTTCTTTAGATTTGTGACCTCTTTAGTCAAGGTTTGCAATAAATTTGTCATTTCTTGCTGACTACTCTGTTGGCTATTCTTTATCTCTTGTAACTCTTGAGAGAAACTAGCTATTGGCTCCTGACCACTGATACTAGCCTAAGGTGCTAATATCATGGGAATAGGGGTAAATGGGGGTACTTGGGTAGGTGCAATGGGTTTAAGGCTAGGAAAAATGGGCATTGGAGGCCTTTTAGCAATCATGTCTGCTTGAATCAAACAATTTTCAGGCTTGATAGCCATGTCAAAAGCTTGGGGTAAAGAAGTGTATACACCTAAAAATGGTCACCTAGACTATTAGCCCCTTTTGCTAAATCATAAATTTCTTATTCTTGATCAAATCCTAGTTCTATCATTTATTCGATTATTTTCTATGGGCTAACCATTTTATCCTAAGTTTTTATTTATTTAAAAGGAATTTTTCCTCCCTTTTTATTAAATAAAAAGCCCCCACTTTTCCTCTTATCCTAAGTTGCACAAATAAAGTATTATTCTTACTTTATAAAAAGAGAAAAAGCACTTTTTGTCTCATATGGACACAAAAGTCAAATCCTATTTTCTAATTGGAGGATACTTGTGCACATGGATTGCTCCTCTTTCAAGCTCCATCATTGATTAAATCTTTTGTCTCTTAATCTCCATGGTCCATTCCTTCTCATTTCTTATAAAAGGAGAGCTCTCTTCTTCATTCTAGATCCCAACTTTTTATGCTAATGTTATGCTACAAGTTTTCTAGGTACATTTGGAGCTTTTTGAAGATTTGGAGCATTCTTGGCTTTTGCATCTACATACTACTCTAGTTTCATTTCTTGCATAGTAGCTTCATTGTCATGGCATTCATAGCTTCATACTTAGCTTAGTTTCCTTTATGCTTTAGATTAATTCATCTAGCTTAATTAGGAAGGCTTGGTAATACTTGTTCTTTCCTTTTCATAACATAGCTTGTACTTTCATTTCCATAGAATAGCTTGCATCTTTAGTTCTCATAGATTAGCGTGCATTGCATTGCATTCATTTGATTCTTGGGGATATTGGCATTCTTGCCCTTGTCTTCATTGAATCTCTCATTGCATGGTTTACTAGCAAGGTTATAGGCTAAATAGCTCTAGCTAAGAGCATTCTTAAAACCCTTGCACTCCATGCCTAGGGAGCTATGGATCAATTTTTGAGACCTCATTCTTGAGTGTTCTTGAATGTAATGATTCATAGAAGTGTGACACAATTATAGCACACAAGAAGTACGAGCCATAGATTGGATCATGACAGAAATTTGACCATTCAAACTTTTTAAGTAGTATAGAAAAGCATGGTTAGCTAATGGCCTCACTAAGACTAGAATTATATTCCATGTTTTAAGGAATCTACTATTGTAATCTATCATTTTCTCTTGAGGGTCTCTCTTAATGGTTGTTAACTGCTCAACTAGAGATAAGTTATTTGATTTATCCTCAAAATGTTTACTTAATGCATCCCCTAACTCATCCCATGAAGTAATAGAACCAACAGTTAGAGTTCTAAACCATTCAAGAGCCTTACCTTTTAGAGAGGCTGCTAATAATTTTGTGGCTACATCCTCTTGAGTTATGTTGTATATGCTGCAACTGGTGGTCATATCTCTTATGTGCTCAAAAGCAGTTGTCTGCCCTTCCCCTGTGAAATTAGGTATACTCTTAAGTGCCACCAAGGGCACATCATGATGTTGAGAAAAGGCTAATGGACTACCTTGGTTGAAAGGTGTAAAGGAAAACTATCTAGCCATTGTAGGAGTTGGAAACTGAAGATTAACAACCATATGAGCTGTATTTGTCGCTAGATCTGAATCCTCTTCTAGATCTCTGGTTAGAGATCTGCCTCTTCTTTTGGAAGGAAAGGGAAAAGGTCTCCTTTCTAAAGTGTCAGGAGGTGTAGACTGAACTCTCCTTGTAGGGGATGTTCTTTGAGTTGACCTGCCTTTTCTTCTTCTTGAGGGAAACTCTAAAAATTTAGTGGGCTTTGAGCTCCTAGTCTCAATCTTTCTCATTAACCTTGAACAAGGTTAGCCCTGATCCTTGAAACTAGTGGAGTCACCAGATATACTTGATGAAACACTCTCTAAACGTCTGTATTATGCAATTTGCATATCAGAGATAACATAATCTTCAAACAATGAACTTCTTGTGTGGTCCCACCGGGTGTGCTAGAATTGTTATACACTAAGTTTGTACCTTTGTCTCAAGCTCTCATAGTCTTGATAACCTAGTATAACATGGGAATCATCTCCAGGTTGTGGGACCTATGCTAACTAAGATGAGACCTCTAGGTTCTAGGTTGGTTCCTCTTGGATAATCAACTTAATTTGCTTCTAGACATGAAAAGTAAATTTTTTAGGGAAAGGGATAGAAGGAATGCTTTGAAAGGGAAATGACTTGAAATAAAATTACCTACTAGGTGATGCACTGAAATTAGGGTTTGGATCTCAAGTATAGAGGAATGAAACCAATGAAAGGCTTAGGTCTAGTAGGTAACAACTTACTGAATAGGCTTGCATAAGTGTTTCATAGGAGGGCCTAAACATAAGACACAACCAATGACCTGCAAACAGACATTCACTTCTACAACTTGGTGTAGGAATGAGATAATACTGTTAGGGGGGGCTGAAGTATACCCACAAAAACATCTAAATCAGATCAAACACAATAACACACATAGTTGCAACAAGTAAGAGGGATCAGGAACCCTAAAAATATCACTGAAAACATCATATACTTTGATCCAATAAGAGATGACCCAAAAAAGGAAGCATAGGGACATGAAGGATTGTCACAAAACACATCTGCAATATTTGAATAATCAATGGGAGAAATACAACTATATAAGCTAGAGGGTAGAGATGATACCATAGATGACCCTTAAGAAAAGATGAATTTCTTCTATAATTGTCCAACTCTTAGCTTGAAAGCTTCAAAAATACAATATATACATACTCAACTGCACGCAGGTAGGAGTCAGAAAACCTAACTAGGGTTTCATGGATTTTACATTAGAATAATAAACCCTACATTTGTCAAGTTTGATCATGAATGTATCTCTATAAATATGGCTGATCAGACCTCAAGTTTGCATGCCCATCCTTGTACTACATCAACCTGTAGACAAGCGACCTGGATTCATCTACTTTCTTGTACAAATTCTCACCATGAATGCTCAAGCTGGTACTTTTCTAGGACAAGAACTGACCCATGACAGCTACCCAGACTTCCTCATCATCTTCTTTCAACTACAAATGTCTTGGGGACATAAATTCTTTGAGCTACCTCACCTTTGTATCTCATTGAATCAAAAACTAGCAAAAAACCCCTGCAGAGATATTCAAATTTGAACTGCAACGGTTAGCCAACAATTTTAAAACATAACCGTCGATCTCCTTTAATTCTTGATAGATGAAAAGTCATGATGCACTGAGAAAAAAACCTAAAACCCCTCTAAAAAATCAAAAACACCATGGAAGTCAGTGGCCAATAGGAAGCGAACATGTCATCACCTCTATCATTTTTGGACCTAGCTCGAGCCCTTTTCTCTTTTAAGTCTTTCAGCAACTATGCAACTGAAGAATTCTAAGTCATAATATCCTTTGGCTTACCCTAGTCTGGTCAAGTGATTCAGTGAACAAGGCTATTGCTGAATCGCTGAGTCTTTTTACTAACCCTGGTTATATCCCACGAACTAGAGAAATCCTTCATTTGCCAATTGGCTGAATACTCCTTTAACCACTCATGAGAATTCTGGCTTACATTTGGCGAACTGGTGACCAAAGACAATCACTAGGTCACTGAGAACTTTAGGGCTTTACTAATTAATTCTGAGATTCTATGAATACACACATTCACTCATTCACCAGATCATTTAGAGTACTGCTGTCTTATCACGCGAATGAGCAACCAAAGAGAACTTATTATGGCTGCCAAATATTTTGTCAAACCTGGGCCTGGACCTACCACCTGTCAATTTTTTATTTTCTCTGACCACCTCATCAGCAACACCTTGGCACCTCTCTGACATCAGACCCAACTAAGACAAGATTCTAATCTAATGGTAGGTGCAAGATCTCATACCCTTCAAATATTCCTTGTGCCTTTACACCAGCCGTAGATCTTCATTAAGCCGCGACCCCACTGACACATTGGTCCACCTAGAAATATTCATCAGCACCTTAAGAAGATACATCAGCCATTGAATTCCAAGCTTCTGACATCCCTGGGCCCGCTGAAAAAAATATAGGTCATCATCTCTCAACCAATGAAAAGCTTCCAAGTAGAACATTGTGGCAATGGACCCACTAAACTCTAAAGTGTTGTATAGAAGGGAAGATTGACGGCTGCCATAAGATCGCATGCCTTTGATAGAACCCATGAGATCTTACGACAATCATTGATCTCATCAACTGGGACCCCACTCTGACAAGTAATCCTGATACCAAATCCACGACAGGCATATGATCTGATGCTCCTGGAATATTCCTTCAGACTATAAGACAACCGTCTAATGTAGAATCTCACCGCTACCTGCAGAACTAACCCCACTTGGACCTGGTGATTTAGCGACCAAAGGCTTCTTATTCCCAAGATACTTTGATAAACCATGGTTGAGCTAGGAGAATACGTGAACAAAGGGGCTTCGCTAATTCACCAAATTACATGTGAACCTAGGGTTTGATTAAGTGAATGCCTGACTGAGGGTATTTTCATGGAACCACTGAATGACTTAGAACACCGCCAAAAGGAAATAGCGAACTAGCAAACAAGAAGAAACCTAATATGCATGTGCCTTTTTTAATCATTTAAGTTGTTAATAAAGTAACAAGGAAATATAACAGGGCTTAGGGCTTGCAAGGTTAATTTAGCACCAACAACTACTTTTTTCAAGTATTTAAACTACAGACCAGGGAAATAAAAAGATTGCAGAGGCTAGGAAACAAGAGATAAATTCATGAAAATTTTAGGGATGCCTGGCAAGGTGAAAATAGAGACTTGGGGATAGGTTTTAGCCAAATTTGCATGTACATGGAAATTAGGGTAACAGTACCCACAAAGATCCACTAATCAAAAGTATCCTATTAAGGATGTTGACCCTATTAGGAGTCTATTACAAGCATATAGTGTATCAATCCTAATTAAGGGACTATAGGCCTTGTTAGAAGCCTCAACCCTGTTAGGAGTTGGTAGTACAAAATGTGATTACCAGCTGAGCCCATTGCCCAAACAAGTAATGTACAATATACATTGATTACAAAAAGAGGTCAAGGTACATATTCTTATACTACTTGCATCAATATCTCTTCGCTACTCTTTCACTATCACTATTACATATACATCATAGATCTCGCATATTATATCCATCTTTCTTACATTTTACAATTACATTTATACAAGTTATTAAGGCTAATAACTTTACTTGGTCGGCTATCATATTACAAAATAACTTTATTGAGGGGTAAACATCTAGGATGTCATCCCTTTATATTGTTAGGACATTATTTTGATAGACAAAATAATCCCTTAACTCTTTGCCAATTCTTCCTTCATATTTTGTCCTGTCCACTTCACACTGTCTTTAGAAAAACTATCATAAATCCTTCTGTACATGCCGTACTAACTTGCGCTCTAAGATGGTTCATCATTAGTCACCATAGAGTCTATGTTCAAGTGCACAAGCACTAAACTTACTCAAGTCAACATCATAAACAAAAATTGTTTCCAGGTGCACTGGTAAAAATACTATCTCACACTTAGACAAATTTGCAATGCACTCTGTCATACTTGCTCTCTAACTTGTGTAATCTTCATGTGGATGATATGTTTCCATAATGACAAAATCTATGTAATCAACTCAGCCAAATTGCCAACAAGTCACATATCTTATGTGTTCAAAAGCTGTTGTTTGTCCTTCACCTATGAAATTAGGTAAGCTCTTCAATGCCACAAGGAGCACATCATGATGTTGAGTGAAGATCAATGGACTTCCTTGGTTGAAAGGTGCAAAGGAAAATTGCCTAGCCATTGTAGGAACTAAAATTTGTCGAGTAGCAACTGAATGAGTTGTTCTTGAGGTTGGATTTGAATCCTCTTCTAAATCTCTAGTTAGAGATCTCTCTCTTCTTCCAAGATAAAAGGGCAAAGGTCTCCTCTCTGAGGTATCAGCTAGTGTAGACTGTATTCTCCTTGTAGGGGATGTCCTCTGAGACAAACTTCCTCTATATTTTCTCTTTGAGGGAAGCTCTGAAAATATAGTGGGCTTTGAGCTCCTTGTCTCAATCTTTCTCATAAACTTTGAATAGGGCTCCTGAATCTTACACCACTGGAGTCGCCAGATATACTTGATAGAAAAACTTCTAAGAGTCTATATTATGCAATCAGTATATCAGAGATAGCATAATATTTTAAAGATGAACATCTTTCTAAAAGTTAGAAATGTTATGCCCAAGGTGAGGTGTCTTTGAATCTAATATTTTGAACTTATAGGAGCACCTTGAACATAAATCTAAACTTAACAGTCCCACCGGGTGTGCCAAAAATGTTATACAGTAAGTTTGCACCCTTGGTTCAAGCTCTCTTGGTCTTGATAACCTAGTATAACTTTGGGATCATCTCCAGGTTGTGGGACCTTTGCTAACTGAAATGAAACCTCCAAGTTCTAGGTTGGTTCCTCTTGGATAATCACCTTAATTTTCTTCTTGACAAAAAATTAAACTTTGAAGGAAAAGGGATAGAAGGAATACTGAAGGGAAATAACTAAAAGAAAACTACCTACTAGGTGATACATCAAAATGAATTGAATGCAATATATTGACTAAATTAGCATGAAAGCTCTCAAATCTAATAGAACATAATCTTCCTAAATAGGCTTGCATAAGTGTTTGACAGAGAGGTCTTGAATAAAAGACATGGACTGTGACTTGCAAGAAAACATTCTCTTCAGCAAAAGGCATTTGAATGAGACAAGACAGCTAGGGGATGAACAAAATCAACAAAACTACCTAAATCAGATCATACATAATAGTACACAAATAAGCTAAAAGAAAGAAGGGCTCTGGAACTCCAAGATTCCTCTAACAAAGCTAGTATATCATATTCAATAAGAGAAATATAGACAAGGGAAAGACTTGAGGGAAAAAAGATGCCACGGGAAGCCTCTATTAAATCTAGTAGATCGATGAAAAATTACAAGTTTTAAGAGAAAGAGGGTAGAACAAATGCCACAGATAACTCCTCAAGAAAGAAAACCTCTCTTTTACAATTGTAAACTCTTTTTCTCTAAGAGCTCTAAAAACTAATATATACATCTCCCTTGCACGCAAGCAAGAGTTAAAAATTTGATTAGGGTTACATAAATTTTTCATAGAATAATAGAAAACACTAATCCTGTCATTTCTGATCATAAATGCATCATTAAAATATATTGATCAATCAGATATCTATCCCTGCACATAATTCCATCACCATAACTACCTCTGGAAGGTCGGCCGATCCATTTACTTCTCTGCAAGTCAGGTTTGTCATGAATGTTCAAATCTAATATTCACAAATATTTGAGTCTTTAAAAGTATAAATGGTCATAGGTGGCACTAACCCCTTTAATGCTTCTTCAGTGCAAAACCACCAACATGGTACCTCAGGAAATAAGAAATCAACATGTGACAGCCATCGAAATCTTCTTCATCATTTTTTACTTGCAACTATCCCAGAAACATCAACTCTAAGCTACCCACAACATTGCATTTGACCAACAACAACAAACCAGCAAGAAACCCTACAAAAATATATTTAAATTTGAAACAACAACTAGCAGGTTCCAGTTTAAAACATGGTCATCGATATCATTCTTTACTGGTAAATCAAATGGCCTAGATCATCTTCATAATCATCACAAGGCCCTCTGAAAAGTCACTGGCCACATCACTAGTTGAAAACCAATGAGAAATGGACACCTCAGCATGACCGACACTTTGGACCCATGACTTTACTTAACTTTTCATCAGACAGTTGTTGCAATGTCATGAAGACTATCTCTCAAGAATTTTTCCTTGGTGGCAATACTACAATCATCGATCATGATCAAATTTTAATTTGTCTTGATGACAAAAATCCTAGTCACACTGAAAACTTTCCACATCACAAGCCCATGACTAATTAGAAGTAGACACCTCGGCAATAACTGACAGTGGACCCATTGCACAATCGGCTTAAATTGGACGATGGTCACATGATCGCAAAGGGGAAGAATATTCCTTATGATGATGTGACAACCATAGATCTAATTGTACTATAATCACCAGAACATTTTGGGCCTACTGTTAGCTACCACTTCACCACCTTTCACCAACTAGAAAATGAGCACTGCCAAAAAGGTAACTGCTCACCGGATCACTGAAGGCTAAGGCAAAAACTGTTAGGGTTGCACGAACACACAACTGAAGAAAACAATGGGTCATGGAATGAAAAGTACTTAACCACTAGAAACAAGAGACTAAGTGACTGCACAGTCACCTAGTCACTAAAATAAAGACTTAACCACCAAAAACAAGAGACTTAGTGACTGCATCCTGAACAACTGGGCCCACTTGGTCACAAGAGAGCACATAGGAAATGCTTATGCTAGAGAAGAAGTATGAGGCACAAAAGGTCAAAAACAACTAGGGCTTTCTCTTAAAACTGGAAAGGCATCAGAGAAATAGAAAACATCAAGGGTTTTTATACTTTAGACAAATTTTGATATCGTTTGACATGAAATAAGCTATTTCATGTAGACCTTAAAACTTGAATATCTTCCTGGTCTTTTTTATTTAGCACATGCGATTAGAACTAGAGTCTGGTGACACATTGGAGAACATGGGGCTAAGGGTGCAAACCATAAAACCTTGTGGATTTACCTTGCAAGTGAAAACAAGCCAAAACTATATGATAGGAAGTTTTGGGTAACAAAAGCCAAGGAGTTAGAGACCACCAATGCACTAGTAATAGGTCCCCAGGACTTAGCACCTATAGTGGTAACACCTAAAGAGGCAGTGAGGTATGCGCCCATGACTAAGATAGAAAAAGATGACACAATCTTTATTGATAATGTAGAGATAGAAATGGCAGCCATGGATAAAGACTTGGATAAATTTGAGGAAGCCTTTGTGAGCACACAAGAGGTGGAAATTATATTTGGTGACAATTCACCTAAGCTACAAGAAGTGTTAATAGAGGATCTAACAGGTGAAGAAGAAGAAAAGGAGACAGAAAAAGAGATAGAAAAAGAAAAATAAAAGGTAGAAGAGGAGAAAGAGAAAGACAATGAACCAATAGATGAGACATCTATTGAAATACCAATCAAAATAAATCAATAAGTGATGGAAAATACTCCTATCACTCCCATACCCTTAACATCATTGTTGTCAAGTTTGACACTAGACACCACAAGCTTGGACTCTTAGGGAGAAGAAGACCGGATTAAGATCAGTGTCCTTGCTATGGAGAAGAAGAAAGTGATGAGGAACCCTCTATTTGATGAATCAGTCAACAATCTAAATAGCCTGCTACCTTTAGACAAGAGATTTTCTAAGGTTCATTCAGTTGATGATGTCAGTACCATATTGACAAACTTCAAAGAAAACTTTCCTAGCTTGGAAGAATATGCATCCCAAGTTGCAAAAGAGAAATATATGAAGAAGATATTGAGTGAAATAGTTGGAAAATTTGCACTTGACCTTAGTTAATTGAAGATAGGTCAAGCATCCTTGAAGGATTTCAATACTAAGGGAAGAAAGATCATTGCAAACTAGATGAACCAAGATAAACTAACTGTAGATCTATACAAGAAAATCTAGGAGGAAGAAACAATGATTGACAATGTAAGAAAATCAGTGGAAGATCACTCTATTGGAAAGTTGTATATATTAAGATATATGACTAGATATAGTGTTTTCATTATGGAAACAAAGTCATATAGTATTTTGGAGTCAGCACACTAAGTCTAAAGATCAGAAATCAATTAAGTGTTGAAGATTGGACAACATACAAAGCACCAGAGACTCAGAGCATCAGTGCATGTGTGTATGGATGAATTAATGTATGTACCCTAGAATTTAATGTTGTTAGACTATACTTATGCTTAGTTTAAGAGTGCATAAGTAGATATACAAAGATGTAAAAGTTACAGTTAGTTGAAGTTGCACAGCTAGTGTGTGCCAACAGAGAACAGAGCATAGAGTCGATAGTGACTATTTTGGTTTATGATTATAAATTTATGTTGTAGAGGCTATGCACCCATTATATTTAGGTTTCCAACATATTTACATGTATAATTGTAAGCACACTTAAGCGAATTCATTTGGAAGCATTATTTGTAATTAGTTATAGGGCCGACCTAATTGTATGAGCACATAAATATAAGGTGCACCCATTGTATTTGGTATGGAAGTTAGAAAGAGAGTTGTGATAACCAAAGAAGAGGTATGCAAAGAGAGAATATGATGTATTAGAGCTTTGCAAGAGGTTAAAGCATTAGCACATCAAAGGAATTGATCTGACAAGTAGTGTCACAGTGATAGTTCACCTACAGATATAGTGGGTATCTGATCTCAGAAGGTTGTAGCCTTCATAATTTGAGCAGTGAGTTCTAGGATAGTGAGTCCACTCCCCTAATAGGGATCATTGTAAAAGACTTCTAACAGGGTCTGACCCTTAACAAGGTCTACTATACTAAAAGCATTGTAAAGCTACTCCTAATAGGGTAAAGGATCTTCTAACAAGGATCACAAAACACTAGTGCAGATTATTAGTGGGTATCAAGTCCCATTGGGTTTTTACCTATTTGGGTTTCCCTATAACCATATTGGTGTCATGTGTTGATTTCATGTTTCATGTTTATGTGAATGTTTAATTCAGTACTTAAGCATTTATATTTTAGTATTCAGATTAAAGTGAAAAGTTAAAATACAGTGAACACTGATTCACCCCCCCCCTCTCAGTGTTCCCATTCCTAACAATTGGTATCAAAGCTCTGGTCCTTAGCAAAGAAGTTTAACCACTTGAGGTGATCATGGACAAAGCAGATATGAAACATTTGAAGAAGAATCTTAAAGTAGCTCTTGAAGTCCTAGACAATTCAAAAAGAGAAATTGAAGAACTAAAAGAAAAAGTCAGTGATGCTCAATTAGTTATCAAAAGACTAAGAAAATATTTGAAAGGATGATCTAATAGTGAACTTGAAGAAAAAGTCAAGAAGTTAAGTGAAGAAAATGCATCCTTGTTAAGTCAGCTTGAAGAACTAGATGAAAAATTGATGAACAATCAAGATGTCTATAATGAACAAGTCAAGGAGAACCTTCAACTGAATGAAGAACTAAGGGAAGCTAACTTAGAAATCTTGGAGCTAAAGAATATCAAAGAGAGCTTGGAATCTGAATTGAAGAGGTCAAAGGATCATATTGAAAAATTACACACCAGTGCTGAATTGCTAGAATCATAGTTGTATGCAAGAAGAATCAAAGGACACACTGGCTGTATTGGATACAATGAAGCATAGAATCAGATTGATAGTATGTGAGCAAGAAAGGATTCAAAAAAGAACTCTAATGATATTGAGAAGATTGAAGATCAAACCAAAGACAATGGTGGTCCTCCTAGGAATGAGTGCAAGCCTATTGAACACACCTATTTTGCATGTAACAAGCATGGACACATTGCAAAGAACTATACAGAGGTAAAAACTTTTAATGGTTACTATTATACATGTAATAGATATGGTCATAAAGCAATAAATTGCAAGACTAGTAAGAAGAACAAGATTCAGCATGATCAAATAAATTGAAATCAGACCAATGCAAGAAGTTCTCAAAATGTTACATGTCAGATGTGTAACAATAATGGTCACTCAACTAGAACATGTAGAATGGTGACTCATGTCAATGCACTGAGGAATAATAGACCTCCAATGATTTGTCACACCTATAACAAGGCTAGACATATCTCAAATATTTTTTGATCAAGGATGCAAGGTCAGGAAAGCCCTAAAAAGGCCAAAGAACCAATTTTGGATCCTGAAGTAGAAGTCAAGTTTGTGAAGGCCTTAGATGATGTGAGCATGATTTGGTTAGAAGGAAAGAAGGATAATGTTGTTGAGAATTTATTGGATGCATCCCAAGTGGACGTACCCTCTACATCTACATGAATGGCCCTCAAGGTCATAGGGGGAGCTAATTTAGCTCTAGACCCTTGCGTGGCTAGTATACTCATCCTCAGAGCATGCGCCTTTAGATTTAAGCTATGGGAATATATAGGAACCTTTGTGTAAGAGTGCACATGTTGATTGTTAGCAAAACTCAAGTTTGAAAATTTGAAGTGATAGCCTAGTTTACACAAGTTCCATTAATGGTGAATTTATTACTTTAAGTACACAGAAAGTTGTTTGTTCACTCATTGCATTCATATTCAGAGCAATTAGAGAACAAATTGAGCCTTGGAAGTTGTTGTGAAAGATTTGGAGATTGAGCTATCAGTAATGGTAGTGCATTTGATCAGTTGCAAGAAATCCTAGCTCGTTGCACCGATTCGGAAGCTATCAGAACATCTCAAAAATCATTTGGAAAGTGAATATCAAGTAATTCATGGCCACTCCTATTATTTTTTATGTTTCTAAGAAGAAGAGGTATGTTTCAAGAGACACCCATTTAAATCAACCCTAGATGATTTAGAGGGAGCATTTTCCCGCACGTCAATGGGCGTCATGCATGTAGAAGACATAAGGGCTTACATTTATTGTAAGAAGGAACCTGTTGGACTGGATAGGTTAAGGATGCACATGGACACAATGTTGAAACTAGAAAAAACATTCATGGATGAATATACAAAATGGAATGATCACCCCATTGTTGAATATGCCATGACATATGACTTCTATGAAACTGAATTGATTAAGATATTGTTGAGCAGAATCCATGATGACTTGTTTTGGATTGGAGATGTACCAGTAAGACAGGCCTTTCTAAGAGAGGCACCATCCTTCCTATGGGTAAGGATGTTAGGAAAATGGTGGAGAAAGTGTGTAAATCTAGAAGTGATAAGTGTGGCATGACCATTGAGCCTATAGAGAAACCAGACATCAAGTTGATATCAATGATATTGGGTTACATATTTCATCATACCAGTAGGGTGAATAGTGTGTCTGTGGGCACTGTTCTAGCAGCCATCCATCTTGTGCAAGAAGATGGAGAGTTCAAGTTGTGTGAGATCTTGCGTGCATAGTTGATAGACAATATCAAAGATATAAAACATGATAAGACTAAGGTATTTAGGTTTGGGTTCCTAATAATCTATATGTACCTTCATATAGTTGGTAAAGTATCCAACTTGTATCTAGACAAGTCCATTCCTACCATGCCATAGATATCAAACAAGGCATCCATAGAAAGCACACTTAGAGATTACATCACTTTGGAATTGAAGACTTTTAGAGAAAGAATGCAGATGAGGTACAAGATTCCTGAGATTATTGTAGAGAAGTATAAGGATACAATGTGCTTCATGGTGGAGATTTATACTACATGTATGGAAACTGTGGAACCTAGAACTAAGTGGATTCATCCACTTGGCTATGAGGTTGAAGAACAAGTTCTTGAAGCTTATGCATAGGTACTACTATCAGCCCCTAAGGATGACAATGAACCTAGGTGGGAAACCTATGAAGAGAAGACTAGAGAAGTTGACGCTAAGATGAATAGTGTTGCAACTAAAAGAAAGGTTGCAAAGGTCACATTAGAGATCCTAAGAATACATGGTGTATCACAAGAAGACCTTGATAAAGCAAGGGTTGAGAAGATTTCCCAAGAATTCAAGAGCGCAGAAGAAGAACAAGAAGGTCCCAAGGTGAAAAAGATAAAAATTGAAAAAGATGATAGTCAGAAGGATAAAGAAGATAGTACTCCTTCTACACCCAAAGATACTCCTTTGAAGTTTAAGTCTTTATTCAAAAGGAAGAAAGAAGCTAGCACTAGTCATCCATCCTCATAAGAATTAAGGAGAAAGAAAAACACTCACAAACCTCCTCAGGTAGGATTGAGACCTAGCCTCAAAGTTTTAAATGTAAGAATTGTTGATGAGGGAAGAATTGATCAAGTAGGAAAGTTCTATGAATCTTACAGTGAGATTGACAAATTAGAAATTCATAGTATGATTGTCAAACACATGATAACATTCAAGAAAATAGTCCTTGAATTGAAAATAGAAATTGTTGATAAATTATGGGATATTTTGGAAAATCTAAAGAGACAAGCAAATGAAGAAGATCTAAGAATAAGAGAAAAAGTATTAGAAGATACTCTACCAATATGTTCTAAAGAAGAAGTGGAACTGATATTGAATTTGATGAAGCCGCACCTTAGAACAAAAATGAGAACTCTTCACATCATGAGTAAATATTATGAGTTGATTACAAAGGAAACATAGAAGGTTTTTGAAAAGGTGTTATTGGAGCAATAGATCAAACCACCTATTGTGCCCATCACTCATGCACCCATCAAGGAAGATAAAGTGGCAAAGCCCATGAATGTACTAATGATAGGTCCTCAAGAGTCAGTGCCCATAGAAGAAAATCAAACAGAAGTAGATCAATCTGCGCCCATGTTAGAATCACCCAAAGATAGCACAATTATCATAGATAATGTGGAAATAGCCATGGCGGCTACTGATAATGAGTTGGACAAATTTGAGGAAGCATTTTTTAGCACTAAGGAAGCATAAATCCTATGCAGCAATACCCCTCCCACTCAGCAAGAAGTAATTATAGAAGATATATCTGATGAAGAAAATAAACGAGTACATGTAGAAAACAAAGATGAATCTTCTATTGAATTGGTCAAGGTGAAGCAAGAGGTGATGGATAGCACTCCCATCACTCCCTCCTTAGCATTGTTGTCAAGTTTCACACCTGACACTAGCAGTTTGGATTCCTAGAAGGAAGAAGACCTGATTAAGTTCAATGTCCTAGCTATGGAGAAGGATAAGGAGAAGCAAGTAATCAAGAATTCTCTCTTGGTAGAATTGGTAAATATTTTGAACAGTTTTCTGCCAGAGGATAAGAAAATGGTAAATGTACATTCAGGTGATGATGTGAGCATAGTCATCTCAAAGTTCAAAATAAAATTTTCAAGCCTAGAAGAATCTATGGCTATAGTGGAAGAGGAGAAATACTTTAAAAAGAGACTCAATGAACTAATGAGTAATTTTTCACTATACTTGATCTCTCTTAAGTCTAGTTAGGCATCATTGAAGGAATTTGTAGATCAAGGAAGGAAAGTCATTGCACAATCCATGGATCAGGATAAGTTCATTGATGCCCATCTTAAGAAGATCAAAGATGTAAAGGCAATGATTGAGAAGGTGAATATTTCAGTGCTAGACACATCCACTGATGTAAACATGTGCAACAATGTCTATCAAGGATAGTTGGATATAATTGAGAAGGCAGAGAAGGAAATGGAGAAGATAAGGTCTAGATAGACACAATTGAGGAACGCTCTTGCGCCCTCACTAGACATTCTTAGTCAAAACATAAAGGAGATTAATGAAACCATGATAACCTATGATCAAGGTTCGAGCATAGAATTGGAGAAGATTGATAAGCTTCAATATGTATTATGCGCCCATCTACAGATAGTCAATTCCTTGATAACCTTTTGGAAGAAGGAGATCCAGAAACTCAAGATTGCATATCCAGATGTTTTCCCTCAGTAAGTGTATGTAGATAAAAAATTTGATGCACCTTTGTCATTAATGTCAAAGGGGGATTTGTGTATAGAATATGGAGTGGGAGTTGTGTATAGAATATTGAGTACATAAATGTATAGGGAGATATAAGAGTTTGTATAAAATGTATAGAAGACAAAAAGTTTTGAGTAAAGGAACAGTTAGAGACTTGGCCATATTCCTTTGTTTCCATCAATGAAAAAGGGGGAGATTTTTGGAAAGTTGTCTATACTAAGATATATGACTAGATATAGTGTTTTCATTATGGAAACAAAGTCATATAGCAGTTTGGAGTCAACACACTAAGTGTAAAGATCATAAATCAGTTAAGTGTTGAAGACTAGACAACATACAGAGCACCAAAGACTTAGAGCATCAACACACATGTGTACGAATGAATTAAGGTATGCACCATGGAAAATAAGGTTTTTAGACTATACTTATGCTTATTCTAAGAGTGCATAAGTAGATATGCAAAGATGTAAAAGTTATATTCAGTTGAAGTTGCACAACCAGTGTGTGCCAGCAGAGAACAAAGCATAGAGCTGACAATGACTATTTTGGTTTTTGATTATAAATTTATGTTGTAGAGGCTATGCACCCATTATATTTAGGTTGGTGACATATGTACATGTATAATTGTAAGCACACTTAAGCCAATTCATTTGGAATCATTATTTCTAATTAGTTATAGGGTCGACCTAATTGTATGAGTCCATAAATATAAGGTGCAGCCATTGTATTTGGTATGGAAGTTAGAAAGAGTTGTGATAAGAAGAGAAGAGGTATGCAAAGAGGGCATATGATGTATTAGAGCTTTGCAAGATTTCAAAGCATCAGTGCATCAAAGGAACTGATCTGACAAGCAGTGTCACAGTGACAATTCACTTGCAGATATAGTGTGTATCTGATCTCAGAAGGTTGTAGCCTTCGTCATTTGAGTAGTGAGCTCTAGGACAGTGAATCCACTCGCCTAATAGGGATCATTGTAAAAGATTCCTAATAGGGTCCAACCCTTAACATGGTCTATTGTACTAAAAGCATTGTAAAGCTACTCCTAACAGGTTAAAGGATCTTCTAACAAGGATCAAAAAACACTAGTGCAGATTATTAGTGGGTATCAAGTCCCACCAGGGTTTTTACCTATTTGGGTTTCCCCATAACCATATTGGTGTCATGTGTTGATTTCATGTTTCATGTTTATGTGAATGTTTAATTTAGTACTTAAGCATTTATATTTTAGTATTTAGATTAAAGTGAAAATTTAAAATATACTGAACACTGATTCACCCCCCCTCCTCGTAGTGTTCCCATTCCTAACACCCTGAACCAATGTGAATTCCTTGATAACCTTTTGGAAGAAGGAGATCCAGAAACTCAAGATTGCATATCCAGATGTTTTCCCTCAGTAAGTGTATGTAGATAAAAAATTTGATGCACCTTTGTCATTAATGTCAAAGGGGGAGTTGTGTATAGAATATTGAGTACATAAATGTATAGGGAGATATAAGAGTTTGTATAAAATGTATAGAAGACAAAAAGTTTTGTGTAGAGGAATAGTTAGAGACTTGGCCATATTCCTTTGTTTCCATCAATGAAAAAGGGGGAGATTGTTGGAAAGTTGTCTATACTAAGATATATGACTAGATATAGTCTTTTCATTATGTAAACAAAGTCATATAGTAGTTTGGAGTCAACACACTAAGTGTAAAGATCATAAATCAATTAAGTGTTGAAGACTGGAAAACATACAGAGCACCAGAGACTCAGAGCATTAGCGCACATGTGTATGAATGAATTAAGGTATGCACCATGGAAAATAAGGTTGTTAGACTATACTTATGCTTATTCTAAGAGTGCATAAGTAGATATGCAAAGATGTAAAAGTTACAGTCAGTTGAAGTTGCACAACCAGTGTGTACTAGTAGAGAACAAAGCATAGAGTCGACAGTGACTATTTTGGTTTTTGATTATAAATTTATGTTGTAGAGGCTATGCACCCATTATATTTAGGTTGGTGACATATGTACATTTATAATTGTAAGCACACTTAAGCCAATTCATTTGGAATCATTATTTCTAATTAGTTATAGGGTTGACCTAATTGTATGAGTGCATAAATATAAGGTGCAGCCATTGTATTTGGTATGGAAGTTAGAAAGAGTTGTCATAAGTAGAGAAGAGATATGCAAAGAG
The DNA here is from genome assembly GCA_027943335.1 of Chamaecyparis obtusa. Taxonomy (NCBI): domain Eukaryota; kingdom Viridiplantae; phylum Streptophyta; class Pinopsida; order Cupressales; family Cupressaceae; genus Chamaecyparis; species Chamaecyparis obtusa. The sequence goes on along the minus strand of BSBK01004574.1, from coordinate 534,639 downwards.
GGCATACGATGTATTAGATCTTTGCAAGAGTTCAAAGCATCAGCGCATGAAAGGAACTGATCTAACAAGCAGTGTCACAATGATAGTTCACCTGCAGATATAGTGTGTATCTGATCTCAGAAGGTTGTAGCCTTCCTCATTTGAGTAGTGAGCTCTAGGACAGTGAATCCACTCCCCTAATAGGGATCATTGTAAAAGACTCCTAATAGGGTCCAACCCTTAACATGGTCTATTGTACTAAAAGTGTTGTAAAGCTACTCCTAACAGGATAAAGGATCTTCTAACAAGGATCACAAAACACTAGTGTAGATTATTAGTGGGTATCAAGTCCCACCAGGGTTTTTACCTATTTAGGTTTCCCCGTAACCATATTGGTGTCATGTGTTGATTTCATGTTTCATGTTTATGTGAATGTTTAATTTAGTACTTAAGCATTTATATTTTAGTATTCAGATTAAAGTGAAAATTTAAAATATAGTGAACACTGATTCACCCCCCCTACTCTTAGTGTTCCCATTCCTAACACCCTGAACCAATGTGAACATGTGAAAAAATGTGTACCAAGGGAAAATAGACAAAATAGAAAAGGATGAGAAAGAGATGTCTAAGATAAGGGAAAGGAAAACACAACTCAAGAATGCTCTTGCACCCTCTCTAGATGTACTTAATTAGAACATCAAGGAGATTGATGCCACTATGGTGATATATGATCAAGGTCCGAGTACAGACTTGGAAAAGATGGAGAAGTTGACATATGCCTTATGCACCCATCTATAGATTGTCAATGCACTGATAGCATTTTGGAAACAAGAGATCCACAACTTGCAGATTGCTTATTCGAATGTACTTTCTTTGTATGTTCTTGTAGATACACTTTTTTCAGAACCTTTGTCATTAATTTTAAAGGGGGAGTATTGTATGTAGAATATGGAGTACTATATATGATGTAAAGAAGAAGTATAATATAGAGTATAAGGGAGATATAAAGTAGAGTATATATTAAAGAATTTTGTATAAGGATATATTTAGTAACTTCACCATATTCCTTTGTTGCCATTAATGAAAAAGGGGGAGATTGTTCGCAAGTTGACTATACTATTGTATATGGCTAGATATAGTGTTTTCATAATGGAAACAAAGTCATATAGAGGTTTGGAGTCAGTGCACATTATCATAAGGTTAGAATATGGCTAAGTATAGAAGACTGGACAGTTAGCAGAGCACCAGAAGATCAGAACATTAGTGCATGTGTGTATGACAGAGTTATGGTATGCACCCTTGAAGTTAAGTTGGTAAGTGTGTATTGATGCTAATTCTAAGAGCGCATGATCAAATGAGATAGTATGACAAAGATACAGACAGTTGAAGTGGTACAAACAGTGAACACCAGAATAGACAACTGACTATTACTATTTTGAGTAGTGGTTATAATAATGTATTGTAAAGGCTATGCAGCTATTGTAATTAGGTTTTAGAATTTTAATCATCTTATTTTGTAAACACACTTGAGCCAATTCACTTGGAAGCATTGTATGTAATTAGTTATAGGCTGACCTAGTTAATTATTTTGCTAGCTCATATAAATATAAGATGCACCTTTGTAATAAAGCATAGAAGTGGATATAGAGATGAGATAAGCAGAGCAGAGACATGCGAAGTAAAGATAGAATAAGTTAGAGCTTTACAAGGGGCTAAATCATCAGTGCTCAAAAGGAATTTTTTAGACAAGTAGTGTCACAACACTAGTTCATCCAGCAGATATAGTGTGTATGTGAGATTAGATGGTTTGAGTCTTTGCCACTTGAGCAGTGAGCTCTAGGATAGTGTGTCCCCACCCCTAATAGGGTTATTATAAAAGAATCCTAACAAGTTTTGACCTTTAACTAGGTAATTTTACTAAAAGCATTGTAAAGAACAACTCTTAACAGGGTTGTAGATCTTCTAACAAGGATCATAAAACACTAGTGAAGTTCTTAGTGTTGAAAATTGCAATTGAAGAATTTGTTGTATTGTCCTTGATGTCAAACCTTTACTGGTAAGACTGTTGCTATTTAAGAAAGTACTATATCTAATGTATTGTGGAGAAGGATGTGGGCAAGGCTGATAACAATAGCACCTAAGGAAAGTTTGAGTTATCTTGATACTCCAATGGGTACTTGATTATGTCACACAATGATAAGATAATGTATTGTTTATGTAAGTAAGAATGAAGACTAAACAAGTAGGCTTAACTGAGAAAAAGTGAAGAAATCTAGTTTAAGCCGAGTGATGTTGGTGTTGACCGAACATAAGTTAATTGTTGAGGAAGATAGTATTAGCTGAGGAAATAGTTTTAATCATGACCAAGCTTTCCAATGAAGATCGAGGAGTTGAACACAGTATTGACTGAGTGTCAGTAATTTACATTTGAGGAAGAATTCAGATTCCTATTTGGCATAGTTGAAATCTTGGATTATGTAAATCATGTTGAGTTTATTTATTGATTGTATGGAAGCATTTAATGCACGGTAATTTTTTTTATTGTAAATCTATTAAGATATTTGAGATATTTCTAGAAGGATAGACAAAGAACATCAAGATGGAAGGATTCAATGAATCTGACCTAACCCTAAGATCTACAGAGGAGATTAAGAAGAAAAAGTTTTATTGACCTAATTGAGGAAGTATTAAGGAAACCTAAACATGAGGTTGAGAAGAGAGGATGTTGGAGTTGTTTTTGATGTTATTGATTTTATAAGAAGAAAAAGCTGAAGGAAAATTATTGTGATTGCTTGAAGGGATTTTTGAGAAGACCAGTGATGCAGATGGAAATGAATCATAATCAGTAAGCTAGCATATGTGTATGGAATTAGATCTAATATTTGCAAAGTGAGTTGTATGTTTTTAGATCAATATTACTATTACTTTCTAACCATTGTATCAGTCAAAATCCTTTTAACCAAGGTTGACCTTAAAGTCATTTTTATAAATGCTTTGAACAAGGTTTCATTCTAATGGAATGTATGTAAGTCCTATAACAAGGTGCACTTTTAACAGAGTGGTTTAAATCCTTTAACAAAGTCACACCTGATAGTGTGTTTGTAACCTTTGGTAGGGTTGGATTTTCACAGAGCTCACTTTAGAAGAGTGAAAATATAAGTAACATGTTACAAAGTGGTTTTTCCCAAATTGGGTTTCCACTATAAATCTTGGTGTCAATACTTGTGTGAATATTTTGGTTTGAACATTTCTCTATTTTGCAAGTTAGATACTAGTGGATAGTGGACTGCACTATTATATGTTTCTATTCTATATTCAATAATGACCGAGTAGCCGTTGGTTTTTATATCTAATTTGTTGAAAAGTTTTGAAAGTTTATTTATACATCTAGACCTAAGAACAACTGATTCATCCCCCCTCTCTATTGTTCTAAATCATATTAAAAATTGGTATCAGAGTTGTTGGTGCTTATAGAGGACAAGTTTAAAGGTACTTGAAGTAAATGATTAGGATGTATAAGAAGGAGGTACCAAAGCTAAATAAGGAGAACTTCCTTGCATGGAAAATTTTGATGAAGCTACATTTGGCCGGTATTGGTGATTCTACAAAGTATTATGTTGAGCATGATTATGTTACACCTATTGCACCTCTGACTACTGAGGAGATGAGAGATAAACAAGATCACAATCAAGCAATGTTGGAGATTGCATCTTCCCTAATCTATCCAGAATTTGAAGACATCAAAGATTGGAAAAATGCAAAGAAAATGTAGGACACTCTTGCAAACATCTATGGTGGTGACATAAATGTACTAAGGGAAAAAGATAAGAGCCTAAGAGTTAAATTTGATGAAATTAAAATGCAAGAAGGTGAGAATATTTCTCAATATTATTGTAGGATAAAATAAGTTGTAAATGCTATTAGAGGAGAAAATGAAACTATTGAAGATGAAACTATTATAGGAAAAGTATTGAGAACCTTGCATCCTATTTATGCCATCAAAATTTTAGCAATTCAAGAATGTAGATGTAACCCTAATAGTGCTCTTACTTTGGAAATTTTGGCTGGTAAGCTTATTGCTTTTTAGCTTTCTAACTATGATAACTTCACAGTTGCTAATGTTGAATCTCCTTTTAAGTAAAAAATGGTTCTGAGTAAGTCAAAGAAAGAGAAAGAAAAAAGCATCAGTGAGAGTGAAAGTTAAAGTGACACATCTAATGAAGAACTTGAGGATCTTGAAGCTCTGATGGCTAGAAGATTGAAAAGGGGAAAAGGAAAGTATAAAGGTAAACTCCCTATTATATGTTTTTCATGTACTAAAGTTGGTCATATAGCTACAAGATGTCCTGACAGGGATGATAAGGATGGAGAAAGAGATATCAAGCATAAAGACAAAAGAGAAGATAGAAGCTACCAAAGGTACAAGGACTACAAAAGAAAAGGTAAGAAATCCTTCTATATTGCTGAATAAGAGATTGAAACTGATAGTGATGATTTTTAAATTGAGGTAGTCTATCTTACAATGAAAGGTGAGTCTGATGAAGATGAGAAAACTACATTTATATCCTATGTGAACAAAAATAATAAATGGATTATTGACAATGGTTGTTCACACCACATGACTTGTGACAAAAGTAAGTTTGATACCTTAGATCATTAAAAAGGTAGAAGTGTAAAATTTGGTAATGATGCACCATGTCCTGTTAGGGGTAAAGGATTGATTAAGCTAACTAATAAGATCCCTTGTGAAAATGCATATTGAGTTGAAGGTCTTAAATATAATCTGTTGAGTGTTGCACAACTAAATATCACTAGATACCAAGTTGAATTTCATCATAGGAAGGCCAAAATATTTGATGTCACTGGTGAACTGATTGAAAGTGGAGAACAAACAAGAGGTAATTTGTTCTATTTAGACCTATCTAAAGAGACATGTATGATTGCACAACTTGATGATATATGGTTATGGCATAAGTGGCTATGTCATGTTAACTTTGATAATCTGGTAGAAATTAGTAAGAAGAAGAAAGTGAGGGGACTGCCTAGATTGAAGAGACCTAAGAATGTAATGTGCAAACAATGTTAGTTGGGTAAGATGACAAAGTCTAGTTTCAAGATAAAGACTTTTACTTCTAAGAATGCTTTAGATTTGGTTCATACTGACCTTTGTGGACCTATGGGTGTACAAATCTATTGTGGTGCTAGATATTTTATCATGTTTGTTGATGATTACACTAGAATGATGATTATAATGTTCTTAAAAGAAAAATATGATGCTTTTCAATTTTTTAAGTGCTATTTAGCTAAGGTTGAAAAGGAGAGTGATAGGAACCTAAAGTGTTTGATATCTAACTAAGGTGGAGAATTTATATCCAATGAGTTCAATCTATTTTGCAATGATAGAGGGATCAACATATAGATGTCTGCACCTAGAACACCTCCACATAATGGTATAGTAGAGAGAAGGAATAGATCTATCATGGATTGTGCAACAACATTGATGATCAAAAAGAATGTTGCATGAAAGTACTAGAGAGAAGCTGTAAGTACAACTGTTTATACCCTTAACTAAGTACATATCAAAAAAGGTCCAAATATCATGCACCTTATGAGTTATGGCACGGGTATGCACCTAATGTAAATTAATTTAGAATTTTTGGAAGAAAATGCTATATACTAAAAGTGTTGCAAATATAGATGTAGTAATTGAGAGGGGGGGGTGAATCAGTTAACCATAAAATATTACCACTGATCCCTTAGATGTCCTATTAAATTATTTACTGCTGACATACAGAGAAATGCTAAAACTCAGTAATTGTAGAGAGTGTTAATTATAACTATTCTTAAGCATTCATCAGTGATTAACATGCATGAATAAAGAAAATACCATGAACACAAGAGACACTACATTTAACGTGGAAACCCAATATGGGAAAAACCACCAATGTAACTAGTTACTGATTTTCACTCTTCTGAAGTGATGCCCTATTAGGAGCCAACCTGGTAAAAGGTTACAAAACACACTGTTAGGTGTGACCTTGTTAGAGGATTTAATCACCTTGCTAGGAGTGGCCTTGTAAGAGGTCTTGAAACAATTCAATAGAACTGTCACCTTGTTAGAGGATTTACAAAATGGTTGTTAAACCAACTCGGTTAGGAGATTTTGAAATCACTGCTACAATGGTAAGAAAGTAACAATGAAGTGACCTGAATAGTGATGCAACTGAATTGCTGATTATAGATCTTTGTTCTGCTTCACTAGATCCTTCCTGATCAAATATATCTCTACTACTCTTCAAGGATATCTAATCATCCTTCAAAATTTGCTCATACTATTCTTCCCTTTTACTTTTTCTTTTTCTTCCTCATAATTCACTGCGTGACCTTCTATATATATACCATTTGGATTGTCAAGTTGGCACTAATAATTATTACAAAACATCACTAATCATTACAACAGTCGGCTGGAATAAACCAACTTTATTTCTCAAATTGACAAAATCCTTTACTGGGCCAACCTTACTTAGTAAACATTAATCCAAAAAAGATTTCCTTTGGTGACTGAGATAACTCGGTACGTACTATGAATTCTTCAACATCCTTTGGAGACTGAGTGAACTCGGTAGACACTAACTTTCCTTTGATAACCGAGGAAGCTCGATTAACACTATTTTCTACCATACTTTTCTTTTGACACCTGAGAGGTCTCGGTAGACACTGGGAACTGCTTTGCTAACTGACTGAGCTAATGATTGATATGACATTTGTGTGACATCAAAGACAACACATAATCATTCCAAGAATCTCCTTTAGACAATTGTATCCAACAAAAAGATAATAGGAATGGAAAATTTTATGCTAAAAGTGATGAGGGCATATTCCTAGGCTATTCCACAAAAATAAACCGTACAAGTGTTTGAACTCTAACACTAACAAAATTGTGGAAAGTGCAAATGTCAAAGTTGATGAGTATGTACAGAAAAATGAAGCTAAAAACAAGAGAGAACTAGAAGATTACATATCTTTTGTTTATATAAAAGGAGAGGCAAGTGAAAAACCTGCACTAGATTCAGAGTCTTGGGTAAGAAATGTCGAGCATCAGGGAAATAATGTCGAGCAATAAGAAGAACATGTTGAGTGACAGGAGAATGCTTCCAAGTATCAGGAAGAGGTTGTCAAGCATTCAGAAGCTAAATCTGACAATCTTGTTGGTGAACCTGAAGAGAAAGAAGAAAGGAGAGAAAAACCTATTTTGCCACAATATGTAAGGAGACATCACAAGCCTAAACAAATTATTGGAGACAAAGATATTGGAGTTCTAACCAAAAGCAAGTTAAGAGACCCTCAATGTTTTCTATGTGAATTCGAGCCTAAGACAACAAGGGATGCATTAGAAAATGAAGACTAGATACAAGTAATAAATGAGGAGATAGACCAGATAGAGAAGAATGATACCTTGACTTTGGTGCCAAGACCAGAAAACAAAAATGTCATTAGAACAAAGTGGGTGTTCAGAAATAAGCTGAATGAGGATGGACAGATCACAAGGAATAAAGAAAGGCTGGTATGCAAAGGATACACACAAGAAGAAGGAATGGATTATGGGAAGACATTTTCTCCTATAGCAAGATTGGAAGGAGTGAGAAATTTACTTGCATATGTTGCCTACAAATATTTTAAGGTATACCAAATGGATGTCAAGTCTGCATTTTTAAATGGTATACTAGAAGAAGTGTACATTGAACATCCAGAAGGATTTGTTGATCCAAACAAGAGACACATGGTTTGTAAACTAAATAAAGCACTACATGGATTAAAGAAAGCTCCCAAAGCATGGTATGATAGGCTACACAACTACCTAATACAGATTGGATTCTCAAGGACAAATGACACAAGAAATCTATATATGAAAGATGAAGGTAAAGGAATATTGTTGGCTAAGATTTTTGTAGATGATATTATATTTGGTGGACAAGATGCCTTGTGTAAGAAATTTTCACATGAAATGCAAATTGAATTTGAAATGAATATGTTTGGGGAGATCAAATTCTTTATTGGTTTACAAGTGTATCAGATGGAGAAAGGTATTTTCATCACTCAGTCTGAATATATTCATGAGATACTGAAAACCTTTGGTATGGAGGATTTAAGGCTAGTAATTACTCCCATGGCTACTAGACAAAAATTGTCTAAGAAGGATGATGTTGTTGAGGTAAACTAAACTTTGTATAGGTCCATGATTGGAAAACTGTAGTATGTTGTTCATAGTAGACCAGATATTCCTCTTTTAGTTAGGATTGTGGCAATATTCTCTACCAATCCTAAGGAAACTCACATGATGGTTGTCAAAAGGATAATGAGATATTTGAAAGGGACAGCTGGTTATGGATTGTACTACAAGAAGCATGAAATATTTGAACTGAGAGTGTATACTAAAAATGATTGGGCAGGAAATGTGGATGACAAAAAGAGTACTAGTGGTGGAGCTTTCTTTCTTGGATAGAGATTAGTTTCATGGACAAGAAAGAAACAAAATTGCATTTCCCAATCTATAGTTGAAGCTGAGTATGTGGCTCTAGCAGTGAACTATTCAAACTTGGTATGGATAAAGAAATTTTTGGTAGGCATGAAAGAAGAGATCACTGAACCAGTTGTCATGTACAATAGCAACACAAGTGCTATCAACATATCTAAGAATCCAGTAATGCACACAAATACCAAACACATCGCCATCAAGTACCATTATTTGAGGGAACTGGTATAAGATAAAGAGGTCAAAATGGAATATGTTAATACAAAGGAACTACTAGCAAACTATTAGAATAACTGAGAGGGGGGGTGCATCAGTTATCCAGTGTCCCAATTCAAAATTTATAATTCAAAACAATTTCCTCAATTTTTGCTCCTCAGTAAACACTAATTACTTTCTATTGTCTATGCTTTTACTGATTACCAGTCTAATACCATAATAGTTACTGATCAAATCTAACATGTAACATGAAAAGTATGATAAAAAAAAAATATCACAATCAACACATAGCACAAGAGATTTAACGTGGAAACCCTGTAAAGGGAAAAATCACCTGGGACCAGCAACCCAAAATTGTTCACTCTTCTGAAGTGAGGTTGGTTAAGACCCAACCCTATTAAAGGTTTACAAACACACTGTTAGGTGTGACCTTGTTAGAGGATTTTAGACTAGAAGTTATCATCCAACCAGCATTCACTATGGGGTTGACAAGATAACAATGTTCATTCTATGAATGATACATCATAAGACTTTCAGAGTCCACTCGGTTAAGAGATTTTGACTGTTGTTGCTAGAGTGGAAGGATTTAGAATGCTACTTGCATATGCTACACACAAGAAATTCAAAGTCTATCAAATGGATGTGAAGTTAGCATTTTTGAATGGTATACTTGAAGAACAGGTCTACATTGAACAACTTGAAGGATTTTTTGATCCCGACAATAAAGACATGGTATGTAGATTACATAAAGATTTATATGAATTGAAGCAAGCACCAAGAGCATGGTATGAAATACTATGTACTTACTTGTTAAGTATTGGATTTGTTAGAACAAGTGAAAACATCAATTTGTATATGAAAGGTGATACTGATGATACTATTCTCATTGTTGAAATATTTGTTGATGATATTATTTTCAGAGGCTTAGATCTTGTCTACAAGACATTTGCTGATGAAATGCAAAAGGAATTTGAAATGTCTATGTTTGGAGAGATTAAGTTCTTTCTTGGACTACAAGTGATTCAATAGAGTGATGGAATATTCATCACACAATCTAAATACATAAAGGAAGTACTAAAGACATTTGGCATGGAAGATGCTAAACATGTGGGAACAGTAATGACTACTAGATGCAAATTAACAAAGGAGGATGAAACTAAAGAAGTAAACCAGACACTTTACCGATCCATGATTGGTAAATTAATGTACATAGTTCACAATAGACCAGATATAGCACATGTTGTGGGAATTGTTGGAAGATTTTGTGCTAATCCTAGAGAATCACACATGATAGCTACAAAAAGGATCTTAAGATACATGAAGAAAATAGAGAATTATGGATTATGGTATCCTAAGGAAGGGAAGTTTGAACTAAAAGTTTACACCGATGCTGATTGGGCTGGAAATGTAGATGATAGAAAAAGTACCACTAGAGGAGCATTTTTCTTTGGTGAAAGACTTGTAACCTGGACAAGTAAAAAGCAAGCTTGTATTTCTTAGTCTATAGTTGAAGTAGATTATGTTGTTTCTACTACTAACTATTCAAACATTGCATATATCAAACAAGTGTTGGAAGGAATGAATGAGGTAATCACTGACCCAGTGATTATATATTGTGACAACACTAGTGCTATTAATATTTCAAAGAATCCTGTGATGCACTCTAAGATAAAGAATATATCTATTAAGTATCATTACTTAAGAGAACAAGTGTAAGAGAATCAAGTGAATTTGGAATTTGTCACATCTAAAGAACAACTTGCCGATATTTTTAAAAAGCCTCTACCAAAGGACACATTTGAATACTTGAGGACTAGACTTGGGGTCTGTCCCCTGTCTATCGGTCACTAAGGTGATCTAGATGTTGTATCAGCCTACTTTTATTAGAAGATCATTCATGTTGATGTAGCATAGTTCACACTTTGAATCATGTTCAAGGTTTTGATTAAGTTTGAAGAACTTGAACTGATTGGGATATCAGTATTTAGAGATACAGAGGAAGACATAATTGTTTGTTTATTTGTTTCTTTGGCATTGTTGTCAAAGGGAGAGATAAATAATATGAAAAAGAACAAGCTATGAAAAGGAATAAACACTGACAAGAATTATCTAAGGGAGAGACAATCTGAATGAGACAGACTATTGAAGATCAGTTACAAAGAACAGAAGCAGGAACAGGAGAATTGAAAAGATGACAACTACAGAATGGTAAAGTTGTATTATTTAATGCTAGTTTAGTAATGTAGTGATTAAACATATTAAGTCTATTTGACTTACAACATTTTGTTCGCAAAGTTGTAAAATATATGTTTGGTATGTGTATGGTACATTTCATATTACTTGAGTTGCCATCAATGTCAAAGGGAGAGATTGTTGAACTACAACTAATTTGGAATCTGATTGAAGAATCTATGATTAAAGATCACTAAGGAGTTGTTGATTAGATATGTAATATGATTAAATCAGTATTATGTTGTCATTCATGTCAACTAGTTTGACAACACTTATCTTGTAAGTTACTATACCGAGACATCTAAAGAAAGGTGAAAGAGATGAAGAACGGAGAAATCTACATGAGGAATGATGTACATGATAGATGAGGATAAGGAATACATCGAGTAACTTGTTGATGAGTCTATGACTTGATGATATTGACTTTATTATGTTGCATTCATCTATGATGAAGTATAGAGCTGAAAGACACAAAGTAGTGTTGTCGGTAAATGAAGCAATTCTAGTATACACCGATGGAGTGTAATGTATACCAATCATAGTATTAACTGAGCAGTGTTCATCAATGCATTTCTTTGTTAACCAAGAAAAACAAAATGAATTAAATGATTAGTTTATCCAATAAGATCGATGAGCTGGCAAGAGTATAACATCGAGGTAACAGATAACGTTTGTTACACAGATCGACGACTGACAAAATTTAGGAAAGATCTAAAGGATGAGAATCAAACATATTATTCTCACAAGTGCTGAGAAAGTTTGAAGTGGAAAAATCTATGAATGTGGTTAAGCGAAAAAATTTGATGGTGGAGAAGAAAATGATTTACCTGTCTATATAAGAGAATAGAATATCATTACACAAGGATGCTGGAAGAAGCAAAAGCTGTAGGAATATCACGTGAACAAGGTTTTCATGCATTCTGATCATACTAGTTAGTAAGAACCGAGCTGCAGAGAAATTACTGAGCTTCAGAGAGTAATTACCGATGAATAGTAAGTTGATATATTATTGAATTTGAAGTGAAATATTGGTCAGAAGGAATTTTCACACCATTTTATGAAGGTGGGTGAACTAATATATATGAATCACAGAGCACTTGAAGACATTGCCTACAAGACAATTAGTTTACTAAGCATAACAGAGCACAGAGGATATCAAATTGAGTAGAATTAGAGAAGGATACCAAGTAGAATAGAGTAGAGAACCATCATAGATAAGGTGATATTTTGATGAGCACTTATAGATCTGTTTCAAAAAATTGAGTTGTTAACTAGCAAATAATTGCCTATTACTTTCTGACAATTGTGATAGAGTTTTTGATAAATCTCTTAATAGAGTAGACTTAACAGTCTTATGTAAATCTCTTAACTGAGTACACACTTCATTAGTGTTTTTTAAATCCTATAACTAGGTAGATCTAGCTGATCTAATATGTTACTCCTAACAGGGTAAGATCACCAGAAGTGATCAAAACTTGTAGCCTTAACAAGCAAACCTTTTCTATCTGTAGTAGTGAAGAATTTGTGGGTGTCATCCCTGCCACAATTTTTACCTTCAAACAAGGGTTTCTGTGTTACCAAAATACTTGTGTTATGTGATTTTTGTATTTATTTCATGTTGTTTACTTTCTTAAGTTAACTAGATGATTGATTTATACAATTTGATTCAAGTTATTTTGATTGGTTATCACAGTATTCAGTTATAGATTAGAAAGATTTTACAAGTAAAGTTATTGAAGGCACTGATTCACCCCTCCCCTCTCTCTACCTATCTCTCCTAATTCCAACAATTGGTATTAGAGCTCAGTTGTCTTGTTGAATAGTCTAACCAGTGAAGGGTAAATATCTAATTCATGGAGAGATACAAGCTTGACTTGAGACTATTGAGAATCAGAAGATACAAATACATATATTTTTGGAATAGTATAAACAAGCCAAGGAAGAACCTTGCAATTCAACTGAATGAAATTAGTTATCATGAAGAACCTAAAGATGAAATATTTGATCATATTGGATCAAGCTCTGGAAGCATCTCTGACAGATCTAAAAGCATAATCTCTGATTTATCTGAAAAGAATCAGCATCTATCTGAGCAAGTGAAAGCACTTCAAATCGGCCATGAATCTCAAATGGTGAGAATGGTGGAAATCATCAACAATGCTAGACAAGATCAGAATCTAGCTGTTGAAGATCGAAGACCGAAGACTAAACAACTTCAAGAAAAATAAAGTGAAATACAGAGACTCACTAATCGTCACTTCCAAGTATCAAATCAGATGATGACAGTTAATCAAGAAATGAACCAAGTAAATGGAGAATTATCAAGAAGACTTGAAGATGTTGCAATACTCAGAGAAGATAATGAAAAACTAAGAAATGAAATAAAGATACAAAAGCAACACAATGAAATGATGAAGTTAGCTGAGGACAGTTCTAAAAAGATTGATGATTTCCTAACTAATCAGAGGAGATTCAGAAGCAGAGCTAGTATAGGCTACACCGGTGAAGGAGAATCATCACAACAAGCTGAAAAAGTCAACAACAATCAAATTTAGAAACCCAAAGTGTTGACATGTTATCACTATGGAAAACTAGGACATACATCTAATGTGTGCAGAAGCAAAGCACAAGGTAAACCTCCTGTCATTCCTAAATTCAATGGAAATTGTTATTACTGTGGTAAGTTTGGACATCTAGCTTGTGAATGCAGAGCTAAGAAGAATGACATTATTAGTAATGAGGAGAAAATATGCTATATTTTTAATAAGCATGGACACACTACAAGGAACTGCAAGGCGAAAATGAAACAAGTTTGGACACCTAAAGAGAAACTACAATGAAAGCCATATCAACTGAAGACACAAGGTAAATCATATGTTTGGGATTATAATACATGGACTAATTTTGTTGTATGTGGTTGGTATGGACATATTGAAGCAAACTGTTACAGAAAGAGTCAGATTGGACAATCAAGAAACTGGACAAATGCAAGAATGGCATATATGCACTGTCACAAGGCCGGTCATGTAAGCAAGAATTGAAGAGACCGAGCACCAGATGAAAACCATATATTTGAGAGTGGATATAACATTGTAGAAATTATGAAGTTAAGGAACACAATGTGGAAGAAGGCATCTAATTAGAATGCTGAGTCAAGTAACACTGTCGGTGAAAACTCATCCACTAGATTGGGTGACATTGATACCTCCACTTAAGATGAGAAAGGTATGTATGGAACTGAAATTTTAAATGATCACATTTTACATACAGTTCCTTATATATGATGTACAAATACCAAATCTACATGAATAAAGATGCACTATGGTTTATGTGTTATAAGTTTACAAATGTCACATAGTCAGTAAAAGAAGAAACGTGAGTTGGTTACCTATCAGTGATCACTATACAAGGTTAACTGACAATAGTGCAAACCAATGAAGAAATTCTATGTTAACCAAACAAAAGAAATTGTAGAAATTATTGAGCTAATAGTTGTTTCATATTAGAAGTTAGGTCACGCATTTAATGCATCAAAGTTTGAGTGGGAATATCGAAAAGTCTATATATACGCGGAAACAGAATTCATTGTTACATTTTGACTACAAAGAAAAGAGATTTTACAGAGAAGATTTTGAGCTAAAGATTTTTAGAAAAGATTCAAAGCTACTTTAGATCAAACCGATGACAATTCTTTGATGGTAACGAGTAAGTTCATTTGCCTACTGAACACTGATTATCTATTGCTTGGCGAAACCCTAAGAAACAATTTATGGCATCAACATCAACTGCAAGAAAATCACAAAACATTGAGGAGGAAGTAGATTTAATTGTAAGGGCACATTTTGCTGAGGAGAAATTCAAACCACATCCCAAGGTCACAACACAAATAGACAATATGGGAACATTTTTGAGTATTCCAGATAGGGTTTTTTTAACAGAAGATGTTAGGGCCTATATTCACTACAAAATCAGAGAAGTATGTGATTTTGAGACCATTGCTGCTAATCGACAAGTCTGTGGACCAGATGGAAAGATTAAATCCAAATACAAGAAGATTGGGGAGTCAGGGTTATTTAGTTTTACATACTTCCCGCAATCCTTCCAAAATGACTGGATAAGAATCATGCTAAGTAGAAATCATGATGGAAAATTTTGGTTAGATAAACCTATTGAGGTCACGAAGAAGATTATCAATAGGGTTACTGGGTACCCTACAACCAACAAAGCCAAAGCCTTTCAAAGTTTGTCTTGTCTTGACGTTGAAAAGAACACTAGAGCTCAATGGGATGGTAGGGCATTGAAAATATCAACTATCAAAGATCTAGTGGTAAAATTTGCAGCTCATGTCATTAGGTACAACATATTTCAATTGAGCAGACCAAATAGTGTACCCTGTAGCGCCGTGGACATGGCATATAAAATTGTGAAGAAAGATCATCAGGTAGATCTTGCTAAACTACTACTACACCAACTGCATGATAATATGAAGACAATAAAAGCAAAGAAGTCCAATACATGTAAGTATGGATCACTACTTGTCTGTACATTTTTCTATCTACAAAAATATGTACCGGGTATCGGTAAAGTAAATTGGAAATCTGACAAATGGATAACTGCACAAATTGGTGAAATGATGAAAAGTCTAGGAGACAATCTAAATAAGGAATTCAAGGCATATTTCAAAGAATTTTAGGAAAAAATGCAATAAAGGAGTAGAATTCCAAGGGATTTAGTGAGTAAATTTGAAGATGACATATGTTTTGTAGTCAACACAGACCACTCTATGATAAAGGTGGTAGAACCAAGAACAAAATGGTTAGCACCAATGGGATATGAACTAAATCATGATTTTTCTTTGAAATCTATTAATGCATTGCTGGCATTACTGATAGACATCACTGCCAGTAGGTTTGGTGTATATGAGGAAGCTAATTCATGAATCACAATAGACATAGAGATCGTAAAAATGTCTAGAAGGGAAAAGAAAATGAGAAAAGATCTCACAAC
This sequence comes from Chamaecyparis obtusa, assembly GCA_027943335.1. Lineage (NCBI taxonomy): Eukaryota > Viridiplantae > Streptophyta > Pinopsida > Cupressales > Cupressaceae > Chamaecyparis > Chamaecyparis obtusa. The sequence goes on along the minus strand of BSBK01004574.1, from coordinate 518,672 downwards.
AAAATATGGAAATGCATCTGACTCATCTAAGGAGTCACCAATTAAAGAAGAAACTGAAGGTTAGCTATAGTTGGCTAACATGCCCTATGATAGCAAGGAGACCAAGTTAGACAAAGAAAAGGATCACACACCGGTTCCTCTCATCAATGTTGAACAAGAAATGCAGCTACCAGAACCTGAAGGAATGAGGACATGTTTGTCAACTGTTGCACAATCTACCAAGCAAGTAGAAGTAGTAAAAGTAGCAAAAAGAAGGGTAGCTACATCGACAAGGAAATATGTTAAGAGAAAGACCAAGAAAGTAGCTGAGCCACCAAAGAAAAAGAGGAAATACATAAGAAACAAGGAAGATCTAGAAGATATAGAAACAAAAAATGATCTTGATCAATTCAAGTTAGTTTGTAGTACAATAGAAGAAATAACTAAAGATATAATTGAGAATGGAAATCTTACAGATCTAGGCATAGGCAAATTTGACAAAATGTCAATTGAGGACAAGACAAAGCTAGAACATGATGTCGTCCAAATGATGATTAAATTCAAGAAAGTACCAATGGAATTTTCATGTCAATTGCCAAAGGAACTTGATGACAAAATACGTGAGAGATGGGCTATTGCACTAGATACAAAGAAAAGGAAAAGAGAATGATCACTAAGTCATGCAGCCTCACACTTTAGCTATGCTATTGTAAGTGAATACATGACAAACTATCAGGATAGATTTCTAGTCAAGAATAGAGCTATGTAGATCATGGATGAGAATGTGGATGATATGGATGTCATATGTGATTCTCTATGGACATCAATTTTAAAAGTAGAAGAGAAAGCTAAATTGGAAGCATTCCTAAAACTATCTAAGAAGAGACACAGTTCAAAAGGTAAAGGTATTTTCATTGATGATAACAAAGGAAAGAAAATAGAGGACACTGGTATATTAGTTACTGAGGTAATTGATGTTATCAGACAAAAGGAAGAAATCATAATTTCATAGGATGCACTGAATCAAGTTAAGATCCACTTGCAGAAGAAAACTGATGACTATGCACTCATTGAGGACATCACTAATGGTGATCTTGATGATGAGGATGATGAAGATGTGAGAATTGCACCAAACAAAGATGAAGCATTAGACACTGATAGTGTGTTCACATCTATATCGAGTGAACTACTAGTACTTGCAGAGGTAGTTGAAATAATTTCACAAGTACAACCTGATGCTTCTCATCCTAAGAAAACTAATGATACAACTAAGATACAAGCACCTGAGCAACTTGTAGATACAAATGAGCCTACCAAAATAGAGGCATAGTCTATCGAAACAAAGGAACTAGAAGAAACAAAGTTGACCGAGGTGAACCCACCTGACACTACAACCAAGACTCCCACACCATCTATCGAGGAGTAGAAGAAGGAAGATATTATGTCAATTGGGAAAGATACTCTGAAAAGTGGAGAAAAAGCTATTGTTATAAGTGAGAAGAAGTCACCTCTTGCTGAAAAGAAGAAGAAGAAGAAAGCCAAAGGACTGGTCACCATTGATGAAGTTATAATTATACCAGAATGTGACTCAAGAACCCTAAGCCCTGAGGAACTAAGTAGATATGGGGATTTATGTTCAAGGAAAGCGGCACAAGAGAAGTTAAGGCAAGAACACAAATGTGAAGAAGTGTTAAATGATGTGAGGGATATTCTACAATAGATAGTACAAGAGACAAACATTGATGAGAATACTCCCATCTTAGATCAACTTGCTACACTCACTAAAAAAATCAATGCCCTTGATATCGATGCAGACAAAAGAATAGAAGAAAGGGAAGAATCAAAGATTCAGAACAAATTGGTAGAAAGGATAAGTACAGAAGTAGCCCTAAACAAGGTAAAATTATCTGAGGTCATTACCAAGGTAAAATCTATCACCTAGATAATCTGTCAACTTCTAATCAAGCTTTGTACTTCAGACACCTTCACTGTAGAAGTCAGTGAAAAGATAAAAGGTTTAGAAGTAGAGATAAAATTGAGTACACAAGTAGCTATCACTGAGCCAACTACTTTCTTAAAGCATATTAACCAAGTTCAAGAACTTTGGTGGCTGATAGCAGATTTAAGAAAATAAGAAGCACACCTCACTAATCAGGTCACAGAGTTACAAAAAGAACTCACTGCTTACCTAAAAAAATTTCAAGTACATATTGTCAAAGCTGAACAACTTGTGGCAACACCAGAGATTTCGATGTTGGATAATATCTTTGACATGCATGCACAAGTTGGTCTTGAGCATATTGCTCTTACCAACTTGAAAGAGGAATGGGACAACCTCTTGGAGTCTATAAAGAAAACCCATCCACACATTTTTGATAAGATGTAAGTGTACATTCTATTTTTTTGTATTTGGCATTATTATCAAAAAAGGGGAAGACATGTATATGACAAATGAGTATAGTTTTGTTATGTATATTATATACTACCAGGAGCATGCACCGAGGGGGAGTACTTTGTACTTAGAAATTTTTGTTGTGGATATGTATATGGTGGAGACATAAGGAATATATAGAAACATTTTGTCTATATACATTTGAAGTTTTGATACTAATGCCAAAGGGGGAGATTTTTAATCTCTATTGAACATTTAAGGTTGTCATTAGTATCAAAGGATAGTAAACAGGTCGATCAGTTACTTATATTGAGTTGGTTGGTAAAAAGAAGTAAGACAGAGCAGTCGGTAAAGTCTTTACACCAAGCATCACATAGTTTACCAAGCACCAGTGACACCGACACCAACAAATAGTAAACACTGAGCATCACAGTATACACTGAGAAGATTATACAGTGTTTACCGATGATCACAAAAAATGGCATAGTAATTTGAAATGGCACATTCTTCTATGCAAATAGTCACAACAGATTGTAAAATGGTTTACCAAGATTGGGGAGCATTTATTGTAAAAGATACTCATTAAATGTAATGTTTATCTTATTTGTAATAGTTGATCTAGGTTATTTTGCAATGTAGATCTTAGGGTTATGATTATTCTTGTAACCTAATTTTTGCTAAGGTGGAAAAAATAGAACACTATATATTTTGTATGTCTGCACCATTTTATGAAGGTGGGTGAACTAATATATATGAATCACGAAGCACTTGAAGACATTGCCTAACTTCAAGACAATCAGTTTACTGAGCAGAATAGAGCATAGAGGATATCAGATTGAGAAGAATCAAAGAAGGCTGTTGAGCATAACAGAGTAGAGAACCATCATAGATAAGGTGATATTTTAATGAGCACTTATAGATCTATTTCATAAAATTGAGTTGTCAACTAGCAGATAATTGCCTATTACTTTCTGACAATTGTGATAGAGTTTTTGATAAATCTCTTAACAGAGTAGACTTAATAGTCTTATGTAAATCTCTTAATCGAGTACACACTTCATTAGTGTTGTTTAAATCCTATAACTAGGTAGATCTAGCTGATCTAATATGTTACTCCTAACAAGGTAACATCACCAAAAGTGATCAAAACTTGTAGCCTTAACAGGAAAACCTTTTCTATCTGTAGTAGTGAAGAATTTGTGGGTGTCATCCCCATCGAAGTTTTTACCTTCTAACAAGGGTTTCTGCATTACCAAAATACTTGTGTTATGTGATTGTCATATTGATTTCATGTTGTTTACTTTCTTAAGGTAACTAGATGATTGATTTATACAATTAGATTCAAGTTATTTTGATTGGTTATCATAGTATTCAGTTATAGATCAGAAAGGTTTTACAAGTAAAGTTAGGGAAGGCACTAATTCACCCCTCCCCTCTCAGTACCCATCTCTCCTAATTCCAAAAATTGCACTCTCCCTCCGTATTTTCCATTGTCTATTTATATATATGTATATGCGTGTCAAGTGGTGATGCAGCGTATAGGTACCACACATTGACTCCACCTAGCTAAACATGTTTGAGCATTCCTTCAAAATCCTAAAACTATTATTGTGTGGAGATTTTACAAAGCTAATCTCAAGGTCACCCATGGACTTAGATTGTTGTTAGTAGGTGACCCTAGCTGGGGGATTGGTATGCAGTTTTTGTGATGTTGTTTTGTGGCTAAGGTTTTGATGTTGCATTGAAATTAATGTTGTGAGTTATATTTATCCTTGTAAGTATATGTGTGTGTGTGTGTGTGTGCGTGCGCATGCTTAAATAAATGTATGTTATATAGGTATGTGTATATGTGGGTGCACACGCATATACCCATGCATATATAAATAATATTATTTATGTATTTTTAATTGATTGTGTAAATGGTATTTTAATGATTAAATAAAGCGTATTAAATAAATTGTATGAAATAAATGAAATAATAATAATAATAATAATAATAATAATAATAATAATAATAATAATAATGAGGTAATAAAGAAATCTCTTTTTGGTAAAACTAGCTATCTAGGGGGAGTTGAACTCGAGACCTCCTAGAGGTTAGGTTAGTTTGATTCCAAGTGGGCTATGTATGTTACTTGGAAGCTTTATGTTTATTCTTCTTGTTATAGGTTTCTTTGGAGGCTATTTTAATTAAGTTTATTAAGAAACTTTATTATGAGATTACACGAATGTTGGTTTGATTTTTCCAACCAGCTATGGAAGTTGGAGAATTTGCTTCCCGTAAAGAAATTCCTCCAACCATATAGTTGGTGGATAAATTTATTAGATTTGGGAGATTTGGGGATTAGAGTTTTGGAGAGATTTTGAAGTTTTCTACAAATATTTTATGAAAAGTTCATTTTGAAGTTTTTTGGTGAGGTTTAGAGTTCTCTGGGTTTGTGAAATTGAAAGTGTGGGGTTTTTCTATGAGCATTGGTTTCCATACATGAATCCATCTAGGAGGCTACCTACTCATGGCTTTGAGATTTGTAGAGCATGCTCTAGCCATTTGGAAGAGAATTCTCCGTAGGACCCCAGGTAGGGTCTGAACCAGGATGAATCTCCACTCTTCCCTTTGTGTGTTTGTTTATGAATGTGTATTCTATGTTTTTTGTATTTTTATAGGGTAGATAACTATGAATTGAAAAAGGAAATTTAGATATGTTAAATGATTTTTGTGTGTTTCCAAACTAACCATCCGGGAAGTAAATTATGAATGCTTGTATAGTTTTTGTATTGTGAAATGTTTCCTAGAAGTTTAGGAATGCTTTTGATTGTGTATGATGGTGTATTTTATTGTTATTGATTGGTTTAGGAAATTTTAGGAATATTTAGGAAGGGTTAGGAAGGTTTAGGGAAGGGTTGCAGTCCATTTTTTCCAATTTTTGCTTATGCAAGCTTCACTGTGATTTGTTGTTTCTATTTTTTTAACTTGTATTAGACTTAGATTGTATTGATGATGTGTTCTAGATGTGGTACTGAAGTCCCTACATTAGGTATAGCTCAAGGAACCTTTCCTAGGCACTCACCACATCCAAAAAAACTCAGTTTCAGGAAATTCTAGGAAGTTTTGAGTTTAATTTCGTAAGAGAATCCTATTGTATCGTACAAATTTTTACTCATACCCATAAAACACTAGGTCAAATTTTGTATGCGCATGCATACATTTTTGTATGGGTTTCTATACAAATTCATTTGGGGTTTTAGTTAGTTTTAGGGGCCCAAAATTTGGATTTTTAGGGCTTGTGACCTCTATTACTTGTTCCCTATGATTGGACTGCATTTAGTATCACTTATGAATGTATATTGATGCTTTTTTGGAAATTATAAGATTTTACTTATGTGATTTTAGTGATTTCATTATGCTTATGTTCATAATATGAGGGTAGAACTCATCCTAGTCATCTGAGTGCACATGAGGGTTTCGTACACCTGCAAGATGAACCTTTGGAAGTACTTTATGGTTTCATGGATTGTGAGTGTGGGTAGGGGACTAGGTACCCTAGGTGAGTGGTCCTCCATAGGTGATGGAACCCTAAAGTGGTTTCCATATAATCTTGTGGGAGGGTTAGTAAAAAATTATAACCTGATAATCAATTTGGGAATGGGCGGAATCAAAAGATAATGAAAGACACGTAATAATTTCCACATAGTTGTGTTGGACTACAGGGACCATGGGTAACTACCAGGGTGGATCTCTATTCAAGAAGGGGGGAATGGGTTTACATGGTTACCATGGTGGATCCCAATATATAGGATATGTGATGACACTCACCTAGAGGGTATGTTGGAAACCTAACCTTTGTGTATAGTAAAGTGATATCTTGTTATGTCTTGTATTGTTTTCAAGTTATGTTTTTTAAATCCTTAGATTTCTTAGGGCCTTGAGAGTAACTTGGTTCTATTTCCTAGCACGGGGGGTGGAATCTCATTAGTTTCACATGGTTGGGTGGAAAATATATCTTGAGGTACTATTCGTGGTTCGTGACTTGGATGCGTTCAGTTTTTATGAAATGATAAATATCCTTCTAATTTGTATCATGTATTATTAAAATAAAATATGTAAAGATGTTGATGTAAAGCCTTAGGCCATTCATGTATTTATTATTGTAATTGAATTCATTATCATAAATTGTATTTGAAAAGAAAAAATCAATGTAATCAGGGAGGGATAGTTCTAGGGTTTTATTTCAAGGGATATTATTTGAAAGTTGAAAGTTGAAATGAAAATTGTAATGTTGAAATTATTTTCTCTATCTATCCTATGTTGAAATAAAAAAAAATGTTTCCTATGTAAAGGTTTAAATGTTAATTTTAAGGAAATTTATTCAATTTGTAGGAAAAAGGAATGGAAATGAGCTAGTAAGTAGAAGATATAGTTAGGAATAAAATATTACTCTCTCTCTCTCTCTCTCTCTCTCTCTCTCTCTCTCTCTCTCTCTCTCTCTCTCTCTCTTAATGTGAAATGTGAAAGGAAAAGAAAAGAAATGGAATTCATTTTTATTGAGTAATGAAATGAAATTCTAAATGTTGGTAAATGAATTTGAATTGGGAACCTTAAGGAATGTACTTGTGAATGTAATAATGAAATGATATAATGTTTGAAAAGAAAAATTAGTTGTAATTTTAGGTCAAAAGACCCAATTCCTTATGGGTTCCCTGATGGGGATATTACATTTGGTGTTAGAGCCCTGGTTGCTACACTAAGAACTCAAGATCTACTTATGTTTAAAACTCAAAATTTTTAACACATTGAATTCTCACTTGAAACTAGTAGCTAAAAATTATGGTAAACCACTCTTCTAGGATGCCTCCCGTTACCCATGGAAGAGCTAAGGATAGAGTTCAAGAGTCTTCTTTGAGATCTCACCTAGAGAGTTACCATGGGTAATATGAGGGAGAACATGATCAAGATAATCATAGAAATGAGAGTCAGAGTAATGACTCAGAAGAAGCCCAAACTAGACAACTGATGCACTAACTTCTGCATAGACTCGACAAACATGAAAATAGAGTCAATTTTGAAGAAGAAAACTAAGCTCATCACCAATATAGGGAAAGGGATAGAAGCCCTAGGAGAAGGAAAGTTATGCAAGAATCTAAGGATAGGGATACCTCTCACATGAAGGACTTACTGAAGGTCAAGGTACCCCTTTTCTATCATAATGATGTTGGACTAATCACCAACATCTCCCTTGGGATTCACAACATGGTTTAACAACCTCTTGTGTCTTCTATAAGTCTAGTGGTTGTATTGGGCATTAACAGGTTGATCTTTTGGTGCAACAACAACCACTACTTGTAACAAGTGGCATCAGAGCTTGGTCATAGGTTTGAATCCCCTCAGGTGATGCTGAGGGGGGGATTGTTGGACTAACCCCCAATGTCTCTCTTGGCATTCACAACATGATTTAACAACCTCCTGTGTCTTCTATAATTCTAGTGGTTGTATCAAGCATTAAAATGTCAATATTTTGGTGCAATGAAAACCACTACTTGTAACAAATGAAGGGGGATCTATAGGAGAAACTTGGTTGTTTGACCTTGAGAGGTGTTTCTCTATGCACTCTTTTAGAAGCAATGTCAAGGCTATATGTGCTATTATGAATTTGAGGAAGTTTGGATATACTTCGTGGCATATGGAAGAAGATAAACTCCAAGTCACCATTGACACTATTTCTTGGGAATTATTCATAGAAAGCTTTAAGGATCGATTCATGTTTGATCAGTGGAGATGGGGAAGGGTAGAATAATTTCACCACCTAAAGAAAGAAAACATGTTAGTGGAATAATACAAAAGGAAATTCTATGAACATAAACCTTTCTCGGGTTATAAAGATGATAGATCTATTCTTGTCCAACATTTTATCAGAGGTTTGAATGACTGAATATCAGGGGATGTGGTAGTCTTACAACCCAAGAATCTCTGGGATGCAAACACTAAGGCATACCTAGTTGAAATAACATTTAAAGGAAAACATGGCTATTCTAGTAGCCAAATGTTCAATGTGGGATTAGGTTCTAAAGGAAAATTTGAGCAAGGGAATTCTAATTCCAAAAAATGATAATCATCTTTCAAAGGTGAACAAAGCTTCCCTAAGAAGAGATTCCAAAATAAAAACCAAAAAAATGGGAAGTTTCAACAACCCCAAAATTGAGGCAATTATCAGACTCAGCAAAAGTTTCCTCAAGAATCCCAAAATTCTCAAAATTTCAAGAGAGGAGGTTATCAACAATTTAGCACATCTCTTGCAAAGAGATTTGGTAAGAATAATGGGTGTTATTCTTGCAAAAAAAAGGGCACTCTGCAGTTTGCTACCCTCAACACACTAATTTCACCAATCAAAATCAAGTAGTTTCAGAAGAAATAGTAGGAGATACTGGTCGGTCTTATAGGGTGTTTGTCGTAGTTGAGCATAGACATTGTGATCACCAGAAAATGATCATTGAAACTTTAGGTTTGTTAAAGGGTAAAAATATTTCTATTCTCTTTGACTCTAGAGAAACTGACTCCTTCATATCTCCTTCTGTGATAGAAAAGTGCAGGCTAGCGGTAGTAGGGAAAGGAGTTAAGTGGTGGGTAGAGCTAGCATTAGGGGCTAAAATGACCACAGATTTGTGTGTTCAAAGATGCAACTTGGGATTAGGACCTTTCTCTACCAATGTTGATCTTTTTGTTATTCCTCTTGGATCATATGGAGTTTTCCTAGGAATGGATTGGTTAGCAATTCACAAAGCCAAGATAGATTGTAGAAAAAATATCATTCATTTCTTAGATGATCTGCATGTTAGGCCATTTTTTTGTCATAGAAAAAATTCTTTAAAAATGGCTTGTTTCCTACAAATGTTTTGTAAAGTTGTCCTGCCATTCCTGCAAGCTAGTTTTAATTTGCAAAGAAAATCCATGAGGTTTTATGGTGTGTGCCCTTAGCCCTGGGTAGTCCATGTTGTCACCTAGCTCCAGTCCAAAACACACGTGTTGAATCACAAAATCTAGAGAGTTATTCAAGTTCTAAGGTCTATAGGAAACAAATTTTAAAATCTGCCTAAGTGTCAAAAACCCACAATGTTTTTGAAAATCCATGATGTTTTTGGTCTATGTGAAAACCTTCATTGTTTTCGACCTTATGCCTTCCCACTTTTGTGCACTTCTCTTCTGGCATCAAAAACTCTATGTGTTTTCAGTCTTTCGCTGTGTCAAAAACTTTGTGTGTTTTCGACCTTGGTCTTAATTGCGCAAGTGCGATCGTTGGTGGGTCCCAGTTCTTCCCATTGGCCAGTGTGGTTAAAGCTCAAACAAAATCAGTGGTTAGCATATGTTCACATGGTAAAGATGCACTATGTTTATCCTTCACACTTTTGTGACAGCCGTCAGATTTTCCTGTGTGGGCATGTCGTGGGTCTAGGTGGTTCAGCGTGTCAGACAGTACTGAGGTGCTCAGTTTTGATTGGTCCATGTGGTGATGACTCAGAAATGTCAGTGGGGCTTGTGTTAGTGATTTCAATCTATGGTCAGCATGTGATCACATGGAATATTCTCACCAGATGTGATCATGCACCCACCGTCCGATTAGATGCCGATGGGTTTGTTTGCAGTGGGCCCGCTATCAAAGGATGTTGAGGTGGTAGGGTTTTATTGGATGCAGGGTAGAGATGTGGGCCCAGTATCAAAAGGGAAGCAAGGGTGCATGTTCTTATTGGTTGTCGCATGATCGCGTGTTAGGAATTTTTGACATGCGACCATGTGACCGGTTGACATTTGTCTTGTGGGGCCGTTGGTGGAGAGGTGGCAGTCTTATGGCCTTGTCGCATGATCGTAAGGGCCATTTTCATGGCTTGCAACCATGCAACAAGGTTCTTCCTTGCTAAGGCCCGGTGGCAGGTGGTGATGTGGCATCTTCTAGTTGGTCTGAGGTGGTGACGAGGCTTGTTAGTGGGCCTGTTATCTTTTGTTGCAGAGGTGCACGTTTTGCATTGGTGGGGAGTGGTGACATGACATTGACATGGAGGCTTGTCGCGTGTTTGCATAGCCTAGTTTTTGGCTATGTAATCATGTGACAACTGCTAGCATCACGGTTGCAGAGTTGGGCGGGTCCACTGTGCGGGTTTTGCAGGCATGCTCAATTTTGATTGGTCGTTAACTGGTGGTGGGGCCAAGGACTTCTTAGGATGGTTTGTGATCGGCATTGCATGGTTAAGAAACCACAGTCGCATGATCACAAAGGTTATTATGGAGCCATGCGATCATGTGACCAAGCACAAATGTAACTGATTCATGTTGCGATTAATCTTGCCACTGTCTATGAAAGTTATAAGATCGACGACCATGACTTAATGTTAATCTAATTTCAAATGTGGGCCCCTAATTCAAGGGTAAAACCATAAAGTAACCATTCAGGTTTAAATTCAAACCTCTGAGAACATTTCCTGTGACTAGAAAGGACTGAAATTGATGACAGAAAGGGCCAGAGTTGGTAAAACTAATTTTCTCCATAGCTCCAGTGTGCTCCAGGGTGTGAGATGATTGCAGAAGAGATGTTTCAATGTGGAGAAGTTAATGAAATGTACCAAAAGTAGTTGCAGGGTCACTTCCAGTTTGAATTTTGCAAATTTTTGATTGATCTTCGGTGCCTTTTCAGAGTTTCTCATGATTGAAGATCAGATGTTGATTAAGTTCATTTAGGACTTAGTGTTTTCCCTCTGAATTGTATCAGATTTTGATGAACTTGAAATGCTTAATTGATGGAAAACTCTAACCCTAGCCATGGTTACCCTTAGCTTAATGCATCCTAACTTGTGTGGGATTTCAGGGTAACCATGGGTATATATGTTGTTTTTGTTGATTTTCAAAGGGTTCCAGCTTCGAAGTTCTGAAGTGTTCCTAATCCTAGATCCAAGATTGTAACACTTTTGCATTCGGTATTCTGTTGATGATAGAGAAAAAGTTGCAGGTCTAAGCTATAATTTGCAAGCTTGACTCCTCTGGATTGATTGTTTACAATTAAGGATTCTTCATACTTAATACAAGTACATGACTCTTATCTCTCCTTTGTGTCAACTTAGATAGATTCTAAACTTTCTAGTCCTCTGGATATTGTTTTATGTATATGTATCCATTCTTGAGTTCTAAACCAGGATTAGATGAAATGATGCTTTAGATGGGACATAGATCTATCTTATTGTCTATGTAAGGATATCTCATAAGTAGTAAAGGGGATTTTAGGTGTGTTTATGACTTGGAATCTCAGCTATTGTCTGGTGTGTGTAGCATTCATGTTCTAGGAGATCTTTCCCAATGGATGAGGCACTGGCCTAAATGATTATCTCTTTATCAACAAGTACTAATTATTGTTGTTATGATCCCAAAAGCATAAGTTAAGAACCATCCTTTTAAGTTTTGAGTATTTGGTTGTATGTGGTTCTACCCATAGTAATGGAGAGTCAATGAGTGTGTGGTTAACACTTAGTACTTTCTTACTATCCTATTATCTGTTATTCAAACCTAGTTCTTGGTGTATGAAGTATATTTTATACTAGGTTAGGTGCACCCACCTTGGTTTTGCAGAGCCAAAAGCAGAAGAGGGCATATTAAGTCCCTATAGTTGGTCCAGTTGCCTTGTAGAGCTCCCACACTTGGAACTAACCATTCCTAATATTAGTCTCAAGGTACATTGGTAGCCTATTAGAGCATAAGTGTCATTTTGGACACCAACACTAGGGAAGCCCAACACTATTGTGGGAATCTAATGACCTATATCACTTCAGATGATATCAACTATGCAACTTCAGAAATGCATGAGAAAGAGATGCCAACTTCTTCTAGTCTTATTTGATGACTTAGCTAACAAGGAAGATAGAGAAATTACACTACTACATTTGACCTCATTTTTCTACCAAAATTTTTGACAATCAATTAAAAAGGTTTAGGTTGGTCATATTATAGAAGGAAAAGTTCCTTTTTTTTTTCAATCCATGCCTATGTTAGTTGAAATTTTAACCAATACCATGTAGGTCAAAATTTTGACCAACACGGGCATAACTTTAAAAAGAAAAAAGATTTCATATCTCATTTCATTGTTTGGTTTTCACTTGGAGTGCGCAAAGGAGCTAGAGCATGCGATTGTTTGAACTATTATTTGGTGAGAGTTTTAGGAGGACCACCTGCCTGTGAGGCTTTCCACTATGATTTGGTGTAAAAGGAGGAACACCTTCCTACGAAGGTTGCCACTATGATTTGGTGTAAAAGGAGGACCGCCTGCCTGCGAGGGTTGCCACTATGATTTGGTGTAAAAGGAGGACCACCTATAAGGGTTTTCTTACTCTGCATTTATTTGGCATTGTTTTATTGGTTACCTACTTAGGGCCCATGAGCAATGTGCCAGGGCATCATGTATTGGGTATTTTCTAGATTGTTTATATATCATGCCTTGTCAATTTGCAAAGTGAGTGGATATATTGAACATCTCTAGAAGTTTAACCTTCGATGCATCCACAGTTTTGAAGCTCATTTGTTAGTTCTGCAAACATTTTATTGAAACTTTTGTGTTGTGCCCGTGAGATACTAAACTCTTTGTCAGACCAGCCCAAAAAATCCTCATTCGGCTTTGTCATGGAGAGTGTATCTTGACTTGCGATTTCTCAATTGGTCTACAATGCCATTGGGTGAGAAGCAAGCCAAGGAAATGAATTTTAATAACCCAAGTGCTCAGATTTGGGGGAAGTAGCTACACTACTTCAAGATTGATGCCCTAGTTAGATATATGCTATGTGTTTAACCAACAAAGTAAGAAAATGCAAGCAGTAGCGTCCTAGGAATAATCTAGATATATCCTAGATCGAGACTGTTTGTAAACTAGACCTCATAAACAAAAATATGACCATCAATTTTTGATGCCTCAAATACCCATCCATTACACTATTAAATCCTTTAAGGAACCTAATACATTCCACTATGAAATTCTTTCAACTAAAACCAATATCATTCACTATTATGTTATTCACAAAAGATATCAAAAACTGATAGCAAGAATATATATAAACTCAATTAATAATGAGTTCTTGAAAACTATTTTTTTAAAACCATTGTAGACATCAATGCTTTCTTGGCTTACCAAATGGTTTCAAAACATTTCTCTGTCAACAAAACCGCTTACTATCCTCCCCTACGGGACTGTCATAAAGAGACTAATAACCCAAAAATGATTCCTTACGAGACTGTCATGAAACAAAATAGATCATTTATCTTTCTTTGCACAATAACAATAAAGAGAAGTCGACTCATTAACATTGTTATGTTCTTCATAACAAAGATAAAAAACTGCCAATATGGAATACATAAAGCTTAATTAAAATACATTTCATTCATACTCAAGGTAGACAAAACATTCATGGCTCTCTAGCTAAAGCCTAGAGATCCTAATACTTTTCCACAATTATTACTCTCTTGTCTATTCTATTATCTGTTGACTCTCTCTATTACATAGTGTAGTCTATTTAAGACCATATTGGACTGTTACAAAATGGTTTGTCTTCCATGACCATTCATATTCCTATTTGGAATTTTTCTTACAATTATCCCATATTCTCTTTATCGAATCATTATAATGTAATTTAACAAATATACCATGGTTCTAACACTTTAATGAATATATCCTTTCTTGACATGACTTAAATGATGTGAAATTCAAAGGTGGAGGTGGTGCCCCTACACCACATTCCATATATTACAATGGTCAGAGGTCATGGAATGACCATATTCAATTGGAAACTCACAAAACTATCAAAGGAATGGCTGAAATTATTCTGCCAGTCAGAATTAATTGAGTAAAAATACAAATACAGACCTCACAAATGCATAAATGTGGTCTAGGATCAATATCTAACTATTCCAAATTTATTGAAATGTAATAAAATGACAAAATGAATCCAAAATTACTCTAAGAACTCAAGGAAATTGCATTTGAAAGAAGTTTATTTATCAAAAACTCAATACAGTCCATACACTAGGCCTCTTCTGCCATACAATGAAACTTTGGCATATTTGATGGACTCCTAGAAACTACCTCAACCAATCCCATTCAGTTGGATGGATTACTTTGCACTAAAATATAACAAAATCCAATTCCCTCCATTTTCTAATAACCATTGCATTTCAAATTTTTGAATTTGCAACATTACAAATTTTGAGTTTTTGAAACTTTAAAGATAATGAAGCCTTAAGAATTTTAAATGTGACCCAAATGAACTTATTAAGCATTATTAAAATCAAATCTAAACTATTATAAACTTGTAACACCAAATACCATCATAGGCTCTTATTTTGGTCCTAAAACCTATTAGGCCTTTTAAGACTTATTACATATTTTCCATTTGCATTGCATGGAATGACCTTATAGGCCATTATAGGTGCCAATACATTCCAATTGATGTCTTTAGATGTCATTAGGTGCATGGTTGTCATTATGGACTCCTGGTAGTCTTTGGATGTTCTAGGTTCCCCTGCACCATGTTCACCACCTTTGAAAGGATTCTTGTCCCAAGAATCGGTCCTGGCATTGGATGTCTAAGTCTGAACCAAAAATTTCAAAAAAACATCAGCCCACTCGAGATATGAAAACATGTCAAAATTCATTAAAAAAATTCATGTTACATCTCATTAAATAATGTTGAAGTCAGATTGGGCAATAAAAGTGAAAATATTATGCCTTCCAAACATGCATAAAACTATTCAAAACTCTAATGAAATGTAACACCATATCCTAGCAATCATTTGAATCCATATCAACCATAAAAATAAACATTTTTCAACAATATAGTTAGATTGTACCCTCATGGCAGTGATTGGCAGATTTCAAATGAATTTACATTCTCATTGCTTTAACATAGTTTACATTCATTGTTATGATCTGGAATCGATCATTAACTTGGTCCATTCCCAATACTCATTAACTTAGTTTACATTCACTGTTATGATCTCTATAATCTGGAACAATGGATTTTTTAATTTCTAGTTTCTAGAGTGTATTTATTTTGATGTTATGCAAATTTTATTTAAAAATCAATAATATCAATACAAGTATAAGCATTGTTAAGTGGATTTGTATTCTCAATTCAATTCATGCAAGAATATGATGTACTTTACATACTTTTAAATTTTTGACAAACATTCACATATTAACTTTTGAAGTAGAACTAAAGGAAATGCATTGTTGTTAACTTGTTATTAATAAGAAATTTATTGGCAAATCAGAAATCAATTATTGTTCATGTTTTAAAACTAAACTATTTTAACTAAAGTATACATGCGGTTTTTACAGGAAGAGGTTGAACAAACTATTATCTTGAACAAACTAAGTGGAATTTGCAAATATTTTCTACACTGTCTCTTTTCTCTATGATTGATTATAAATATCATGGTGTTTTATGGCACTTTCATTAATTGTATCATGGTTGTACTCTACTATTGTACTTAACCTTTAAAATATCTCCAATGATTACAATCACTTGCACATGCTTGTACCTTGTGGTTGTTCCATCTTCTTATTGTGATTGTTGTCGATTTAAGGCATGATATGTCAATGTCTTCTTATTGTATTTATTCTATTAGGACTTCAAACTGAGTGACATTTCCTTTTCACATGAGCATAGAATTCAAAATTGCCTCAATAGAACAAATTGTTCATTAATAGTAGATAGACGTGTTTTCCCTATCATCTCATGATAATGGCCATAATCAAAAACTCTATAACATGATGATTGTTCCTTTTGTTGGAAATTTGGATGATTTGATTACATAGATGTTGTCATTATGGAACCATATGATCCACATGAAGATCACACAGGTCAAAGAGCAAGTATGACAGAGTGCATTGCAAATTTCTCTAAGTGTGAGACATTGTTTTTACCAGTGAACTTGGACATAGTATTTGTTTGTGACATTGATTCGAGTAAGTTAAGTTCTTGTGCACATGAAAATAGACTCTATGGTGTCCATTGAAAACCTATCTTAGAGCACAAGTCAGTATGGCATGTACAGAAGAAGTTATGATAGTTTTATTGAAGAGAATGTCAAGTTGACAGGACAAAATATGAAGACAGAACTAGTAAAGAGTTAAGGGATTATTTTGTTTATCAAAATAATGACTTAACAATATAAATGGATGACATCATAGATGTTAACCCTTGGATAAAGTTATGTGTATAAATGTAATTGTAATTGTAAGAAAAGTAGACTTGACAATAGATTTATAGTGATCCGAAGTATATGATGCATATGTAATAGCGATAGTGAAAGAGCAGCGAAGAGATATTGATGCAAGCAGTATAAGGTTATGCACCTTAACCTATTTTTTTAATCATTGTATATTGTAAATTACTTTTTTGGGTAGTGGGCTCATCTGGTAATCACATTTTGTACTACCAACTCCTAACAGGGTTGAGGCTTCTAACAAGGCCTATAGTCCCTTAATCAGGACCAATACACTATATGCTTGTAATAGACTCCTAACAGGGTCAACATCCTTAACAAGATACTTTTGATTAGTGGATCTTTGTGGGTACCATCCCCACCGGGGTTTTCCCTTGGCCAAGGTTTCCTTGAGAACAAATAATGTGTTATGAGTTCTTTATTTTTATTGCTATGGATGTTGTTTAGCTTCTTATGTTATGCATTTATAACGATAATCTGTTATATCCATAATTGGGAAAAAGAAAAAGTTTGTAGAATACTGATTCACCCCCCCCTCTCAATATTCCCTATTTCTAACAATTGGTATCAGAGCTTAGTTACTCGGAAAAGAATCATTCAAGGAAAGCCTAGAAGCTTGAGTAAGATCTCTATGGATATGGATCAACTACAAAAGAATCTTGAAGAAGCTATTGAACAGATTGACTTGCTTACTATTGAAAAAGATACTTTGAAAAGAAAGTATGATGATGCAAAGAACCTCATTAAGAAATTGAAAAACAAATTGGAAGATCTGAGATCTGAAAATGAATCTGAAGTTTTTATTGAAGATTGCGATGACAATTTAGAAAAAGAAAATGAGATCCTTAAGCATGAACTGTAGATAGAAAATTTCAAGCTTAGTTTGAAATATGGAAATGGAAAGAATGAAGAAAATCTAAAATCTAAGAATGAAAGTCTAAAGACTGAAAATGAAGGACTAAAATCTAAACTTTGTAAAGTAACATTCGAACTTGAGAAAGTCAATTTGCAGTATGATGAACTTGAGAAATACAATAAGATTGTGAAAGGTGAACTAACTCAATCCAAAAAACAACTTGAAAGGCCATATTCAACTAGTGACAAGATTGACGAACAACTATCTTATAAAAAACCATTCTACGATAAGACTGGTCTTGGATTCAACACTTTTAAAGAAAATGATGAAAGCAATGAACCAGATCTAAAAATACCTTAAAGCATAGATGAGAAGAAGTCTAATGAGATCAATAAATCAGAAGATACACCTAAAGAAGAAGAATCACCAAAGCAAGAGGAATCACCCAAAGGTATGCAAAGATAATTTAAAGGTACATGTTTTGCTTGTAATACTATTGGTCACATGAAGAGAGATTGCAAAGGTAGGAAATTTAAACCTCTTAATGGTTATTGTTACAATTTTCATGGTTTTGGACATAGAGCTATTTAATGTAGGAAACCTAAATTTATTGAGAATAATGATGGTAGTAGAATGTTTAGAAATACTAACAATGCAGATAAGAAACCTACTAAAGATATCAATAGAAGAAATGGAGCAATATGTTATAGATGCAAGAAGGTTGGAGACATTGCTAGAAATTGTAGATCACAAATCAATCAACCTTGACCAAGATATGGAAACAATAGAATTGTTTGTCAGATATGCAACAAGATTGGACATAAAAAAAGGTTTTTCAGAATGAACAACAAAGTTTTTCAACCTAATCCTAATCCCAGAAATCATGCAAGAAGAAATGAAGATGCAAGTACAGTCAGAAAGGATGCTATAGTAAATTAGATGAAGTGAAGTTTATCAAAATCATAGATCAAGAAGACATATTCAACAATAAAGGTAGTCAGGAAGGTGAAGTATTGAAAGGTAAGAATGAATCTCTACCTGACCGATCTCAAAGTACTTAATTTATGAAAATTATAGTAGAATAGGAACTTAGATTAGTGTAGAAGTAAATATATGATAAACCGAGTCTTGTGTAGTTAATGCAAGGTATTTTATGAAGTTCTAATGCTATGGTTAAGAGCACAAACAAAAATATTATCTTTTGCGAGATCACAAGAAGTTTTAAGTTTTGCAGGTCAACAAAAACATCTTTTTGGAAAGAAGTCAGAAAAGAATTGAATGCGATGTCAAATCTAAGTGAGATTGAATTAATAAAAGGTTATGATCGGTATTGTTTGATCATCAAAGTGAATTAAAGTGTCAAGGATATCCGAGAGAAGTGATTGGAAGCATTTTGCAAGGATTTGGAGAAGAATTTTGTGCCGAATCTACACAAGCCCTAAAATCATGAAATTAAGGTATTTTACTTGACAGATCTTTAAATCAGTAAAGGGATTTAGAGAAATCATGGATGTTTCTTTAATACACAATGTCAGAGATAAGAATAGACCTAAATTGCAAAGGGAACCAGTAGAACCCTTGAAAGATGACCCTAGGTTTTCTTTATCATCCGTACCAGATGAATTTTTACACTTAGAGAATGTCAGAAGTTATCTTGGATGCAAACTAGAGACAGTCAGTGATAGTGATTTCACAAATGAATATCAAAAGATTTACAATCAAGATATGACACTGAAACAAGGTTTTGAATATTTGGAACATAATGAAATTGTTAAGTATGGATTACAGTATGAATTTGATAATGAAGAATGCATTAAGCTTATCTTTAGGAGAATTCATAATGGAAAGTTTTGGCTAGAAGATAGAGTGATAGATATTACAACAAATTTTATTCATGAAGTCACTAAATTATCTAAAATTGAAGCTATTCCTTTAAATGAGAAAAAATTGAGGAAAACAGTCATTGATAACACAAATTCATCCTATAATGGTAGAGGAATTGTGATTAGTAAGATCAAACAAGATGATGTGAGATACTTATGCAAGATCCTAACTACTAAGTTTTGTGCAAATTCAAGAGAGGATGACATGGTAGCTGTAATGGTCCATGCAGCCTATCTAATGTGTGTTGACAGGGTACAAGTTGATATGTGTGAAATTCTAAGAATTCAATTGTTTGAGAACTTGGAGAAGATTAAGAAAACTAAGTATACGCGGTTTAGGTTCTCATCCTTAATCGCCTATATGTTTTTTCATCTATTGAGGAGATTTCCTTACACCATTGGAAATGACTAGAATGATGGAAAAAATACAATGGAAAGGATTAACCTAGTATATAGAAGACATGTTATTGATAGTGTAAATGAGACTGTAGTACTAGTAATTAAGACATTTCATAATATTGTGTCAAGCAGATCAAGGATCCCTAAGTCTCTTGTTGAAAAGTATAAAGATGATGTATGTTTTATGGTGGATACTGATTTTACCTATATTGAAGTAGTAGAGCCTAGAATAGAGTTCATAGACCCTCTTGGGTATGAGATATCTGAAGTAGAAATAGAAGAATATGTTAGTAGGTTACTTAAGTGTAAGTTGGACACTCAGTGTAATAGGTTTGGAACCTTTGAGGAGAATTTCAAGTCCACAAAGATCTTAATTCAAGAGAAGTAGTCTAAGAAGAGAGTTGAGAGAACCATAAAGAAAATCCTAAAAGATACAGGGATGACAAAGTGTGAGTTTTTAGTAGCAAAGCAAACAGTAGTAGCAATCAGAGAGAGTGGAAAAAAAGAAGTTTTGTCTATCCCTCCTTTATCATCAATTGTAGTACATCAAGAAGAACCACAAGTGAAGCTGAAAGTGGAAGAAATTGAGAAGTATCAAGAAGCAAAGATGTCTACTAGATCCACTTCCTCCACACCTAGCAAAAGAGTAAAGAAAAGTCCTACTGGACCAGGAAAGAGACATAAAACTTTAGTGCAACTAGTTCCAAGAAAGATTGCAGAAATAATAGACGATGTTACTTTTGTTAAGAAGAAATCTTGGAAACCAAAATTTGAAAAGCTTAATGAGAAACTCATTGAGAATGGAGACTTAAAAAGAATGAACAAGTACTATGATCTTTATGATTATATAGACAGACTTAATGTAAAAAATATAGTTGTGAAGCATATGATTTTGGATGACAAAAAGTTTGATACAATTCAAGGATATATAGCTAATGATTTATATAATAAACTTGTGAATAGGAAGAAGAGAGCATCAGAGGAGGACACAACTATCAGAGAAAAGATTTTAAGGAAGCTTTGTGAAGTAAGAGATGAAACACATTTTAATCAAATCATGAAAGCCTTAAGCACCCATCTGAGAACCAAAAGGAGAACCATTCAGATTATGGGAGGCAAGTATGAAGAAATCAATTCTGAGACAAAACAAGATATTATCAAGGTTATGACAGAAAATGTTTGAGAATCATCAGTTGCAGCAGAGCAAGTAGGAGAGAAAGAATAAGAGGACATTCCCTCTCCTCTAGCCATTAATATTGAAGATGAAACAATGAATGTAGAAGGAACAAAAATCACCTTGGATACTGATGATAATGTATTCAAGAATTTGGAGAACATTGTTGACAATTCAGCCTTTGAAGAACATGAAGCTACAAAAGAAGAAGAGATGACAGAGATAATAGTTGTAGAACCACCAGTAATAGAAGAACAAGTTCCCATTCACACCAAAGAAGAGATGAGTCTTACTCCTGAGACTGGAAAGAAGACTTAAATTGGATCTATGATTGAGCATTTGGGAAAGGAAATAGATGATGATGATCAATTGGAATTGATCACATCCTTGAATAAAATCACTGGAAAGAATAAGAAAGTGAAGATTCTCAAAGGATGTCTGAAGGAACTAATTGAGAAGTTACAAAGCACTATAACTACACAAATTGAAGAAGCAGACCCTATGGAGAAATCAAAGAAGGTAATGAGCACTTTTGACAATGAATTCACAAACTTTTTTGATATTACAAAAGTGAAAGCACAAGCAGCCTATGAGGGCTAGAATGATTTTGAACATTAGTCAGAACATCAGGAATGATATCAACACTCTTGATATTTGTATCAAGGATTTGAGGAAGTATTTGGAAATAGGTAAATCTTTGTACATACAGTGTGCAAAATCAGAGAGCTTGACAACATAAGAAGATCAGAAGATAAAGATGAAGGAAGTATAAATTTTGACTGAAACTAACCTTTTGTCTAGCCCCAATGTGAAGGTATGTGATGTTGAAAAGAAGCTTCAGAAGCTATATGATGAAATTAGAGTTGTGCAAGATGAGAGCGACTGAGAATTGAAAAGATTCACTCTTTTGAGAGAGCATACTTCTTTGAAGTTAAGCATTATTGAAGAGTAGTTGGAAGAATGTCTTTCAACTAAGACATATTTTTAGAAGTTTAACTTTGAAAACCTCCAAGCATGTGAAATACCATCTTATGGACTAAGCGCATTACTTAATGTGGTAGATTCCATTAAGAAATCATGGGAGAAGGAGATAAAAGCTATGAAGATAGATTTTGCAGATTGTGTTGCAAGCCTACCGGCTTTGCAATAATTGAATTGAGGTATAATCTTTTTTGAGTTACAATTTTGTAACCCTCCCTACCTTTATTTTGTCATTGTTGTCAAAGGGGGAGAGATATATAGAAGAAAATTGATAGTATATGATAAGGATTTATACTCTTAGTAGGAGTACTATATTATAGATAATATTTTTTTGAGGAGTTATAAGGATAGTATATATTTTATACTATGGCCACAATTTTGAGTTGTACACTTAGCCAATTTTCTCATATGTTGCCACCAATGACAAAGGGGGAGATTGTTGGAAATTTGGCTGAGTTGATTACATAGATTTTGTCATTATGGAAACACATGATCCACATGAAGATCAAACAGGTCAGAGAGAAAGTATGACAAAGCGCATTACAAATTTGTCTAAGTGTGAGACAGTGTTTTTACCAGTGAACATGGACATAGTTTTTGTCTGTGACATTGATTGGAGTAAGTTTAGTGCTTGTGCACCTAAACATAGATTATATGATGTCCATTTAACACCCATCTCAGAGCATAAGTTAGTACATCATGTATGAAAGAATTTATGACAGTTTTACCAAAGACAGTGTCAAGCTGATAGGACAAAATATGAAGACAAAACTAGTAAAGAGTTAAGGGATTATTTTGTTTATCAAAATAATGACTTCAAAATATAAAGGGATGAAATCCTAGATTTTAACCCTTGGATAAAGTTATGTGTATAAATGTAATTGTAATTGTAAGAAAAGTAGAGTTGACAATAGATGTATAGTGATGTGAAGTATATGATGCATATGTAATAGCGATAGTGAAAGAGTAGCGAAGAGATATTGATGCAAGTAGTATAAGGTTATGTAGCTTAACCTATTTTTGTAATCAGTGTATATTTTACATTACTTGTTTGGGCAGTGGGCTCATCTGGTAATCAAATTTTGTACTACCAACTCCTAACAGGGTTGAGGCTTCTAACAAGGCCTATAGTCCCTTAATTAGGACTGATATACTATATGCTTGTAATAGACTCCTAACAGGGTCAACATCCTTAACAAGATACTTTTGATTAGTGGATCTTTGTGGGTACCATCCCCACCAGGGTTTTCCCTTGGCTAGGGTTTCCTCAAGAACAAATAATGTGTTATGAGTTCTTTAGTTTTATTGCTATGCATGTTGTTTAGCTTCTTATGTTATGCATTTATAAAGATAATCTGTTATATCCATAATTGGGCAAAAGATAAAGTTTTTAGAATACTAATTCACCCCCCCCTCTAAGTATTCCCTGTTTCTAACACCTTTTAAGAGATTTGGTTGTTCCATTGTTCTATAAACTACACTTTGTTGTCCTTTTGACATGATAGCATTATATGTCAGAAACTTTGGGATTCTATTACCTTTTGTATGTCATGGTTTCACCTCTATGTAGCTAAATCTCACTCTAAAAATGATCTTGTTTTAGGAAATAATGAAAATCCTCTATGGGTTCATAATTATTGTGACTTCCCATGGTGCACTATCATTTCTTGTACACTGCATTTTTCCAATTCTTTTAAATTGTCTCTATCTTTGAAAATTAATGCCATATGTTGCTTACATTTGATTCAATTTCCATATTAATTACTCTCTTCAGTTGTATTAGAAAAATTTTCCTTAAGCATGTGTGATGCAAACCTAGATATAGATGGGCATTAATTCATTAATGCTCAATTGAATGCCTTAATGCAGCTCCTAGAGAAAGGCCATATGGAAGCTTTAGAGGAAATAATTTTTACTAGGTATGGAATCACCTCCACTACAATACCAAATTATGATGTGTTATTATCTTCAATTGCAAGTTTCTTTTGCAAAAATATATTGTATATCTTTACAGACTAGACAATGTGACTGTACAACTCCATAATATATTCTCTATAATCTTTAATTACAAACTGAAGTGTAAATTGAAGTAAAGTCTTCCTTGGATAAAATTCCAACCCTTGTCTACTAATTACAATACTTACCTTTATAGTTCACATGACTTCCCTAGGGATCTGTTAGAACTAAAATAAATTTGTTATATGCTAGTTGGCCAACTATGCCTAGTCAGCCAACTAGGATACATGTCTTTTGGAAGGTAAAGACTCATAAAAATGAAAGATGAAACTCTTCATCAAATGAAAAAAAATAAAATTCAACACAAACATCTATGAATTATATCCAGACAGTAGCAGACTATATATAGGTAGCAATGAATTAGATGTAATGCTTCAACTTCACATTCTTGATTTACTTCAGCATCAAGAATTATATTCATAGATTCAATAGTCAAGTGAGGAGATTTGTGTAACTCCCAAAATAATAATAACTCCCAAAATACTTATCCTTTTGAATATTTTGTGGTCTAGTGAGCATGATTTGTGTGTGTATTTGTAAATCTTGTATAATCTTATAATATATATATTTTTTTGATTTTATATAAGATACTGCTAATGTTTGTATGTTTACATTTTGTATATTTATAGCCTATGAAGAAAGTCCACACCTGGCAATATGAACCCAGAAAAAAATAACGAGACACTTGCTAGATTGTGGTCTCAGTTCCAAAGAAAAGACATTGAAAAATGTTATTGTCCTTGCAAAAAGTGTAAGGGCTTAAAGAATCAAAGAATTCTAATCAAAAAATCCCAGAGTCATTGTAGGAAATATGATCATATTGAAGGGGGGCACAATTTTTGTCGATTGGTGAATGTGGATTTCCATTTGGAGGAACATGGAGGTGTGAATATCCAAGCTGATGATAACACTCCCATGGAAGAAGATGATCATGTGGCAGAGAACACAATTGAAGATGATGGTATTCGCGTAGCTGATAATGTGTCAAAGGACATGATTGAAGAAGATGGTATTGGTGTAGCTGATCAAGATGATCATGATGATGAAGATGGTCTTGATATAGCTATAATTGAGAAGGCATACGAGCCCCTATACCAAGGCTCCCAAACAACTCTTCTCTCTGCTATAGTGTTGTTGGTGAACTTCAAGATTATGAATGGTTTATCTAATGTAGCAATGTCACGTATGCTAAGGTATGCCATTTTTTTCATCTTCAATGTTAGCATACCATTACGATTCATTATATTAATAATTTGTATTTGTTGTTGTAGGTTGATAGGTGATTTTTTCTTACCACCATCAAACATTTTGCCTCATTCGTATTGAGAATTATCTACCATTATGAATCAAATTGGAATGCAACATCAGACAATACATGCATGTCCCATCATAAACAATATGAATTTGCAACAGAATGCCCTATTTTTCATACTACTAGATATCAGTTAGATCAAATAACAAAAATGGTGCCTCACAAGAGTCTTCGATACATTCCTTTTATTCCACGTCTTTAATGATTATTCAAGTGCACTAGGTTGGCACAATTTATGGATTGCCATGCATGCAATAGAAGTCAAGATGACATTGTACGAATGCCTGTAGATGGTTCTGCATTTAAAGACATAAAAAAAACATGGCCACACTTTAAAGAGGAACCTTGTAATCTCAAGATTTCAATGGTAGCGAATGGTGTCAATCCATTTAGAGATATGAGATCTACTTACTCAGTGTGGCCTATTTTTGTTATTAACAATAACATTCCTCCTTGGATGTCCATAAAGAGGGAGCACATAATGTTGTCAATGATTGTACTAGGTATTTTTTCATTTAATAGCTATGTAAATTAATTTATAAACACCACATCAAGATGGTCATAATAATTATGTAATGTTTTTGTTCATTCAACTAGGTAAGTACCAAGTTAAAGATATGAACATGTATATTGAGCCCCTTATTGATGAGTTGTTGATTTTATGGAATGGGATCACTATGTATGACATATATAGACCAATAGGACAAAGAAAATTTCAATTCTATGCAATGCTTGTATGGACAATACATGATGTCATTGGGCTAACTCATTTTTGTGGTATGTTATATATTCATGTTAAGATCATGTATTTTTGGTATGTTATAGTGCTTACACATTATTGTTGTATGTTTAAGTTGTGCATGATAATTTTACATGATCCAATTGTACGATATCTTTTAGGTCTTCAGACAAAGGGTAAATTTGCATGTCCAGTTTGTGGTTCGAAGATGAAATCTCATCATTCAAGAAGTTTAGGAAAGGAGGTGTTCGATGAGTTTAGGCACTTTCTCCACAATAATCATAAGTATCAAACTATCAAAAAACATATTTTTAATTGGAAAGAAGAGATGACATCAAGGCTATGAAGAATGACACCTCATCTATGGAATTTGGAATACAATAGACTAAATTGGCGAGGTAATGTCATTCCATCTGATGATTTTTATTTAAAATTTAGATTTTGATATTGTATTTTATTTACTAATGATGTTATTGATGCTCATGAAGGTCATCAAGGCATCAATGACCAACTTCCTAAAGGAATAAAAAGTTATCCTAGTCAATTTAGTAGGTTTTCGTACTACAAGAATCTCCCAATCATGCATTTGTTTGATGCTATGCATATTGGAAAGAATGTAACAAAGACACTATGAAAAATATTAGATGGAAGGCGTGACAAAGAAAAAATGGCCAAAATTTGTAATGACATTCATGAATCCAATCATGCACTGAAAACTTTCATTGAATCAAATAGAAATGGAGACCACATAAATACGAGTGCCCTTCCTTGGTTATTAATTGAGCAGCAAAGTGATGCATTAAAAGAAGTCATAAAAAAAATAAAAATTCCAATAGGATTTGTTGCAAATATAAGAAGTTTTGAATCAAAGAAAGGTGATTTTGGGCCAGGGTTGAAAACACATGATTGGCATACCTTCGTCAAGGTAAGTCATGTTCTCTATTTACAATATATTTGTAAAATTACATGTACTTTTTATTGTATTATTTTACAATATATTGAAAAGATCTATTTTTAATTATTATAGTATGTCCTACCTCTATCCCTCCTAGACCAGTTTGACAATAGTGTTAAACAAGTTATATACAATCTTGGAGAATTCATGAGGTTAGAAGTGTTATTATATTTATGACTTGCCTTACATTTTTTTGTAATTTATAGTATATTTTTATCTAAAATCTTGTTTATATGATCTTGCGATTTGAATCTCTTTTAGGTGGTTATCATCTAAAGAAATTGATAAAAAAGATATAAAATATTGGAACAAAAAAATTCCCCACCTTATGTGTGAAATGAAAAAGTGTCCACCTCCAACTTTTTTCAATGTGTTAGCACCTATTAAAATTTTCATGGCCTCACAAGTTTTTCCCTGGTCTCTACACATGTTTTTCCATGTCCTTGGCTTGAAACCCTTGTTAAATATTCATATTTCTAGCCGTTGGTGTGAAAATCCCTAATTAACCTTGGCCCTATTCTATTTTCATGTTACTTTTTCTAGGCCACTTAAAATCTCAATACCCATGTGCTTAAAAGTTATGACCCTTCGCATGTCATGCAGTTAGGTTTTAAAGCTTCCGGGCCCCTTTAATATTTCCCTAAGTTCCTAAGTCTTTTGGCATTAATTTTTCCTAAGTCCCCCATAGTAATTTTTTTAATGTTTCACCCTTCTAAACTAGTGGCTGTCATTAATCCACAAGCCTTCTGCATGTCAAAGTTTCTAACATGCGCTTTAGTGACAAGGCACCACCTATCTCGGGGGGCCCATCCTTATGGTTTGAAGAACGTTAACACATGACTACATCTCACAGCTGTCATTACACTGCTAAGGTAAGATGCTCATTATTTTAGCATCATGGTATAGTGACGACCGTCTGATGCAAAGGGATGTCAGTGGGCCCTTGACCTACCAAGTTTGTCAGTCAGCGGCTTCTCACTAGCCATAAGTTTTAAATGACAGGGAGTGATGACGGTGGGTCTGCAATTTTCAAAAGGGTTAAAGCATAGATAGATCTTGTGGCTATCATTACAATGTTGAGTAGAGATGCTCGACCTTTAACATAGTGGTATAGTGATAGTCGTTGATTCTCTTAAAGGAAAAAGTAGGCGAGTCCACCGCCAGGTAAGCTCAAGTGGTGATTTTTCATTGGTTGATCTGGATTTGAGGATGGTGATGTGTCAGATGTGATAGAGCAGTAGTAGCGAATGAGGTGGTGATAGATGGCATAAAGCGGGCCCAGGTGGGGTCAAGTGTTAGTCACTTGAAGATCTTGTGGCTATCGCATGATTGCGAGGAATATTCTTCCCTTTTGTGATCATGCGACGACCGTTGATTTGGAATCTAACGTGAAGACCGCTCAGTGGACCTAGTCATCAGAAGGTGCTGGCATGTAAGGTTTTTGATTGGTTGGCAAGGTGGCAAGCTGGATTTTGTCATTCAGGCCATGGTTCTCAAAGGAAATAAAGTGCCTGCAAGTCTGTGAAGATCATGTGGTTGTTGTTATACCACTAAGGTGAGATGCTCAACTTTTAGCATCACGGTATAACGATGACCGTCAATTTTGTTTAAAGAAATACAAAGCATGCGGGCCTGGGAAAAGTAAAAAGATCTAATGGCAGGGTTTTAAAGTTTCCCCAGATTTAAATTTTGACCGCCAGGATATACTGTAGGTGCCATAAAGTTAGTCATTGTATTCCAAATTTGAATTTTTGAAGGGTTTCTAGTGACAAAAAGGACTAAAATTTATTGTTTTAGCGGCTGGATTTGGTGAAGTTGGTTTCTCAATGCGTCTACAGAGTCCAGAAGCTTGTGGTTGATTGTAGAGGTGTTTTTGTGTCATAAGGATATGGGAAAATGTTGCTCAAGGCATGTTGCAGGTGGCTAAAAGTATTGATTGACATAGAATTCCATGATTTGTAGTACTTTTTCAGAAATCTACCATAAGTGCAAATCTTTATCAGGCATGTCGAACTAGTTTTCATCCCCTGTAATAAATTCTTGACTGTTTTAGTTGGTTTAGTAGGTGAAACCCTAACCCTAGTCATCTATAGCTTGTTGCAACCTATTTTGGGTTTCCAAGATGACTAGGGAGTACATATTGTGAAATTTTTTACTTAGTGTGGGTTCCAAAACTTTCTTTTGGTCCTTGGTTGTTGATGGTATTATACTGAGTAAGGAGAGCCTAGATTTTGGGTCTGTTTCTTTAGCATTTTGTTGCTTGGTAATGTATGGATTCTGAAAATTAATGAGAATACATTTGAATTCCTATCTCAAATCTTTGATTGTCTTCTTTTTCTAATTCTGGATTCATATATGTTAAGGTCACAAAGTGGATTAGCATATGGTAAACAAAGAGTATTGTGAGATTAGCTTGGAGTTCCTAACAAAGTCAGGATTAAAGCCTTTAGGGTGATTTCAGTGAGTTCATTGTTAGATTGGAATTTGATGATCATGTTTGGGAGTGAGGGGAGTAATAGGAAAAGCACTTACTCTGAGTTCATATGTACTTGAGTTAAGGTTTTAGGTTGACATATGTGAGTTAGTGACTCTTTGCCTTGGGGTAAGGCACTGGTCTATTCTTTGGAGGTAGTCCATCATCATCAATCACACACACAAATTAAATGATCAAATCTTTAAGTCAGTTAGTAAAGGATATAGTTGTATATTGTTTTGAGAATCCTTTGGAGAAGTGAGTCAAGCTTACACCTTCCTGAGCATTAAGGCTCAAAGTGTAGGAGGATCTCATTGTTGATCCTTGTTAATTGGCCCTCTTCCTTGTAGACTTTGGAGTGGTGATAAAGTCAAAGTTGTATTAAGGTTATCCAGCAAAGTATAAATCTACAAGTTGAAGATCAAAGGGAACTCCCAACAAAATGGTGACTCTATTGGGGAGAGTCTAGAGATAAAGCTTTCAAAGTGAACTCTTTTTTTCCTATCTATATTTAGCTAAAGATTTCCCACTTTGGTGGGTGGCAACTCAAAGGGTTAGAACCGGTGTTATAGACTACAAATCATGGACAAGAGGAGGAATACTAGGTCCTTTCTCAGAAAAAATCTGGAGGTCACTCTGGAACAATTTCCTAGATAGGAGAAGAAGAGTTGGATCAGAAGAAATGGTGAGTCTACTAGTGCTCCCATAAGAGAACAAAGAAATATCAAAGGTAGAGCACCATGTGTTTCCTCAAGTGAGGAAGGTTCATAAGATAGAGTTTCTAGATCAGACGGTGTTCACTCTGAAGATAAATTTTATGATACCCCAAAGGCAGTATTTCAAGATAAGGGTCCATTGCCTATAGGTCAGGATGAACAAGCTAGAGAGATGGGTCTTGAGATTGATTTAGATCTTGATGAAGATAATTTTAGAAGGGAGCCCATGAGACCAAGGCAAGTCCATTTCCCATATCAAAATTTCACTGATATGGATGTGTCATCAGGTTTTGATGACATTATGGTAGACCCAGATGATTTAAACACACTAAGGTTGTAGTTGGCAAAGCAGGATGTCATACATAAGAGGTTACAAGAGGAGAGAGAGGCTAAAAAGGTGAATGCTCTAATAGAAAGACAGTCTCTCCTTAGAAAGATTAATCAAATGAAGGAGAGAAACAAGATGCTTGCTTCTACTCCTAAGACTTTCCAACATGATGTTTTTGGTGATCTTGAGGCTTTGATGAGTGAGCAGGAGTGCTTACTACAAGATCATGAATTTGATAAGGAGGGCCCTGTGGTTAGATAGGTTCAAAGTTATGCTTCCCTCCCTAAAGATAAAGATGGACATGAGATCACTAGGCCTACTATAGTTATTAATGAAAAAGGAAAGAAGAAGATGGTGGGTGTCCAAATAAGAAAACCAGTGACAATACCAGGGATCCCACCACCTAAATCAAATAGGGAGATAGAGATAGAAAGAAGAAGAAAAGTAGATGAGGATCTTGCAAGAGAATTAGAGAAGGCTAAAATTGAAGCTTCCATTGAAGAAAAGAGAAGAAAGATCTAGTTCTTGAAGGCTTCATCAGCCAATGCTCTTGGTCCATCTACTACTGAACCAGGTATGCCATCTATGATGACTACTATTGCACTTAGTAATGCTACTACTAGTTCAATTCATTCTTCGTCTACTAGGATAGGTGTTGATCCTAGGTAGCAGTCAAATGCACAAGTAGATGGAAATGTAAATGCAAATGTTGATCCTAAGGTTAACACTAGTTCAATTTTTCAAAGAAGACCTATGCAATTAGAAGGCTATAGGCAAATTAGTTTTGATGGGATTCCTAACTACCCGAATGCTTTTCCAAATGATATAAGAGATAAAGTACCTAAGTTTTTTTGGTAATAATGTATTAGTTGTGAGGAGTATCTTAGGTTATTTGTTGATATGCTTAATGATTATGAGGTAGAGCATGAGGATGTAGTCATGAAATTATTTGTTCAATCTCTAATGGAGGATACTAGAGATTGGTTTAAGAGACTTCCTGATAAGTGTATTGATACTTGGGATTCCTTTGAGAGATGTTTTAAAGAGCAGTATGGTGATAGGCCTAATGCTAGTTTCATGTTGAATGAATTCAATACCATAAGGAAAAATTAGAATGAGTCTGTAGCTAAGTTCGACATGAGATTTTAGAAGGGTATGCATAAGTTGTTCCAAGTTATGCGGTTAGATGACAATGTCTGTCTAACTACATACTTTAATGTATTTGATGGAAAGATGGGATATTTGTTGAGGGACAAAGAACCAAGAACTCTTAGGGATGCTTTTAGGATTGCTGTCAATATAGAGAACAACATGAAGATATCAGGGAAGTTGGGTGGGTAGAGAGATGATCCAAAGTTGTTTGGGGACAAGAAATACAAAAAGGAAAGTGATAAGAATGTTGGAACTAGGAGGCAAGAAGAAGATAAATTGGACAAGGTGCTCAATGCATTGAAGGATTTAAGGGAACCTATAAATAGGAACACCAGTGCTCCTATCAATGAAAGGCCTTAGTTTAACAACAATTTTAATAAGTAGAATAGATTGCAGAACTACCCCTACAACACCCAATGGAAGGATGGCAAGACTATTGTCCCTGCTGCAAGAGGTATCAATGACAGAGGTGTCCCCGACCCTCTACAAAAAGCTTCAATAAATGTCATGGAGGACATACCTTGGTGTGTTGCATGCCAGTCCCCTCATTCTACAGAGCATTGTGTGGTTGCAAAATCTATGGTTGCAAATCAAGATTGTGGTAGTGAGGAGATAAATCAAGAAGAAGATCAAGATGATGTTGGATGCAACATGGCTACTTCATATCTAGGATATGAGGATGATTTTGATTTTGATGAAGAAGCAAATGTAAATGTGAAGAGACATAATTAGGCCCTTTTTCATCAAGAGGTTTTTTCTGATGGTGAAGACATTGATAAGGAGACATGTAACATGAACTCCTCTTTTGAGCTAGTAAATTTAAGAAGACTTTCTAGAGAAGAGATGGATAGAATTACTACAGAAATGATTGCCCAAGTGCAAACTAGAGGCATGGTGGCAAGGAATACAAATGAGAAAGCTACAAGAATGTTTATAAAGAGTACCAACTCTAGAGAGCCTAATGAGAACAAATCAAAAGGTGATCACATGGTGAAAATCAAGAATGTAAAAGGTAAGAATTGTGAGCCTAAGGGAGTTGGAGTTGAAATATTTTCTAGTGAGATTGAAAAGCCAATTAACACAATGGTTAAGAATGAAAAAATGAGGGTGTCCAATACACCTAATGTATTAGATAAGCAAAAGGATACTAAGGCAGTGTAGATTGAGATTCCTTCCTCTGCTCCTATTGATATGTTATCTGTATTGTCCCAAATTATAGTCAAGGTTCTATTATTAGAATTGTTGAGGATCCTTGAACACAAATACAAAGCTATTGCATGGGTAGATAATGTTCATAATAATGATGTTTCATTCAATGGATCTCAAGATAAAGCTTTGAAAGGTGTTGCTGCTCAAGGAATTGTATCTCAAATTCCTCCTATATATTTGGATAGTTTTATCAATGCTAGCCTTGAAAACAGTGATCCATTCTTTTTAAGTGTCCTTGTGAATGGAATGAAACTAAGAAATTGTATGATTGATAGTGGTGCCTCTAATACTATTATGCCTTTCAAAATCATGGAGAAGTTGGGCCTTAAATTTGATACAGTTCAAGGTAGATGTTGCCCAATGGATCAGAGGGAGGTACCAGTTATTGGGACTATCAATGCAATGTCGTATAGGCTGGCAGCATATCTAGAGAAAGAGTTAACAATGAGTTTTTTGGTGGTGGACATCCCTCCTCATTATGGGATGCTGCTATGTAGAAGGTGGAGTGCTGCCATGGGTGGAAGTTCATAGTGTGATCTGTCCTATGCCACTTTCAAGATTGATGATCAGTTTGTCAAGATTGATCAAGAGCCAAGAGTATGCCACATGATTGAGAGGAATATTGACAATGAGACTACATGTTTTTTGGATAATGATATTAATGCTTTTAGGGCACAGATCCCTGTACTTGAGAAGGAACCTATTTTTTCACCTATCTCTATTGAGGTAAGTGTTAATCCTATGAAGGGTGATTTGTGGATAATGTACTTTGATGGTGCAAATTGCAAAGATGGTGCAGGAGTAGGTATCTTACTTATTTCTCCTAATGGAAACACCTACAAATTCTCTTTCACAATAAATTTCTTTTGTACCAACAATATAGCAGAATATGAGGCATTGTTGCTAGGAATGAGGTTGGCACAAAAACATAGTTTTAAGTGCTTAAGAGTTGTTGGTGACTCTGAGTTGGTGGTGTCCCAAGTTAGGTTAGTATATGCTTCCAAGAACAAAAGGTTAAAACAATATAGGAATGCAGTTTGGGATTTGATTGAACATTTTGATGCCTTCAATATTGAGTGGAAGGATAGGAGTAACAATAAGATGGCTAACTTGTTAGCCAATATAGCAATCAATCCTAGTGATATTATATTTACTGGTATCTCTAAAGTTGAAATTCAAGCTAGGCCTAGTATACCAGACAATATTGAAAATTGGCAAGTTTTTTTATGATGATAATGATATCTTGAAGTTTATGAGTTGTGAAGATCACTATCATGGTCGGGAATTTGATTGCTCAGCTTTGGTTGAGTCAGTAGAAGGAAAGGAGGTTGTCTTTGGAAATGAGGTTATCCAGCTTATAACTAACAAGGTGCCCAAGGGGTTTGTTGTTTTGGAGACTGTCTTTGATAACTAGGATAGAGTTCAAAAGAATATCAAAAGAGAAGATCATGCTGATCTAGAGGAGATAAATCTTGGAACACATGAAGCACCTAGGAAAGTATACATTGGTAGAGATATATCTCAAAAGGTAAAGAAATCTTTGATTGAATTGTTAAGAAAATTCAGACATGTTTAGCATGGTCATATGATGACCTAAAGGTTTATAGAGAAGACTTTTTTCAGCATATCATTCCTTTGAGAGAAGATGCTAAACCTTTCAGGCAAATACAAAGGCCTATCAATCCCACTTTGGCACCCAAGATGCAAGAAGAGTTAATGAAGTTTAGAGATGCTGGAATTATCAAGCCTATAAGGCATTCTTCTTGGGTATCAAATTTAGTTCCTGTGAGAAAGAAGAATGGTGACATCATGCTTTGTGTGGACTTCAGGAATTTGAACATCAACTCATTAAAGGATAACTATTGTCTACCCAATATGGAAGCTATGTTGCAGAGAGTGACCGAATCAGAATTGATGTCTATGATGGATGGTTTCTCTAGTTACAATTAGGTGATTGTTAAGGAATCAAAACAATTTAAGACAGATTTTACAACACCTTGGGGGACATATGTTTATGTGAGAATGCATTTTGGTCTCACAAATGTTGGTGCTACTTTTTAGAGGGCAATGGATGTTTCCTTTTCAAATTTCATAAATGATTTCCTTGTTGTATATCAAGATGATTTGACTACCTATTCCAAGAGGGAAGAAGACCATTGTACTCATTTAGAGAAAATATTTGTGAGGGCCTTGGAATTTGGCATTTCATTAAATCCAAGGAAATGTGCTTTTGGTGTCACTGAAGGTAAGCTACTTGGCCACTTAGTTGGGAAGCAAGGAGTAAGAATTGACCGTGAGAGGGTAACAACTATTGATAAAATTCAAAGGCCAAAAAATGTTAAAGGGATTTAGTCCTTCTTTGGTCAGGTCAATTTCTTAAGGAGGTTTGTGACAAATTTTGCAGAGGTTACTAGACCTATTTCTAAGATGTTAAAGAAGTGATATGCTATCAATTAGGAGGTTGAGCCTGATGAGGCTTTTAAAAATATCAAGCAGGCTATCAAAGATGCACTAGTACTTAGGGCACCTGATTATAATGTCCCAATGCACATCTTTTCCTTTGCATCTTTTCACACTATTGCTGTAGTTTTGTTACGAAAGAATAAGGATGGTTTTGAGCAGCCTATTGCATTTTTCAGTAAATCTTTGTAGGCTGCTGAATTAAAGTATGACATAAATGAAAAACAAGCATATGCACTTGTCAAGGTAGTCAAGGTTTTTAGATGTTATCTAATGGGAGTAGTTTTGATTGCTTTTGTGCCAAGTGCAACTATCAAAGATATTTTCTCATAGAAGGAGGTGTCTGGAAGAAGATGTAGATGGATCAATAGGATCCAAGAATTCAATGTTGACATCCAAATTAATAAATTAGTTAGAGGACAAGGATTGGAAAAACTGATGGCTCAATCCAATCTTGATGCAAATCAGATAAATCAAGTTGACATTGATTATACATATGACATG
Organism: Chamaecyparis obtusa; assembly: GCA_027943335.1. Taxonomy (NCBI): domain Eukaryota; kingdom Viridiplantae; phylum Streptophyta; class Pinopsida; order Cupressales; family Cupressaceae; genus Chamaecyparis; species Chamaecyparis obtusa. The sequence continues at coordinate 482,899 of BSBK01004574.1, read as the reverse complement.
GATGATTGTATCTAGTATCAAGATATCATCTATTACTTAATGAATATGAAATGTCCAGTAGGAATGAATGATAATCAGAAGAGGACATTGAAATTATAGGCCATCAAGTATGTAATTGTGAAATGTAAATTGTATAGAAAGAATTTAGATTGCATACTATTGAAATGTGTTGATGAGGATCAAGCTAACAAGTTGTTAAAGTAGATGCATGAGGGAGTGTGTGGTGGGAATTATATGGGTAAGACTACTGCTCATAAAATCTTGAGAGTAGGATTCTAGTGGCCCACAATCTTCAAGGATGTGGAGCAGTTGGTGAGGAGCTATGATGCTTGTCAAAAGTTCTTTGGTAAGCTTAAATTTTTAGGTAACATGCCATTAAAACTAGTAGAAGTATAGGCTCCTTTCCAACAATGGGGAATTGATTTCATTGGGAAGATACCAAACAAGTCAAGTGGAGGACACTCATGCATCTTGGTTGCCACTGATTACTTTACAAAGTGGGTAGAGGCTATACCTACAAGAAATGCAACTAGTAAGGTGGTAATTGATTTTGTGTTGAATAATATTGTTACAAGGTTTGGGTGCCTTGAGAGAATAGTAAGTGATAATGCCATGTGCTTCAGGTCTGCTAAATACAAAGAATTCTGCAAAGGTTTAGGAATTTAGATTTCTAATTCTTCACCTTATCATCCACAAGGAAATGGTCAGGCGAAATCTAATAATAAGAGTTTGATTAAGATCCTCAAGAGGATTCTTGAAAAGAATAAGAAGGAATGGAATTTAAAGCTGCCATTAGCTTTATGGGCTGATAGGGTAACTGTGAAGAGGGCAATTGGTTGTGCACCATTTGACTTAATATATGGAATACATGCAAGAATGCCTCAGAATAATCTGCAAGAAATGTATAAATTTGTGCAATTATATGATGATGATATAGATTATGAGATGCAATTGAGGATTGAGGACCTCATTAGGTTAGATGAGACTACAAGAGAATCAGTTGCAAGAAATGCTAAATTGCAGTTGCAGGTTAAAAATTTATATGACAAGAAAACTATTGAAAGAAGGTTTGAACCTAGTGATTTGGTGTTAATTTGGAATGCCAGATTGAAGGATAAAGGAAAACATGGAAAATTTGATCCCATTTGGCTAGGGCCATATCTAATTCATGAGAAATGGGGCTAAGATTCATACATTGTGAAAGAGTTGAATGGTGATATTCAGGAGTTGCTAGTTCATGGACAATTCTTGAGGAAATACTTCAATTGAAGGTATTTTATTTTCCATGAATAGTAGTTAGGTCTGTACATTCTATAAATTTTGTAAAGTTGCTTGCCCCTGTCTTGTTTTGTCCTGGTCTATAGGGTTTTGGTCCTATTGCTCTTTGTTGTCAATTTTTTCAGTGGGATGGTCTGCTTTAACTAGTGATTCTAGGTCCTTATTATGCCTACAAGAGGCATACATCCCAAGATAGAGCCACTGTTAGCACCTATTAAAATTTTCATGGCCTCACAGGTTTTCCCCTGGTCTCTACACATGTTTTTCCATGTCCCTAGCTTGAAACCCTTGTTAAATATTCATATTTCTAGTCGTTGGTGTGAAAAGCCCTAATTAACCCTGGCCCTATTCTATTTTCATGTTACTTTTTTTGGGCCACTTAAAATCTCAATACCCATGTGCTTAAAATTTATGACCCTTCGTATGTCATGTGGTTAAGTTTTAAAGCTTCCAAGCCCCTTTAATATTTCCCTAAGTTCCTAAGTCTTTCGGTGTTAATTTTTCCTAAGTCCCCTGTAGTAATATTTCTAATGTTTCACCCTTCTAAACTAGTGGCTATCGTTAATCCACAAGCCTTTCGCATGTTAGAGTTTCTAACATGTGCTTTAGCAACAAGGTGTCACCTATCTTGGTGGGCCCATCCTTAGGGTTTGAAGCAAGTTAACACACGACTACATCTCCTGGTTGTCATTACACCACTAAGGTAAGATGCTCATTGTTTTAGCATCATGGTATAGCGACAATCATCTGATGTGAAGGGATGTCAATGGGACCTTGACCTACCAAGTTTGTCAGTTAGTGGCTTCTCATTGGCCATAGGTTTTAAATGACAGGGAGTGATGTCAGTGGGTCCGTAGTTTACAAAAGGGTTAAAGCGTAGATAGATCTTGTGGCTATCATTACACCATTGAGAGGAGATGTTTGACCTTTAACGTAGTGGTATAATGATAGCTGTTGATTCTCTTAAAGGAAAAATAAAATGGTTCCACCACCAAGTAAGCTTAGGTGGTGATTTTTCATTGGTTGATGTGAATTTGAGGATGGTGATGTGTTAGATGTGACCGAGGAGCAGCGGCAAATGAGGTGGTGACAGATGGCATAAAGCAGTCCCAGGTGGGGTCAAGTGTCAGTCGCTTGAAGATCTTGTGGTTGTCGCATGATCGTGAGGAATACTCTTCCCTTTTGCGATCATGCGATGGCCGTTGATTTGAAATCTAACATGAAGACCACTCAGTGGACCCATTCGTCAGAAGCTACTGGTGTGTAAGGTTTTTGATTGGTCAGCAAGGTGAAGATCATGTGGTTGTCATTATACCATTGAGGTGAGATGCTAGACTTTTAGCATCGTGGTATAACGATGACCATTGATTTTGTTTAAAGAAATACAAAGCGCACGGGCCCAGGAAAAGTAAAAAGATCTAATGGAGGGGTTTTAAAGTTGCCCCAGATTTAAATTTTGACTGCTGATATACTGCAGGTGCCATAAAGTTAGTCGTTGTATTTCAAATTTGAATTTTTGAAGAGTTTCCAGTGACAAAAAGGACTAAAATTTATTATTTCAGTAGCTAGATTTGGTGAAGTTGGTTTCTCAGTGTGTGTGTAGAGTCCAAAGGCTTGTGGTTGACTACAGATGTGTTTTTGTGCCGTAAGGATATGGGAAAATGTTTTTCAAGGCATGTTGCAGGCGGCTAAAAGGACTGATTGACATAGAATTCCATGATTTGCAGTACTTTCTCAGAAATCTACCATAAGTACAAATCTTTATCAGGCATGCCCGACTAGTTTTCATCCCCTGTAATAAATTCTTGACTATTTCATTTGGTTTAGTGGGTGAAACCCTAACCCTAGTCATCCATAGCTTGTTGCAACCTATTTTCAGTTTCCAAGATGACTAGGGAGTATATATTGTAGAATTTTTTACTTAGTGTAGGTTCTGAAACTTTCTTTTGGTCCCTGGTTGTTGATGGTATTATACTGAGTAAGGAGAGCCTGGATTTTGGATTTGTTTCTTTGGCATTTTGTTGTTTGGTAATGTATTGATTTTGAAAATTAATGAGAATACATTTGAATTCCTATCTCAAATCTTTGATTGTCTTCTTTTTTTGATTGTGGATTCATATATGTTAAGGTCACAAAGTGGATTAGCATATGGTAAACAAAGAGTATTGTGAGATCAGCTTGGAGTTCCTAACAAAGTTAGGATTAAAGCCTTTAGGGTGATTTCAGTGAGTTCATTATTAGATTGGAATTTGATGATCATGTTTGGGAGTGAGGGGAGTAATAGGCAAATCACTTACTTTGAGTTCATGTGTACTTGAGTTAAGGTTTTAGGTTGATATATGTGAGTTAGTGACTCTTTGCCCTGGGGTAAGGCACTGGTCTATTCTTTGGAGGCAATCCATCATCATCAATCACACACACAAATTAAATGATCAAATCTTTAAGTCAGTTAGTAAAGGATATAGTTGTATATTGTTTTGAGACTCTTTTGGAGAAGTGAGTCAAGGGTACACCTGCCTGAGCATTAAGGCTCAAAGTGTAGGAGGATCTCATTGTTGATCCTTGTTAATTGGCCCTCTTCCTTGTAGACTTTGGAGTGGTGATAGAGTCAAAGTTGTATTAAGGTTATCCAGCAAAGTATAAATCTACAAGTTGAAGATCAAAGGAAACTCCCAACACAATGCTCAAGAACACTACCTCATACATCTAGTTGAGGAGCTTGAATTGTGTGGACCTGTACCAACTAGGTCAATGTGGATGGTTGAGAGGGACTTGAAATTTATGAAGGGATTGGTTCAACAAAGAGCACGTCCTTAGGGTTCTATGGTGGAGGGATATATGGTATACTAGACCATGGTGTATATTAGTTAATATCTTCCCAAGTTTGTAGAAAATATTCATGTAGATCGCATTTGGGATCCCAACTCTATTAACAAATTTGAAGAGGAGTACTTGATGGGGAAAGGTAGATTAAGGAAATTTTAAGGTAATAATATGATGTTATTGTAGTTTATTAATTCTTATAGATCTTCAATATAAGTTGTTTCTAAGTGGCTTATTTTTTTTCTTTATAGTTGGTTGTGAGTGGGATGCACTACATTTGTATATTGCAAACAATCTTGATTGGATGATAGTACGGATTCAAAAATTTCAAGAAAATGGTCACTCATTAACTTGGGATGGTGTTGCATCATTGGTTAAAGAAGCTCATCATAATGGAGATCCCAATGTTATGCCAATGGTACTTGATCTAGTATATGGTTTAAGAGGTAGATAGGTATGTATAAGTTTACTAACCATGACCCATAATTTTAATATCAACTCACATATCGATGTAAATAATCTTGACATGTTTGAATAATTTTAGATCAAACACCACAAAGCTATGTACTACCATGGGTGTAAATTTTGAATAAAAAAGTTAGACGACATGAAGAAAACTTGTGATTCTAGGATAACTCCAATCTTTGAGGTCACTAATATTTCATCTAGAAATGAAATACATCCTCAACAATCCAAAAATTGATACTATGGAATTTTGGATGATATAATTAAGGGAGACTTTAATTTCATTAAAATTAGTTCTATTTGTCATCAAATTGTATAGCCTACAACTGAATCAAAATGATCCTGATAGTACTATTATTGAACATGATAGTGGATTTACAATGATTAATACAAAGTCATTTAAGCCAGTTGGAGATGAGCCCTATGTTCTTCCAAGCCAATGTGAGCAAGTGTTTTACTTTGTCATTCCACATAAATTGGGTTAGTCATTTGTTGTTAGACATGATCCAAGAGGAAGGCTCATACAATATAATGTGATGGAAGAAGAAGATACTGAAGAATCAAAAGATGAATTAAATGATGATCACACATGACTATTACACAATGAAGAAGAAGAAGAAGAAGAAAATGATCATGATTTCGGTGATGTTGACGATGGTCATGATGATGATGGTCATGATGATGATAGTCATGATGATGGTGATGATGATGATGATGATGGTGATGATGATGATGGTGGTGATGATGATGATGATGATGATATTATTCATGATGATGTTGATGATGATGACATTGATGAGGAGGATGATCAATAACATGATCAATGAAATGTATGTTAAGGTATGATCAATGCCATGTATGAGGTATTGATTTATTCATAGAAATTTGAATTAAATTATTATGTGTTGAACTCTATAGTCATGGAGTATATTTTGCATCATGTAAATTTTGTCTTCTATGTAATTTGTAGCTTACATATCATGTAATTTTTGGCTAACTTAAGATAAATGATTTACATATGCAGGAAATTTAACACCTTTGACATGGATTGACATGTATAATTTATTATTTGGGTTTCTTCTCTTTAGTCAGCAAAATATATAGATCCTACTATGTCTCTCATTTGATGGATTGTAGATATCACCAAATAGGTATTTTTCTGATCTTTCTTTCTCAAGTGAGGAAAATGTGGGAATAGAAGACAAAAGTGAGACATCTAGTAGGTCTAAAAGATTAGAAGAAAATTTGATAAATGAATACAATTTTTCCTTGTTGAGGGGGGGTCATGTTCTTATGATAATGAGACCAAAGGTGACATGAAGGTTCCCTTAAGGTACACACATCTTCAAAAAGAATGGGTACCCAAGGAACTACCTCTAGTTAATTCTAATTTTTCTATTAATGAAAGGATATATCTCATGGCTCCATCTTCATTGCATGGTTTGGGATTATTTTCCATGGATGGCATAAAGGCCAGTTATAATTGTAAGACTAGAATTGGATTAGAATGCATGAAAATTAAACAACCACAAGATTCATATAAGAAACATGCAAACAAATCTAATCTACTTCATGAGAAATAACTTAGAAATAAAGAATGAAATTAAATGCAAACTCCCTCCAAGATTTAGTTCCCATGTCCTCCTTTCTTCTCCCAAAGATGGGTTGATGTAGCTCTCCAAATGCCTTGAAATGCACTATATGTTTGAAAACAATGCTATGAGAATACTAGGAGTGTGGTTTAGGAATAGATAGAAGATAGAATAGAATAATTTGGATCCCTTAGATCTATAATAAAAATACTCATGAAGGCTCCCTTTGTAAAGGGAAATGAAGTCCTATTTATAGGATTTTTAGGAGAATCAATGGTCAGGATTTTACGAAAATGAAGGGTTGAGATTCTCTCATTTGAATAATTTAATTCAAAGTGGGTGGATGGGTGGATCCACTTTGAAAAATGAAAGTATGGAATGCTTAAGTGAGGTTTTGGAGGGGTTAAGAGGCTTCTAGAAGGTAGTTAAAGTTAATTTTAGCTTCCCCACTTAATATACTTAGGGTTAGGTGTTGATTTTTGGTCACTACGTGGCCCAAGACTCATAAAAAAGCCTCCAAAAATGACCCCAAAGTCCAAATCCGAGTTTGTGGAGTTTTGGATTATTTGGACAAAATATATTTCTTCCATGTGGTTGTTTTTGACATGAGAGGAGAAGTGAAGACTTTAGAGGTTGAAGAAATTATTATTTTAATTTTAATGGGTGGGTAAGAAAGATAAGTTTGGTTAAAATTAGGAGTCATGTGCTCAAATAGAATTAAATATAATATTTAATTCTAAATGGGTTAAAAGGGAAATATGAATTAATTTAAATAGATAAATATATTTATTTAAATTAATAGAAGAAAATAGAATTAAACATAATATTTAATTTCAAGTGGATAAATAAAGGAAATATGAATTAATTTAAATAGATAAATATATTTATTTAAATTAATAGAAGAAAATAGAATTAAATGTAATATTTAATTCCAAGTGGGTTAAAAAGAAAATGTGAATTAATTTAAAAGTATTTATTTAAATTAATAGAAGAAGGAGATTTAATTAATAAAAGTACTAGGACTTTAAATTAATCAATCATAGGGTTTGTTTAGCCATTATATTAAATGTAGCATGTGATTAATACAGATTTAAGGTTTTCTATATTTGACACTAAGTCAAGTAGAGTCCATTAGAAGACATAATTGCCTAGTATAATAGGACTTTGATGGTTTAGAAGGATTGATATACTAAGGCCAATTTTGGGGTATTACATTTTGCCCCTCTTTGAATTACTGCATGAAGCATAGTGGTTCAAAGAATAGTCTGATATGATGATTGATGTCTAGATTGGGTCTTGATTGACCAAAGATTTGAGATGTTGTTAACGGTACCAACAATGAACCGATGATTATAAATAAGTGATAAGATGACTGATTCTGAACCTATGATTACAAAGAAGTGAGTGACCGATTCCAGACCCGATTTTCAATAAAAATCACATTGGTATCACATTTGAACCCTTCAGTTATGAAGAATCAAGGAAATAGAACTGATGAACTGATAGTTACAAAAAGTTGATATAGTTAACAAGATTAAAAGAATACTAGATTGATATGGATTTTGATGAATCTGATATGCCCCAAGTGTTGTGTAAATTTCAAGATTATCTCTAGAACAGACTTTTGATTTCTGGAATCTAGGTTAGGTTTCCCAAATACCAATCAGAATTGATTTTCAAGGGTTGAGATTAGATTGCCCCGAGCAATGTGCCTCGGTGGATTGACAAAAGAGAGATATGATGCCCCCTCCAAAAATTGGGTAGAAATTGATTCGAGGATAATTTTTTGAAAAGATTGAGGTTAGATAAGATTGATGGAAGGAATGTTGGACATAGCAAAGATGATTGGTGATGATACTTGCTTTCATAAGTGCACTTCACGTCATGAGAGCTTTATTTTGATGTTACAAAAGTGGATATTTTATACCTAGCATAGAAAGCTAGGATGATGATCCATTTGCGTAAACAAGCACATAGCAGACAGAGAGTGATCTCATCCTTCCTGAGACATGAACAAATGCCTTAGGATCTCAAAAGATCGTCCAACAAGCAGAAGTCAAAATAAAGACAAGGAAAATATTATGAACAAATTTATTACAGATTTTTAAAGTATTTGATTTATTTTTTTTATATTTTATTTTTTTTTAGGATTTTTTGAAAAAAAATATATATTTGATGTTTTTACACATTTTTCAAGATATTTTACCCTTTTCTTTTTGAATATTTTCTGAGGATATTACAGCGATGCACAAGTAAGAACTTTCCCCAGCATCTGATAAACATGTTCAGAGTGACCCACACATTCACTTCATAGGATGAACAATAGGATGGCAAGAGTAGGTAGACGCAATGAGAACCACTGGTGACTGTTATGAGGGAAATTCTCAAGGAGAGAGATCACAATAATAGCTAGGCAATAGTCTCCCCTAGGAGCTGCTAAAGTATAGGGCCTGATGGGACAAGATTTTAGACCAAATGTTATTGCAAGATTGATGAGGATGTGTACAACGGATGAAGAAAATCTCAAGATTTTCTGACAAGATTTATTTTCTGGCATGGAGAGAATGGATAGAGGATGCGGGTGAGGGAAGGCATGAGGAAACTGATGAGAGAAGGCAAGAGGCCAGATCCCAGGAGCAATATGCCGCATGGAGATCAAACTATCTGATACTCTCCAGCTTCTTCGAACAAGGTCCACAAGGTGATCAACACAGATGGAATCTTGTCATACATCGACCAGTACTAAGGTATCCGATATTCTCTAGCTTCTTTGAACAAGGTCAACAAAGTGATCAACAGAGATTGGATCCTATTGTACAACAACCAGGACCAGAGCCAATGGTTGCAACACAAGTAGTAGGACCACAGCCAGTAATGTGGTGACAATTTGCATTAGCAGAAGACTACAATGCGATGGTGGAAGAAAGAGATGCCTTGCGGTGACAACTGGCGGTAGAAGAAGAAAGGGCACATCCAGCGGAAAGCGAGGTGACATGGTTGCAAGGTATGATGGATAGGGTATGGGAAGATAGTGCTCAGACTGAAGCATCTCATATGCGGGGGATGATAGAGGTAGAACGGGATCAAGCTGATCATGCTTAGGCAATGTATGACACCTTGCAAGATAGACTAGAAGCATCCTGGAAGACCATGATAGAAATTGACACCATGTCAGAGGAAACACAAGAAAAATTGGCTAATGTGATGGAACAAGTGAGCCATCTGAAACAACAACTAGATGAAGTGACTGTGAATAGGGATCGGTGGAGATTTTTGGCAGAGACCTACCAAGGTGAACAAGATGTTGCACGAAAGGTAGTAACACTCTCTGGGGCATCTCAGCTGATGATGGAGACTCTATCAGTGATGAAAGAGTTAGTGAAGGTTGGGTAGGAAGTAGCTTATTACAAGGGATTATACCATCAAATAGTCCTAATGGATCAGAGGTGAGATGGAGGAATGTCACAGAGGATGGCTAGACCAATCAGAGGTATTGGTGTCCATCCACCAAGGCATAGAAGTTGCAGCAGAAGTTCTTCATCATCAGAACCTAGATGAGTGGAGTGATGACACAAGTGTTGTTTTGTTGTTTTGTTTTGTTTTTTTTGGCTAGACACATGATGTGTACCAAATGTAATCACCATGATATATATATAAAAGGAGGATTTCATGTGTCCAAATTTTGTTTTTTTTAGATATATGTATATATTATGATGAAATAATGAGCTTTTGATGGACTTGATGTTCCTATGCATCTATGGATGATTTTTTTTTTAAATTTTTTTTTTTTTAGTCTTTTAGTTCAATCCAATAAATGTATCATATTTATTTGATTTGACAGGAAGACAAAATTTGTCATTTGACAAATGACTTATTGGATAATCATAATCATAGAGCATTCAGTATCAGACAATCACAAGATGTCATACAACCCTCACTGATATTGCTATCATGAGAATATGAATATGACATTAGTCTAAGATTTGTCAGAATGTGGTGTAAGCATTAAGGCACAAGAAGCCAAAATGACTTGTTCACCTATTCCTTTTGATTTAGCAAGTTGACATAAGCATCCAAGCACAGTTGCTAGAATGACCTGAATGTTTCTTGCATACAAATACACCAGACATGCTAGAGTTTCTTCCATTTGCTAAGTGAAAGATAAGCATTTCAATGTTGCTCACAGTGACCCTTACGTTCACTTAGCAGGACGAGTGTTTTCAATTTTACTTGTAGTAGAAAGAAGTCACTCAAATAGACAAGGAGAAGAACCAACCTCACCAAAGTGTCCATATAAAAGAAGTCGACGTACACATGGCCATCCAATACGAGATGAAGGCTCTTACAGATGGACACCCCTCTTATATGAAGTCTTTAGATCATTGGAACTAAACCAACAAGCAGAAAGAAAGAAAAGATTATGCCCCCGGTCATCACTTTCTAAATCCTGTAAAGGACATCATCGAAGAGCTCGAAGGGACACAATATGCAAAAAAATAAAAAAAATCAAAAAAAAATCTCAATGCAAAACAGTAAGCATACAAAGAGATAAAATCATGTGAATCATAGATTGTTTTGTTGTTATGTGCAAAATCCTTTTCTAGTAAGGAGATAGACTGACTGACCCAGATGAAGCTTCAAAAGACTCTGACTAGATATGACACGTCCAAAGATATACTTGAGGCCATAGGATATGACATTGATTGCCCCCAAGTGTTAAGCATTGATAGGATATAGATGCTTGAGCTAATTGGTGTATAGACCAACTTATTGAAAATTGGAAATGTAGAGACAAAACTGGGAGATATGAATAAACTAAAGAAAGACTAAAAGTTGGGAAAGACCAAGATTGTGCTAATAGATGGAGCATTTTGAAACAAGTCGCACCCGTTTACCAGGTTTTCACCATCTTGGCAGAGATTCAATTTTTGCTACCAAGGTGCCTGTTTCTAGGTTTTCACCAAGGTACTTTTTCTTTTTTCTTTTTTTGTATTTTTCAATTTTTCAATTTTTTTGTACTTTTGATATTTTTTACTTTTTTTTTGTGAGTCATCAAGGTGCCTATTGCTAGGTTTTCACCAAGATGTTCATTTTTTTTTTTTCATTTTTTTTGTACTTTTGATATTTTTTTTTTTACTATTTTTGTGAGTCATCAAGGTGCCTATTGCTAGGTTTTCACCAAGATGTTCATTTTTTTTAGGACTTTTTCCAATTTTTAAGATTTTTTCAGGACATTTTATCATAGACTAAATGCCCTAGGCATAGAATTTCTTTAGATGGAGAACGTTGATTGGTTCTCAAAGCTGTTCTCCTTCAGTTGTTGAGAGTTGATAGGCACCAGAGGCCAAAGTAGTAGTGATAACAAAGGGACCCAGCTAGTTGGGTTCAAACTTCCCCTTGTGTTCTCTATGTGATTGATTTTTAGGATTCTCTCTCAAGACTAGATCACCAACCTGAAATTCTCTGTGTCTGACTTTCTTGTTGTAGCTTCTAGACATTCTTTTCTGATACACTTTAAGATGATCATATGCTGCTTGTCTACGCTCATCTAGTAGTTCAAGTTCTTGCAACCTAGACACTCTATAGTCATCATCAGTTACTAGATCATGCATTCTGATTCTTAGTGATGGGATTTCAACCTCAATAGGCAGTACCACTTCAAACCCATAAACTAAAGTGAATGGTGTAGCCCTAGTAGGTGTTCTGATACTTGTCCTATAGGCCCAGAGAGCCGGATTGATCATAAGATGCCAGTCTCTTCCTATTTTATTAACTGTACGGTGCAAGATTTTTAATAGATTCTTGTTGGAAGCCTCTACTTGTCCATTCCCTTGAGGATAGTAAATAGATGACCAATGTTGTGTGATTTTGAATTTGGCACATAAATTATCCAAGTCTTTGTTTTTGAATTGTCCACCATTATCTATGACTATAGAGTGGGGAATACCATATCTGCAAATGATGTAGTTCAAGATGAACATAGAAATTTGTTTACCAGTTGCTTGAGTTAAGGGAACTACTTCTACCCATTTTGTGAAATAGTCTGTAGCTGTAATTATATGGGTATGTCCATTTGAAGAATGTGGATAAATAGTCCCTATAAGATCAAATGCCCATTGTTGAAAATGCCATTGTGTTGTAAAGGGGATCAAATATCTCCCTAGTGCATGTATCAAGTTTCCATGGACTTGACACTTTTGACATTTCTTAGCATATGTAACAGCCTCTTGTTCCATGTTTGGCCAATAATACCTAGCCCTAATAAGTTTTCAAGCTAGTGTTAAACCAGTGGAATGTGATCCACATATACCATCATGGACTTCCTCTAATGCGCGTTGATACTCTTCATGTTCTAAACACCTAAGAAGTGTACCATCTAGACTTCATTTGTACAGATCATTACCAATGATGACATACCACGATGCATTTCAGATAAGGGAACATTTTTCAGGGTGGTTAAAGGAATCGGGAATGATTTGATCTCAAAGGAATGAGAAAAAGGGTTTGTATCTGGAAGAATCATGACCAACAACTGTGCAGATCATGCGGGTTTCTAGACAATCATATGAAGGGAATGACAATGCTCTCACCAGGAACTCATAATGTAGCTCATGTTCTGGCTACTATAGTAGAGATGATAATGTTGCCATAGCATCAGCAGCCTTGTTCTCTATTCTAGGAATTTTCTCAAAAGTGACTGTGATGAAATACTTCTTAAGGTCATCAACCATGTGTTTGCATGGAACTAGTTTCTCATCCTTTGTCTGGTATACATCATTGACTTGGTGTATAATGAGCTGGGAGTCTCCTTGAATGTGTAACTCTGTCACTCACCACTCAATTGCTATCTTCATGCCATTAAGTAGAGCCTCATATTCTGCAATATTATTTGTACAAGGAAATTTTATTCTGAATGCTTTAGGTATGGAGTATCCTTGTGGTGTTATGAACAGTATGCCGGCTCCAGATCCATTTTGTGTGTAAGATCCATCAAAGAAAATTTGCCAAATCCTTGAAGATATGTGCATGATAGAGGAGTCTAGAAATTCCATCTATAATGGTGTGTCATCAAACATTGGGGCTTCAGCCAATTGATCAGCAATGACTTGACCTTTGATAGCTTTCCGTTCAACATATTCTATGTTGAATTCACTCAATAGCATCACCCATTTAGCTAATCTACCTATGAGGGCAGCCTTGCTCAATAAGTATTTTAATGGGTCAATCTTAGCTATCAACTGTGTTGTATGAGCTAACATATAGTGTCTCAGTTTCTATGATGCAAAAATCACAGCTAGACAGGATTTTTCAATCTTTGAATAGTTCTTTTCATATGCTACCAAGGTTTTTCAGATGTAGTAGATGGCTCTCTCTTTATTGTTGTCATCATGTTGTGCCAGTAATGCCCCCAGTGAGGTATCTATGGCAGAGACATACAAAATCAATGGCTTCCCCTGAATGGGAGGCATCAAAATAGGAGGATTTGAAAGATATTACTTGATGTGGTTGAAGTTCCTTTCACATTCTTCATTCCATATAAAAATCACACCCTTATGTAATGTGTTTGTGAAAGGTTGTGATATATCTGCTAACTGAGATATGAAGCATCTGATAGATTGTACCCTTCCTTGCAAGGTTCTCATTTGACTAATATTTTTAGGTGGCATCTCTATGATAGCCTTGACTTTAGCAGGATCTACTTCAATGCCTTTCTTTGAGACAATATAGCCTAGGAGCTTTCCAGAAGTATCACCAAAAGCACATTTCTTAGGATTTAGTCTGAGACTAAACTTCTCCATTCTGTCCAGTATTTTGCACAAATCATTTAGATGTTCTAATCTTATCATTGATTTTGCTAAGGTATCATCAACATAGTCTTCCATGGTTTTATGCATCATATCATGGAAGATAGCTATCATAGCTCTCTGATATGTAGCACCAGCATTCTTGAGACCAAATGGCATGACATTCCAACATAAAGTACCCCAAGCACAAGTAAAAGTTGTTTTCTCCTGATCTTCTAAAGCAATCTTGATCTGTTTGTAGCCAGAAAAACCATCCATTGGAGAGTACATTTCAAAGCCAACAGTCATGTCCACTATCATATCAATGTTTGGTAGTGGAAAGTCATCCTTAGGGCATGCTTTATTTAAATCTCTGAAGTCTGTGCATATCCTGATAGATTTATCTGGTTTTGAAACTAGGACTATGTTTGATATCCACTCAGCATAATCTATGACTCGGATAAATCCAGCTTTTAGCAACTTTTCCAACTCAACTTTGACTAGAAGTGCAATATGAGGATGCATTTTTCATAGTTTTTGTTTGATAGGTTTGACTCCCAGAGCTATGGAAAGATGATGCATGATTAGCTTAGGATCTAATCCAGGCATATTAGAATATTTCCATGCAAAGTTGATTTTCTTTTCTGATAAGAACATAGTGAATGCTTGTTTTTCTTCTTCTGATAGAGATTGAGCTACATGGATTAACTGAGGTTCTTCCGCTATGCCCAAGTTGATAGACTGAGTTGGTTCAATCAATACTGGAGATTGGTCCTGTGAGTGACTTGGAAGGACATCAAATATCTCATCCTTAGGTGCCTCTGAGAGGTTTTAACCTTTGGATGCATCTTTTGTTTTTACTATTTTATGTTCTGAGACTGTCACATAGTGGTTTTCACCCTCAAAACTCTTTTTCCTTTTTTTTTTACTTTTTTGACTGAGACATTTGATGTCCGACTCTGTCATGCTACTACTAGATTTACTAATGGAAGTCGTCATGGGTTCCATTGCATTGAGGTAGCACACAAGGGTGTAGTTAGTTGGAAAGATATGGACATCTTGGTTTGGGTCAGCTGAGTTTTGGTCTATGAGGTCAGGATGATGGATAGTCAATGTATGGAAAGATTGACTGATGGTGTTTACACTTATGGTGTTGTCATCATTGGTTTTAACCCGACTCTCAAATTAGAAGATAGTATCACTACTAAGAATGTCTAGTTCATTAATCATTTCAATGGCATTAGTGATTCCATTGTTAGTATTAAGTGAATCAGATTCATGAGGTTCATTACTTCACTCTAAACTTATGTTAGGTGTAGGTGAGTTTTGATGAGTGGCATCTGTGACAAGCTCATCTTTTTCTGATTCTTCCTCCAAATCAAGAACATGGGTGAAATCAGGATGAATTCCCCAAGCAGGATTTCCTTCAGATTCTGAATGGAACTCATATTCATGGGAGTCTGTTTCAGAATCATTGTTGTGTTCAAGTTGTTCAGTCAACATTCTTTCAAGATCAGTCAGTTTTTGTGTGGTGACTATCTTTTGGGTGTCCACTATACCGATTCTCTTTATGGGATCATCTTCAGCATCAAGGAGGTTTGTTATTTCTTTAGGAAAATGCTCATAAGGAATGAGTTCCTTAGTAGTGTCAGAATCATCATTATCAGATTGTTTTGTTTCTTCTTTCTAAAGAAGAGTTTCTCTTGGCTTGATTTTCTCTATGACATGAGAGGAATTCTTGCTAAGATAGAAAGGCTTCTTCTTGTATCCTACACCTGTAGTATCCTTATTTTCTTGGCCACAATGTTCAATGGGTGATATAAGACCTTTGCCTCTTATTCCTAGAGGTCCTTTTCCCATGTATCCCATTTGAGTCATTAACTTGCTACTCGGTCCATATGATTCTGCAGGAATCTTGTGTGATTGAGAGCCACAATTTTGAACTATGTGGGATTGGGTCTTTTCTTTGTATAACCAGGTGAGTACACCTATTTCTTTCGCAAATTCTTTCTTGGACACTTGCTCTATTACAAAGCTCCCATTATAGATGACTTTTGGTGCTCTGATTGCTAGTTTTGTCTTTTCTGAGGGTTGTCCATAAGACTTAGGTGAAATTGGGAGAGAAGTGAGAGACAACACAGGTTCCATTCTATATTCTCCCATGCTGATGTCTTTGATTTTGACCTGCTTCATTACATCCTCTACTTTAGAGTTAGAGGTTGTGTTACTCTGTTTAGTGGCAGATTCCCTATTGTGTGGAACAAGTTTGTCTGCACTTTCTTGCAAAGCATTGCAAGAAGTTGTAATGTCTGCTGGTATAGTGACCTTGACTCCATCATAGGGAAATTTTACACATTGGTGATAGGTTGATGGAATAGCTTGCATGTCATGGATCCAGGGTCTTCCTAGAAGAATGTTGTAGGCCAGTGGGAGATCCAGTACTTGGCAAGTGACATCTTTGATTACAGGTCTTGTTCTGATAGGCAAGACAATGGTGCTTTTTGAGGATCTTTCTTGTTCATCATATGCTTTTATGGTTATCCTCTTTTTAGGATCAACAACATTTTCTAACCATCCCAATTGTGTCACCAATTTGTAGGAGAAAATATTGAGGCCAGCGCCTCCATCTATCAACACATATTTGACATGACGGTTTTGGATTAAGACTTCTATATGAAAAGGTTGGTTATGGGGGTGACTTAATGAATTGTCATCTTCTTCTAAAAAGGAGATGTATTGAGGAGATGTAAGATGTCCAACCATAGTCTGGAACCTGTCTAAATCAAGGTCGTCAGGAACATTGGATCCAAGCAACGCTTTGTCTAGAATGGCTCTGTGAGCTGGAGATATTTGAAGCAACTCAAACATAGAGATTTTTGCAGTAGTGTGCTGGAGTTGTTGAATAATGCTATAAGATGTAGGTGTTGTATCTTTTGGATTGGAAGATTTTGAAACAACCTTCTGTTTGGAAGAAGATGAAAGATTGAAAGGTATCTTAGGGACATTAGATGAATCTGGGATTTGTCCTTTCAGATGTACCAGAGCTTGTGATCAAGTAACTACGTTAGCTAAGGAGTGATCTCTATCTCTTTGTATAATTGTGATGACATTGCAACTCTCAGAGAGACATGGTTCAACCATATTGATGACAACATTATTTCCAAGGTAGGCATAATTGACCTTTGCCCCCATATTAGGATGAGAAGATGAAACTTCCTAACCATGTTTTAGAAATGGTTCTGTGAATGCTGTATGATTGTTATTGCTCTTATGGTTTTTGATTAAAATCTCTTTAGCATCAATTTTGTCTTGTATGAGATGCTTCAAGCGTAAGCAGTTATTAGTTTTATGATCCTTGCCATGATGGAAGTCATGAACTCATTCTCTCTCCACCACTTTGGTTTAGGTTCAGGGTCATATTGTCGGATCTCAGGTAGAGATATGATGTCATTAGCTAATAGAGTTTTCATAGCTAATTCCAAAGATTCTCCAAGAGGAGTAAACTTGCATTTAGGATCTGAAGCCCAAGGTTTATATTCAAATGACTTTGTGTTAGCAGGTTTAGGTATCTTCAGTTCTAAAGCCTTGATGGCCTTGGTGCCAAGAGTGAGATTAAATGTTGGTGCCTTAGATGGGGCACAGAGAGTATCAACAACACCATCTGTGACAATGCCTTTGTTCTTATTCCAAAATTTGACATTTTGGTTTTTGTCCTTTGGTTTGGAATTAGAACCTGTTTCAAACTTGTTTTCCTTGTATAGGGATATGTCTCCCTTACGAACAAGTACATCTTTAATTTTTATGGAATTTTCTACCATCTTATCAAAAGAAGTATGATTTTGTATTTGGAGGTGATAATTGAGTTCCGGAATGAGGTTGTTGATGAATATTTCAATTTTTTCATTTTCTGGAATCTGCCGAGCATAGAGTGAAAATTTCTTCCTCCAACATTTGAGGAAAGTGAGAAGGGATTCTCCTGACTTTTGTTTCAAATTGCAAATGTTGATCATGGTGACCGGGTATTGGATGTTGTAGGAGTATTTTTGATAAAATAGTTTGATTAACTCCTCAAAACTCTTAATAGTTGGAGGTATTTTAGAGAACCATTTGATAGCCGCTCCTCCCAGAGATCAAGGGAAAAGGCACATTAAGTAAGTTGGTTCATGCATAAACTCCATGGATTGTGTACAAAATTCTCTGACATGATCTTGGGGGTCATAGTTTCTATCATATTTGTCATATTTGGGTATTTCCATTCTTTTTGGGAATGGTGGCATGTACAAGTCTTTATCAAATGGAAAGGGGCATAAAGCCTCCATAGAGAATTCTATGGGTGTTTTCTCTTTTTCTATTTGGTTAAGTTTGACTTGCATGGCATGCATTTGTTTCATCATAGTAGTGATGGGAGTTTCTTCCTCATGTTTGATGATATCTTCAACATTGAAATTAGGAGGAAGTTTGGCTCCTTGTTGAGCTAGTTGTAAGAAATAAGCCTCTTTCTCTTCTCATAAGAAATGTCTCATCATTCTTCAAAAGTCATCATTGTTTTGGTGATTGGCTATTTTAGATGGTGTGGGTTCTCGGTCCTCACCATGTTCAGATTGATGACCTTGAGAGCCATGACTGGTTCCACCTTGAGACATGGTGGTATTTTGATTTTGTTCTGGTATTGATACTGGAGGGGTTGGTGGGTTACTTTTGTGAACTGATAGCAGAGGTGGTACAGTGTTATACTCTTCTCTAGGTTTCTTATGTGAGGATGGTCGAGTTTCCACCATCAATCTTTGGTGAATCCAAAAGAGCAAGATAAGACAACTAATAGATGACCTAATTTAGGACAAATCAAATGACACAACCCCGTCAAGATTGGTTTGGTTTATTGGGTGATAAATGATTTGGACATAAGTGTAGGATACTGTGCCCTAGTTGTATGGGTAGATGCCCAAAAGATGGTGAACATGAGTTCACAACACCTAGCCATTGTTTGAGAATTGATTTGAGGTTGTCTTGACAAGGTTTTGACACAAGATGAGACCAAATTTAGATAGATGAATTAGAAGGCAAAATCAAGCTAAAAGGGTCTCCTTGGAAAAATGGATTGGAAGCTATTGCTCTCTATTTCATTCCTGACATAGGGTTTCCTAACAGAACTATGTGAAAGCTTGGGATGACCGTGTTTACCAAAAAAGGATTCAACTATTTTGGATGTTTGAATGTTTTGAAACTATTTGTTAACAAGCACATGGGTTTGAACTATCAAGTAGCTGTAAATGTAGGAACTCAATTTTTATTTGTTAAACAAGCATGCAAGATAGTAATCAAGGAGTTCAAGCAAACCATTATTTTCAAACAATGAGCAAGGGACAAAGAAACCTTGCACATGAAGAAAGATAGTGACTTAGTATTTCTACTCCCTAAAGAACTATTTGTGTATGTTCTCAAAATGTTTTTCAATTACACACATAGTCCTAGCAAGAAAAATTTGGTTGCTCTATGGTTCGTAGTAATGGTTTGACTCTGTGACTTTTGTAATTTCAAGTGGGAAAACTCCAATCCCAGCGCACCAGGGTTTTGACACATTCCAAGAATTTAATCAATTGGAGATGCTGAGGAGTTATGACAGCCTGACAAGAAACTACACCTGTGGAGATTTCTTCCACAAAGACATTTATATAGCGGTTGCCACTACCATGGCGAAAATGGCTATTACCGCTTGAGGTTCCATCCACGTGGTTGACCCAATAAAAGGAATGTCCACTATGATTAACCCTCTCTAAAAGGTGACTCACAAAAGGGACCACATTGGGACTTGGTGTGGATCCAAGGATTTGAGTTTTTGATACTACCCAAAAAGGGAGTAGGGCATAGTCCTCTAGCCTCTTCACCTCACCAAAACATAGAAAATAAGGTTCATCCGACACGCTAAGACTGAAATGGTCTCACCAAGGTTCGTGATGTCAACAACTCATGGTCTATCAATCTCTCCAGAGAGAGAATGCATCCATCAATAAGTCAATGACTACAAACCTAGTGGAACACAAGACATTTTTAGTATCCTCCCTACCTACAAGGATTCTCTCATTGAGAAGAGCTTCGCTGGAAGCCCACTCTCTCAAGAACCACAAATAGTGTTCATAGGGCCTAATTATTATGTGAAACACTTATGCATGGAATTGAATCTATATTCTTTTTACAGCCCAAAATTGAAATGTGGTTTATGAAAGTATTGAATCACACAAGCCATACACATGAGAGGTTCATTTTATTCCCAAAATTGAAATGTTGTAGAGATGTAATAGAATACCTCAAATCCTAGCAACGCGATTCACCTTTGTGTTGTTGTGCGTGAGTAATTTGGAAACATGTATATTTGCAAAAGATTAGAGTTAATTGACCTTAGAATATGTAAATTTGAGAGACATTTGATCAATTTTCACCCCTACTTAGCTAGATTTGAAAAGATTGAAGAACGATAGAGCATAGCTTGAAGAAATGAACATTGATTTACTTTAAATCCTACTTAGATGAGATTCATTTGCCTTTAGGAAAATCAAAGATGTGAAGTTATTTTTAGGTACTCCAAAAGGAAATGTGAGGATTCATGAGCATTTAGAAATTGGCTTTGAAACAAGTTGAATTCATTTTAGGTGTGCCAAATCCAAATATGAGAGTTCATTTAACCTTTAGTGATTGGATTGAAAACTAGTTGCATCAATTTTAAGAGCACCAAATCCAAATGTGAGGTTCTTTTTAAGCATTCTAAAGCTAAGTGTGAAGGTTGATATTGCCTTTAGAAATCAGAAATGGAAGCATTTGAGTTCATTTTATGTGCACCAAATCCAAATGTGAGAGTTAATTAGCTTTAGAACTTGAAATGAGATGCATTAGAAGTTCATTTTAGATCCTTAGAATGGAATGGGAATAGCCAAGAATGAGACAAGAAAGTGGAAGAATAGAAGACAAGAAGAAGTGGAAGAAATAGTCCAATCTTACAAAAATTGTTGAGGAAGCTTCCCAAGAGCCCTACAAGCATAAAAACATCAAAAGAAACACCAAAAGGTTAGTATTGTTCACATCGAGTTCACCAAAATGTAAGACTAGAATTGGATTAGAATGCATGAAAATGAAACAACCACAAGATTCATATAAGAAACATGCAAACAAATCTAATCTACTTCATGAGAAACAACTTAGAAATAAAGAATGAAATTAAATGCAAACTCTCTCCAAGATTTAGTTCCCATGTCCTCCTTTCTTCTCCCAAAGATGGGTTGATGTAGCTCTCCAAATGCCTTGAAATGCACTATATGTTTGAAAACAATGCTATGAGAATACTAGGAGTGTGGTTTAGGAATAGATAGAAGATAGAATAGAAGAATTTGAATCCCTTAGATCTATAATAACAATGCTCATGAAGGCTCCCTTTGTAAAGGGAAATGAAGTCCTATTTATAGGATTTTTAGGAGAATCAACGGTCAGGATTTTATGAAAATGAATGGTTGAGATTCTCTCATTTGAATTATTTAATTCAAAGTGTGTGGATGGGGGGTGGATGGGTGGATCCACTTTGAAAAATGAAACTTACCCAAATTCGTATGGAATGCTTAAGTGAGGTTTTGGAGGGGTTAAGAGGCTTCTAGAAGGTAGTTAAAGTCAATTTTAGCTTCCCCACTTGATATACTTAGGGTTAGGTGTTGATTTTTGGTCACTAGGTGGCCCAAGACTCATAAAAGAGCCTCCAAAAATGACCCCAAAGTCCAAATCCGAGTTTGTGGAGTTTTGGATTATTTGGACAAAGTATATTTCTTCCATGTCGTTGTTTTTGACTTGAGAGGAGAAGTGAAGACTTTAGAGGTTGAAGAAATTATTATTTTAATTTTAGTGGGTGGGTAAGAAAGATGAGTTTGGTTAGAATTAGGAGTCATGTGCTCAAATAGAATTAAATATAATATTTAATTCTAAGTGGGTTAAAAGGGAAATATGAATTAATTTAAATAGATAAATATATTTATTTAAATTAATAGAAGAAAATAGAATTAAACATAATATTTAATTTCAAGTGGATAAATAAAGGAAATATGAATTAATTTAAATAGAGAAATATATTTATTTAAATTAATAGAAGAAAATAGAATTAAATGTAATATTTAATTCCAAGTGGGTTAAAAAGGAAATGTGAATTAATTTAAAAGTATTTATTTAAATTAATAGAAGAAGGGGATTTAATTAATAAAAGTACTAGGACTTTAAATTAATCAATCATAGGGTTTGTTTAGCCATTATATTAAATGTAGCATGTGATTAATACAGATTTAAGATTTTCTGTATTTGACACTAAGTCAAGTAGAGTCCATTAGAAGACATAATTGCCTAGTATAATAGGACTTTGATGGTTTAGAAGGATTGATATACTGAGGCCAATTTTGGGGTATTACAATAATCAAGTTGTTGAATTGATGGAGTATGTAGGACCTTGTTACAATTACAAGAATTGGATGGAAATTGTGCAATATAAAAAAAGTATGCACAGGTATGCATTGTCAGCAAATTATATACAATGCAAAGAAAATGATCAAACTAAAAGGCTCGCTATGTATATTGATGGAAGACCAAAAGTAATAGGGAATATTGTAGGTTTTATAAATAGTTCTTGACCCATGTCAACTATTGGCAATTTGGCTGAGTTGATTACATACATGTTGTCATTATGGCAACATATGATCCACATGAACATCACACAGGTCAAAGAGCAAGTATGACAGAGTGCATTACAAATTTGCCTAAGTGTGAGATAGTGTTTTCACCAGTAAACCTAGACATAGTTTTTGTTTGCGATGTTGATTAGAGTAAAGTCAGTGCTTGTGCACTTGAACATAGACTCTATGATGTCTATTGAACACCCATCTTAGACTATAAGCTAGTACGACATGTACGAAAGGAGTTATGACAGTTTTACCAAAGACAGTGTGAAGCCAACATGATAGAATATGAAGATAGAACTAGTAAAGAGTTAAGGGATTATTTTGTTTATAAAAATAATGACTTAACAATATAAAAGGATGAAATCCTACATGTTAACCCTTGGGTAAAGTTATTTTTCAAAATGTAATTGTAATTGTAAGAAAATAAGAGTACACAAATAGATGTATAGTGATGCGAAGTATATGATGCATATGTAATAGTGATAGTGAAAGAGCACTGAAGAGATATTGATGCAAGTAGTATAAGGCTATGTACCTGAACCTAATTTTGTAATTACTGTATATTGTACATTATTTGTTTGGGCATTGGGCTCATCTGGTAATCACATTTTGTACTACCAACTCCTAACAGGGTCAACATCCTTAATAGGATACTTTTGATTAGTGGATCTTTGTGGGTACCATCCCCACCAGGGTTTTTCCTTGGCCAGGGTTTCCTCGAGAAAAAATAATGTGTTATAATTTCTTTAGTTTTATTGCTATGCATGTTGTTTAGCTTCTTATGTTATGCATGTATAAAGATAATCTATTATATCCATAATTGGGAAAAAGATAAAGTTTGTAGAATACTGATTCACCCCCCCTCTTAGTATTCCCTATTTTTAAAAATTGGTATCAAAGCTTAGTTACTCAGAAAAGAATCATTCAAGGAAAGCCTAGCAGCTTGAGTAAGATCTCTATGGATATGGATCAACTTCAGAAGAATCTTGAAGAAGCTCTTGAACAAATTGACTTGCTTACTATTGAAAAAGATACTTTGAAAAGAAAGTATGATGATGCAAAGAACCTTGTTGAGAAACTAAAAAACAAATTGGAAGACTGAGAGATGAAAATGAATCTGAAGTTTTTTATTGAAGATTGTGATGACAATTTAGAAAAAGCAAATGAGATCCTTAAGCATGAACTGAAGATAGAAAATTTGAAGCTTAGTTTGAAAGATGGAAATGACAAGAATGAAGCAAATCTAAAATCTGAGAATGAAAGTCTAAAGACTAAAAATGAAGAACTAAAATCTAAACTTTGTAAAGTAACATCTGAACTTGAGAAAGTCAATTTTTAGTATGATAAACTTGAGAAATACAATAAGATTATGAAAGGTGAGCTGACTCAATCCAAACAACAACTTGAAAGGCTATTTCAACTAGTGAGAAGATTGATGAACAAATATCTTATCGAAAACCATTCTATGTAAAGACTGGTCTGGGATTCAACACTTTTAAAGAAAATGGTGAAAGTAAGGAACCAGATCTAAAAATATCTGAAAGCATGAATGAGAAGAAGTCTGATGAGATCAACAAATCTGAAGATACACCTAAAGAAGAAGAATCACCAAAGAAAGAGGAATCACCCAAAGGTATGAAAAGAGAATTCAAAGGTAGATGTTTTTCTTGTAATACTATTGGTCATATGAAGAGAGATTGCACAGGTAAGCAATTTAAACCTCTTAATGGTTATTGTTACAATTGTCATGCTTTTGGAGATAGAGCTATTAAATGTAAGAAACCTAAATTTATTGAGAATAATGATGGTAGTAGAATGTTTAGGAATACTAACAATGCAGATAAGAAACCTACTGAAGATATGAACAGAAGAAATGGAGTAATATGTTATAGATGCAACAAGGTTGGACACATTGCTAGAAACTACAAATAACAAATCAATCAACCTGAACCAAGATATGGAAACAATGGAATTGTTTATCAGATATGCAACAAGATTGGACATACAACATGGTTTTGCAGAATGAACAATAGAGTTTTTCATCCTAATCCTAATCCCAAAAATCATGCAAGAAGAAATGAAGATGCAAGTAACAGTCAGAAAGGATGTAGTAAATTTAGATGAAGTGAAGTTTATCAAAAGCATAGATCAAGGAGAAATATTCAACATTGAAAGTAATCAGGAAGGTGAAGTATTGAAAGGTAAGAATGAATCTTTACCTGACCTATCTCAAATTACTTAATTTATGTAAATTACAGTAGAATAGGAACTTAGATTAGTGTAGAAGTAGATATATGATAAACTGAGTCTTGCATAGTTAATGGAAGGTAGTTTATGATGGTCTAATGCTATGGTTAAGAGCACAAGAAAAATATTATGTTTTGTAAGATCACAAGAAGTTTTAAGTTTTGCAGGTTAGCATAAACAACTTTTTGGAAAGAAGTGACAAAAGAATTGAATGCGATGTCAGGTCTAAGTGAGATTGAATTAATAAAAGGTTATGATCAGTATTATTTGATCATCAAAGAGAATTCAAGTGTCAAGGAGATCAAAGAGTAGTGATTGGAAGTATTTTGTAAGGATTTGGAGAAGAATTGTGTGTTGAATCTATGCAAGCCCTAAAATCATGAAATTAAGGCATTTTACTTTACAGATCTTTAAATCAGTAAAGGAATTTGAAGAAATCATGGATGTTTCTTTAATACACAATGTTAGAGATAAGAATAGACCTAAATTAAAAAGTGAACTAGTAGAACCCTTGGAAGTTGACCCTAGGTTTGCTTTATCATCCATACCAGACAGAGTTTTACACTTAGAGAATGTCAGAAGTTATCTTGGATGCAAACTAGAGACAGTCAGTGATAGTGATTTCACAAATGAATATCAGAAGATTTACAATTAGGATATGACATTGAAATAAGGTCTTGACTATTTGGAACATAATGAAATTTTTAAGTATGGATTACAGTATGAATTTGATAATGAAGAATGCACTGAGATTATTTTGAGCAAAATTCATAATGGGAAGTTTTGGCTAGAAGATAAAGTGATAGATATTACAACTAATTTGATTCATGAAGTCACTAGATTATCTAAAACTGGAGCTATTCCTTTAAATGAGAAAAACATGAGGAAAATAGTCATTGATAACACAAACTCATCCTATAATGGTAGAGGAATTGTGATTAGTAGGATCAAACAAGATGAGGTGAGATACTTATGCAAGATCCTAACTACTAAGTTTTGTGAAAATTCAAGAGGGGATGACACGGAAGCTGGAATGGTAAATGCAGCCTATCTAATGTGTTTTGATAGGGTACAAGTTGATATGTGTGAAATTTTAACAATTCAATTGTTTGAGAACTTGGAGAAGATTAAGAAAACTAAGTATACATAGTTTAGGTTCTCATCCTTAATCACCTATATGTTTTTTCATCTATTGAGGAGATTTCCTTACACCATTGGAAATGACTGGAATGACAGACAAAATAAAATGGAAAGGATTAACCTAGTATATAGAAGACATGTTATTGATAGTGTAAATGAGAGTGTAGTACTGGTAATTAAGACATTTCAAAATATTATGTCTAGCAGATCAAGGATCCCTAAGTCTCTTGTTGAAAAGTAGAAAGATGATATATGTTTTATGGTGGATACTGACTTTACCTATATTGAAGCATTGGAGCCTAGAAGAGAGTTCATAGACCCTCTTGGCTATGAGATATCTGAGGTAGAAACTAAAGAATATGTTAGCAGGTTACTTAAGTGTAAGTTGGACACTCAGCACAACAAGTTTGGAACCTTTGAGGAGAGCTTCAAATCCACAAAGATCTTGAGAGAACCATAAAGAAAATCCTGAAAGATACAGGGATGACAGAGCATGAGTTTTTGGTAGCAAAGCAAACAGCAACATCAATTAGAGAGAGTGGACAAAAAGGCATTTTGTCTATCCCTCCTTTATGATCAATTGTAGTACAACAGGAAGAACCACAAGTGAAGAGGAAAGTGGAAGAAACTGAGAAGGATGAAGAAGAAAAGATGTCTACTAGATCCACTTCCTTCACACCTAGAAAAAGAGTAAAGGAAAGTGCTATTGGACTAGGAAAGACACATAAAACTTTAGTGCAACCAGTTCCAAGAAAGATTGTAGAAATAAAAGATGATATCACTACTATTAAGAAGAAAGCTTGGAGACTGAAAGTTGAAAAGCTTAATGAGCAGATCATTGAGGATGGTGACTTTAAAAGAATGAACAAGTATTATGATATTTATGATTATATAGACAGACTTAATTTGGAGAATGCAGTTGTAAAGAATATGGTTTTGGCTAATAAGAAGTTTGATACAATTCAGGGATAGATACCTAAAGATTTATATAATAAACTTGTGAATAGAAAGAAGAGAGCATCAAAGGGGGACATAACTATCAGAAAAAATCTTGTAAGGAAGCTTTGTGAAATAAGAGATGAAACACATTTCAATCACATCATGAAAGCCTTAAGCACCCATCTGAGAATTGAAAGAAGAACTATTCTGATTATGGGAGGCAGATATGAAGAAATCAATTCTAAGACAGAACAAGCTATTATCAAGGTTATGACAGAAAATGTTGGAGAACCATCAGTTGTAGTAGAGCAAGTAGGTGAGATAGAATAAGAGGACATTCCCTCTCCTCCATCTATTAATATTGAAGATGAAACAATGAATGTAGAAGGAACAAAAATCACCTTGGATATTGATGATAATGTATTCAAGAATTTGGAGAACATTGTTGACAATTCAGCCTTTGAAGAACATGAAGCTACAAAAGGAGAAGAGATGACAAAGACAACAGTTGTAGAACCACTAGTAAGAGAGATACAAGTACCCATTCCCACCAAAGAAGATATCAATCTTACTCCTGAGACTGGAAAGAAGAATCAAATTGGATCTATGATTGAGCATTTGGGAATTGAAGTAGATGATGATGATCAGTTGGAATTGATCACATCCTTGAATAAAATTATTGGCAAGAATAAGAAAGTGAAGAGTCAAACATTGTCTGAAGGAAATTACTGAAAAATTACAAAGCACTATAACTACACAAATTGCAAAAGCAGACCTTATTGAGAAAGCAAAGAAGGTAATGAGCACTTTTGACAATGAATTCACAAACTTGTCTGATATTGCAAAAGTGAAAGCACAAGCAGCCTATGAGGCTAGAATGCATTTGAACATTAGTTAGAACATCAAGAATGATATCAACACTCTTGATATTTGTATCAAGTACTTGAGGAAGCATTTGGAAATAGAAAAATCTTTGTACATATAGTGTACAAGAACATAGACCTTGACAATAGAAGAAGATCAAAGGATAAAGATGAAGGAAGTAGAAATTCTAAATGAAACTAACCTTATGTCTAGCCCCAATGTGAAGGTATGTGATGTTGAAAAGAAAGTTTAGAAGCAATATGATGAAATCAGAGTTGTACAAGATGAGAGAGATAGAAAATTGAAAAGATTCACTCTTTTGAGAGAGCATACTTCTATGAAGTTAAGCATTATTGAAGAGAAGTTGGAAGAATGTCTTTTAGCTAAGAAATCTTTTCAAAAGTTTAACTTTGAAAACCTCCAAGCATGTGAAATGTCATCTTATGGAGTGAGCGCACTACTTAATGTGGCAGATTCCATTAAGAAATCATGGGAGAAGGAGATAGAAGCTATGAAGATAGATTTTGTAGATTATGTTGCAAGCCTACTAGCTTTGCAATAATTGAATTGAGGTATAATCTTTTTGTGATACAGTTTTGTAACCCTCCCTACCTTTATTTTGTCATTGTTGTCAAAGGGGGAGAGATATATAGTAGAAAATTGATAGTATATGATAAGGATTGATACTCCTAGGGGGAGTACTATGCTAGAGATAATATTTTTTGAGGAGTTATAAGGATAGTATATATTTTATACTATGCCCACAATTTTGAGATTTTGAGTTGCACACAGCCAATTTTCTCATATGTTGCCACCAATGACAAAGGGGGAGATTGTTGGAAATTTGGCTAAGTTCATTGCATAGATGTTTTCATTATGGAAACATATGATCCACATGAAGATCACACAGGTCAGAGAACAAGTATGACAAAGCGCATTTCAAATTTGTCTAACTGTGAGACAGTGTTTTCACCAGTAAATCTGGACATAGTTTTTGTTTAGGATGTTGATTGGAGTAAGTTCAGTGCTTGCACACTTGAACATAGACTCTATGATGCCTATTGAATACCCATATCAAAGTGAAAGTTAGTACGGCATGTACGGAAGGAGTTATGATAGTTTTACTAAAGATAGTGTCAAGCCGATAAGACAAAATATGAAGATAGAACTAGTAAAGAGTTAAGGGATTATTTTGTTTATCAAAATAATGACTTAAAAATATAAAGGGATGAAATCCTAGATGTTAACCCTTGGATAAAGTTATGTGTATAAATGTAATTGTAATTGTAAGAAAAGAAGAGTAGACAAATAGATGTATAGTGATGCGAAGTATATGATGCATATGTAATAGTGATAGTGAAAGAGTAGCAAAGAGATATTGATGCAAGTAGTATAAGGTTATGTACCTTGACCTATTTTTTTAATTAGTGTATATTGTACATTAATTTTTTGGGCAGTGGGCTCATTTGGTAATCACATTTTGTACTACCAACTCCTAACAAGGTTGAGGCTTCTAACAAGGCCTATGGTCCCTTAATCAAGACTGATATACTATATGCTTGTAATAGACTCCTAATAGGGTCAACATCCTTAACAGGATACTTTTAATTAGTGGATCTTTGTGGGTACCATCCCCACTAGGATTTTCCATTGGCCAAGGTTTCCTTGAGAACAAATAATGTGTTATGAGTTCTTTAGTTTTATTTCTATGCATGTTGTTTAGCTTCTTATGTTATGCATGTATAAAGATAATCTGTTATATCCATAATTGGGCAAAAGATAAAGTTTGTAGAATATTGATTCACCCCCCCCTTTTAGTATTCCCTATTTCTAACATCAACTAATAAGTGTCTGAATTGTATATTCGAGGCACATGAGGGAAATCATGTATTTGTATGTGCGATAAAATCAATAAGTGTAGGGGAAGAGCTTCTAATAGATTACAATTTGAATCGTGTTTATTTGAAAAAAATTCCCTATCATGGGATTGGTTTGTATAACATTTAAACCAATTGCCTCCAATTAATATTGACTCCAATCACTTCTGATTGCTAAGAATTACTAATCTTTGTGACATGGCGATATGGATATTCCACCTCAAGATATAGGCAGGGATGTTCCTGACAGTACACCTTCTTTAGCAAAGGTAGACCTTAATTAGTGTAATTCTACAAATTATATAGAAAAAAATGTCATATTATTATTTTATTTTCTTTATGGCTTTGGATTTATTTTGAGAGAATTTTACTGATATTGATGTCACAACTTGATACTTATTGATAAAGAAAAGAAAAAGAGGCAGCAGATCTTTTTTGATCTGAAGTTGAGGCGGCATTTAGAGATGACGTAGAATCTAAATCTAACCATGTATTTATGGCTACTGAAATAAAAACTAAAAATGGTAATGAAATTATTAATCTTAAAAGAGAAGCAAACAAAACTAAGGAGTCAAAGGAACTTGAAGAAGAATTGACATGTAGAGTCCAATCTATTAGTGTAAGTAGTAATTAATCTTAAGCAATAATTAAAGGTCAATATATGTTTATATTTTATACTATCTTATGGATCATGATCTAAAATATGATGTGTTCTTCTTACAATTTTTTTTGACATGTGTGAAACGTCATGAACATGGTGAGGGTTGTAGCACCGCACCACCTTCATGTAAATAATCCTTAAACCTTTAACCACTGATTAATCCTTTGTATGCATTATTGACTCAACTTATGTTTGGGATGATTCTAGTACCCCATTTAATATTTATCCATTGTAAATGTCTTTGCTAAAAATGTATTCTTCAACTCATGATGAAGTGAAGACACCTCCTTCAGTTAACATTCTGCATTCGATGGCTACATTGTCTATAACAAGGTGCTTGTAGATATCTTCCTCTACACCATCTACAACTGGTAAAACCTTATTTTTCTATATTTTGTTATGTGCTAATCATGCATTGATTATTTTTCTTGTGTGAATTTTATACATTGTATGGACCTATTTTGTGCACTAATAGATACACCTACACCTGGTACAAGAATAAATCAGACCAGTACTAGTGAAGATCAACCATTTCCTAGATCAGCCTGTGTTACTAGTACTGGTTCATTTGTGGGGACATTGTTGATGAACAAGAACAATATGGTTCTGTTAAAAGTACCAAAGCTTCCAGGTTCTTTAAAATCATTATTATTTAAAGTGTAATTGTAGTTTACTTATACATAACTCATTTTGGACTGATAATCTCATGGTATTTTTGTAGGAAATGATGTTTTTTATGATCATCTTTTTAAAATGACATTGAAGCTATTTGGGCCCACCATACATAAAAGGTACATAGCTTCATAATATTGGTACAATATTTTTCTTATCTTCCATTTATTGTACTATATTAAAGTTATGATATCTAACAATTTTGTTTTTTCAAAAAAGGTGGAATGAACAGGATGTTGGCTTAAAACATCAGCTCATTAAATCTTTAGAGGACCTCTTTGGAAATGAAACTTTTGACAAAGCCATGATTCTTAAAAAAGAATGCAAACATTTAAAGACTGTGAGGGACCAATATAGAAGGGCTCTAAAGGATAACCCAAAGTATGAGCGTCCTCCTATGATTCCACTGATGGAGTGGAATGAAATAATGGAAGATGCAAAAGAGAAAAGGCTAAAGGGTAGTGGAATTCAACCAGAAGGCAACAAAAGAAGGTATGTCATGATAGTATTAAGTAGAATGTAATCATGAACTAATTAGTGATCTTTGTAAATATATAATCTAACATGTTTCATACTTTTCATAGACTGCAAGACACAGTAAAAGCCACACAAGTGAGATTAACAAAGGTTGACCAACACAAACTTGGCTTTGGTGGCTATATGAAACTTCACTCTCGACTTGTAAGTAGCAGCATTGAAATTTCATATCAAATTTTTATATATAAGGTTGCAAACAATTTTGTTTAATCAATTCATACATCTAAAAGTGACGATATTAAAGAAAAAATATAGGGCACAAAATTCAATGTAGAGCCCACAGATGACGACAAGAGAATAGCCTTGAAGGAAGGCTATGTAGTCATGGCTGCATGCCTGTGCCAAGAATCCCAAAGCCATAATGAAGCATCTATTGCACCAAATGAGACACAGATAAATTGGTCAAATGAAAAGTAAATCAAATTGAATTGTTAATTTCAAACATAAATTGACTATTTCATGATAACAATGTGCATGAAATTTCACTACAGCCTTCAAATCCTACCACAGAACCTGGGCATGACGAAGGCCATAATGTGCATCACAATGTTAGAGGTATTAATTTTCTATTGGAAATAAATTACGTAATTATTAATAGAATTTAACATCTTTAATTGCAATTGGCCGTGTAACCTTTTTTTGAATATTTTAGAGCATGTTGACCATGTTGAGGTGGCAAAAGATCAAAATGTTATTGTGGACAACGCTTTTGAGGATCCCTATTTTTGAAAGCTTCAAAACCAAACAAAGATTAGATTTTAGTCTAGCATGAAATCAATGCGAAACAAAGAAAACTCTAAGCTAGCCACCTTAGATTGAGCCTAAACAGGTGCACCCAAGCACTGTTTGATTTGCTCTGATAAGAGGGATGTGGGTATGCTCTCTAAGCACTTGGAGCATACTCTAATGCATTCTAAGATGGTTTGAGACTCATGAAAACCCCAAAAAATGGCACAATTATGGGTAGAACACCCAAGATTTCCCCTATGGCCTCAAGAACTCAAACTATGATGCTTAAATGGAGATTCAATGCAAGTGTGATTATGCTAAGATTGATTTTAGACCAAATAGAGATGTGATATGATGCTATGCTATGCAAAACAACAATAAAAACTATGTTAATCCATTATTACTAAGCTATGATGAGCTAAAAATGCTTGAAAGTAAACTAAATTAGAATGATTTGTGCTAAGTCTAGAAATAAAAGGGCATGATAACAATGCATGAGAATGAAAGTTAAGCTAATTGATTTGCTCTTGAAAGGAGGGGTATTTATAGGATTTGGGAAGGAAGAATGAGTGGCCAGGATTGAAATCCTTAAGAGAGGCCAAGATTCATTCAAAGGGGAGCACATGGATTGTGCTAGTCTACAGCCATTCAGGAGGTGACACATGTCACAAGGTGAGTGGATGAAGGGAAGGGTAAAGATGAGTCAACAAAGGGGGCTCAAAGCTAATAACTCCCCTCATAAGTGCTTGTAAGAGCATTGAATGAGCCTTTAAGGGACTTTGATGACTTTGTGGATGCATTGAATGTTTTGTGGTTGAGATATTTGGAAGGGGAGACTTTGCTTTGGCTTAGGAAAGTCTTAAGCTTGGTTAGGATTGTGCAAATGTTTAGGGGTAGGATTAGGATTAGGATTAGGGGGATTTAGGATTAGGATGGGTGAAGAGGTTGGGTTGAGAAGTTTCTAGAAGAGTCTAGAGTTTTCTTAGGTTTTATGGAATAAATGGTTTTATTCATTCCAAAGGCTTTTGGTTTTGGGAATATTTATTAAAATATATTTAATAAATATGAAAATTAAATATTTAATCTTAATTAAATATTTTGAGTTGAGATTAGGGTTAGAAAAGATGGGATTAGCCTTTTAATCGAAATTAAAGAAGGATTAGAAGATTTTGGAAGAGGTTAGTGGTCTTAAGGAAATTGGCCAAGTTTTGGGCAAAAAATAAATAAATTATTTAATTTGAGATTTTTGGTCAATTTATTAATTAAATAATTAATAAATAAGGAGATAATGTTTAAATAAGATTTAAACATTTTTGGGAGGGATTTCTTAATTAAATATTTTTAATTAAGGTAAAGGGATTTAATGACATAAAAATAAATAAATAAATAAAATAATTAATTAATTAATAAATGATGATGTCATCAGAGATTTTTCAAAAAATAAAAATACTTTATTTTCTAAAGGATTTTTAGGTGTCTACATTTTGCCCCTCTTTGATGTGATGCCACAAGTGGCATGGCGTCAAAGATAAGAAAATAAGATGCCCAAGGCTAGAATTTGGAGGAATGAGGGGTTGTGCCCCCTTGAGAAAATAATTCAAGGAGTAAACGTTGTGGAATTTTCTCGAAAGGAAACAAAGAAGGAAGGGCCTAGGAAGAAGGGGAGATAAATAACCAAGCTTCCAATAGCAAAGATGGGTGAATGCAAGATGCAGCTACATGAGAGATGCAAGATGCAAGATTAATCTATATGATGCAAGATGCAGGGGATTGGGGAAGCTCCAAGTGCGAATGTGGAGAGCACAACCTAGTTTAATATAGCAATGCTAGAGACCTGCCAAGGATACTGGGATCATGAGGCCTTGTCACCAGCGTTGCATAGGACTGATGCTAAAAAGACATGCAGGGTTTCCCCAGCATCACGCATGAACCCAAGAGGAAGCATGGTGGAAATGATGCTGAAGAAACCACAAACACATGACTAACTCAGAGGCAGAAGAAAAAGATCAAAAGACCTTACCCCAGATTATCTTCATTCACTGCACACCATGATATAAAGGATCGTGGTGACTTTGAGTAGAGAACAATGAGAAGCTGTAAAAGATTAACAAGATCCAAAGGACAAAATCCAAGACCAAAATGAGAACTCCAAAAAGACATCCTTTGCCAAGGAGAGAGATTTGATTTGATTGATTTGATTGATGGTGGGAAGATTGGTCTGAATGTGTGGAAGGATACATCGACACGGACCTAGTGTGCTTGGTGGAAGATTAGGTCAGATAGGAAGGATACAACTGAGGGGACCCATGATTAGGCTTAGGTCAGACAAAATAGAAGCATACATCTGTGTGGACCCGATGCTGATGGGGAGAATGTTGTGTTGCTGATTGGCAAATGATGAAGTTCAAAGATAGTCACGATGATCAAGGATAGTTGACAATTGATATTGCTGAAGTACAAGGTTGGGTAGGACAAGATTTTTGATCAAATGTTACTACAGGACTGACGAGGACTATGTACAAAAAGACACGAGGATATTTACAATGGCTATGTATAGAAGTTGAGGATTAGGATGTACAAAGAACCTGGGGATGAAGCTGAAAACTCCAAAGATATGCAAGATGATGCCCCAGTTGGGCTGGAAGGCCAAGATGGACTGATGGAAGATGTGTCCTGAAATGACACAAATTTGGGAAGGACATATCCCAACGATGATGATTGGATTGAGATCAAGGCTTGCTACAAGACTAAGGATGTGAGTTTGGATTGGTTGGCTTGATCTTGGATGTTGGATAGCTAGAGGATGTGGATAGGATTGGAAGATGGCTTGCAATGTTTGGAGATGGATAAATGGCATTGGATTGCAATGAGGGTAGCCTATAGCTAGATACCAGTGACAAGGGAAGATACTAGGTGATGGAAAGATGGAGGAGATGCTTAGGATGAGGACGATGGAACTGCTAGGAGATTTGGATGGAGGAAGATTTGGATTTGGATGGAAGAATGCTTAGGAGACTTGGAAGACAGATTTGCTTGAGGATTGGAAGATGGAATGCTGGAGGAACTGCTGAGGGATCTGGATAGAGGAATGCTCAAGGATTAGATGGTAGATTTGCTTAAGGATTTGGGAGATGGAATGTTGGAGGAACCGCTGAGGGATCTGGATAGAGGAATGCTCAAGGATTGGATGGTGGATTTGCTTAAGGATTGGAAGATGGAAGATTTTGGATGAAAGATAGTCTCCAAGGAATATGTCACCAAGGAATAAGATGCCCCCTGCTTAGGATAGTTCATTCATTCACAGGTAGTAGAATGGGGTACGATTCGACAAAAGATATGCCGATAAGAGGATAAGGAAGGTATATGGAAGCTAGGATGAATGGATTGGATAGAGGATATGTAGCCGAAAGGTGTGATGGATGCCAAGAAGGTGCCCAAAAGCATGTATACCTGGTAGTCTTTGTTTTTTCATCAAGATCCAAAGGAGGATGAAGGAGGTGAGAGACAAATAGGATGGAGGAGATGTTGGATAAGATGGTGATAGAAGGGAATGGCCCCCAACTGCAGAAAGGAATTGGGGGGACCTACGCATGATGCCTGTTTGCCAGGTTTTCACCATGGTACTTGTCCAAGGCACTTGAATTGCCAAGTTTTCACCATAGGATGAATGTTTTTCTCTTTTCTTTTTTTGATACTTTTCTCTTGATTTTTTCCAATTTTTATGGATTTGCTGATTTTTCGCTGATTAGATGCTGACCTTCTGATATTTTTGATATGTTGCTATCTTTCTTCATTAATCTTCTGATTTGTTGCTGACATTTTCTGATTTTTTTGCTGCCTTTTTTATTTCTCTAGATGTTGGTACAACTTTATTGGGATGGAGGGATTATGCAAAGGCATGGATGAGATGGGGTAGATGGGAGATATGGTGGTATAAAGTGTTTGGATGGAAGGATGGAAAGTGATCATGATAGGGTGATGTTGTCAGGATCAACATTGGCACATGTTGTGGGGAAAGTGGATGAAGTGGATAGGACATGGAAGATAGAGGTGGATGTGATGGAGGATTTATGCTAGGAGATTTCAAATCTTTGGGACCCAAAATAGATTTAGGAGATGGAGGAGAAGACTGGGTAGCTAGGGGATTAGTAACTTTGGATGCCATTATGGATGTTTCTTTTAGATGTATTACATCTTTTTGCTTTGGGATCCACATCATTTTTGCTTTAGCTTTGGTGGGCCTTTGTGGCCATTCGTATGCATCAAATTTTTCTTTTGCTTTGCTAGGCCTTTGCGGCCATTGGGATGCTTTGGATTGCTTGATTGGATTTTGCTTTGGTTGACCATGTCATTTAGACTGGACATGACAATCCTTAGATTTGTGTGGATATTTCCTTTTATTCATATTGGATATGGCATCCAAATTGCAAGGAGCATTGGAATGAATATGAGGAGATGTCTGGGATGGTGAAAATGTGGATGGGGAGATGAATGGAGATTGGTAGATAGGAGATATGGGCATGTGCCTATGTTGATCCTGACTAGGGATGTTTGGATTTTGGATGAGGGATTGAGTAGGATAAGATGGTGGATGATATTTTGGGATGTAAGGTCCCAAAATGGATTGGGTATGTAGAGGATATGTGCTAGAAGATTTTGGGACATAGGGACCCAAAATGGATTTGGAGGATGAAGGAGGAATGTGATAAGTTGTCCTAGGTTGTAATGATGGGGGAGGAGGAATAGCATTTTATATTTTGGGAGATGTGATGGTGGGTTTGGAAGGATGCTTGAATTTGGCTTTAGCTGTACCAACATTTCTGGAGGAAGTGCCTTCTTCTGATGTGTAACCAATGCCACATGATTTTGGATGTTTCTTGGCTTAAATGGGCTCCAGATTTCCATGTTCATGAGTGCCTAGGCCTTTTCCTTGATAATTCCATTTCTTGAGCATTTTATCCAAACAAGGATATTTCTGACTTGGGAAATATGACAAACATCCAGTTTCTGATTCCTTGTTGGAAGATATGGAACTTATTAATTTTGCTTCAAGTGGGCTACCTCTGACAAATGTAAGTGGACCAAGAGGATAGAGTGTTGGGAGCTGGATAGTTTGGATTGGAAAATCCTCAAGAGGAGAGGATGGGATGATGGGATCTTGACTAGGATTGGGAGATAGTAACGGATCTTCAGATGGAGAAACTGGGATGATAGGATCTTGGATTGGAGGAATTGGGATTGTAGGATTTTGGATTGGGGGTGATGGAAGCAATAGAAAATGTGATGGGGGAAGTGAAGGGATTGGATCTTGATTTTCTTCTACAAGTATTTCAACATGCTTTTGGACAAGATCTTGACATGGTAGGTTTTGTGTGGATAGTGTGATGGGGGATGTATGGATGGACTCTTCAGAGGGGGTGGATGGAAGGAATGGGAGATTCTGTAGCTATGATGTCTGGAAGAAGGAAGAACTCTTCAGATGGTATGGATGAATGGATGGAAGATTTTGTAGCTGTGATGGTAGGAAGAGGGGTGAATTCATGAGACTCATCAGATATGCTTTGGATAATGCTAGGAGGAGGTGATGTTGGTGGGGATGGGATGGAAACCTCAGATGGAAGGGACTCAATGATGCTAGGAGATGGAAGAGGATCAATGAGTGGGATGTATGGAAGATAGATAAGAGATGGGAGTGATGGATGGGCCTCATCAATTATGGTTTTATGTAAAGGTTTGAGATGGCTTGGCTCTTCAACTTTAGGAGTGGGATTTGTTTTTGGCTTCCTTGTGAAACTCCTTGGAGACTTTTGTGGTGAAGAAGGATTGGAATGTGGAGGAGATGGAGAGCTAGGATAATCCTTATATGAAGATGGAGTGGATAAAGGGGAACTTTCTTGAGGGGATGACAGTGCAGACGAGGAGCTGGAGGATGGTGGGTTGGGAAATAGGATTGGAAGACTTGGTTTTTGGTTTTGAGATTGATTTGGAGGATGAGTGGATGGAGGGTTTGGATAAAGGATTGGAAGACTAGGATTTTGGATTTGAGAATGATTTGGAGGATGAGTGGATCAAGGTTTTAGATAAGGGAAGTAGCGTGAGGTGTTTCTATGGGGTGATG
This sequence comes from Chamaecyparis obtusa, assembly GCA_027943335.1. Lineage (NCBI taxonomy): Eukaryota > Viridiplantae > Streptophyta > Pinopsida > Cupressales > Cupressaceae > Chamaecyparis > Chamaecyparis obtusa. The sequence continues at coordinate 444,471 of BSBK01004574.1, read as the reverse complement.
GTGATTGGGATATGACCATAGTAGGAGATGGAGGTATGAAGGATGTGTGTGTAGGTTTAAGATAGGGATAAGGTGTGGATGGATAAGATAATGGATTTGCCTTGCCAAGGACATGAAAGGGGGTGCTAGTGGATAAGCATGAAGGCATGATAGGATATTTTGGAGGAATGATTGGATGCTGGGGGATGTTTGGAGAAAACTTGCTAAGATTTTCAAAATATGCATCATGATCTACAAGGCTTTCATCATCTTTGGGATAGGATGGATTGAGGGGAGAGACATAATAACCAAACTCATCATAATAGTTTTGAGACATGCTGACTTGTGGATGAGTCAGATAGGAATGAAGGATGAAGATGGATTGGAAGACTAAGACTCAGATTGGGATGACTGAAAGGATCAGACTAGGATTGGATTTGGCTCAAGATTGGAAGAAGACTGACTCTAGAGGAAGATAGACAAGGGGATGGGGGATGACCAAGATGACTCTGCTTACCTAAGATAGCAGGAGAGGATGACAAGACTGGATTGAATATGACCATGATTTGAGATTCTGAAAGCTTTGGACATTTTCTAGATTTTGGGAGGATTTGGACTGACATGGCTGTTCTGAGTATCTCTGAACCAAGTTGTAGATCAGTTTGATGTTTTTCCAATGGCAAAGGATAGATTTCAACAAAGATTTTTAGAAAAGCAATCTCCACAAGGGACAAAGCAACCTTTTGGGATACAAACAAGATAACTGACTCTGATAAAGCTTTGAAAAGTGTATGTTCCAACAATGTTTTCATGGATTTTTTGACTATCAAGCACTTCAAGCAGGTCTACCTAAGGAAGGTGAGTATCAAAATCGCTTGCCCATAGCTTGGTACCCCCTAAAAGGGAATACAAATGGTGAGTAATCTTGAGGTGATCTAGTAAACCCCTTGGATCAGTCCTTGCACAAAGATTTTGATACTTTTAGATGTAGATAGGGTAGCCTCTATTTTATCAAGTTTTTAATAGTTCTGTGGAGTCTCCATACCCGGTTATGCTGACTGCCTGTGACTCACTTAAAAGCCTAGCCAACAACATTGGGGGAGGAATATTTACCTTTCCCTAGACATTTACATTTGGCACAAGACGCTCGTGGATTAGGAGATATAAGTGAGTTCTTTTTGCCTTCACTTTATTTATATACCGGTCGGGGGGGATACCGGTTTGAAGTCATTCTCCGAGGAGGAAGCGCTTTCCTCCCTGGACAGGCCTCGCTAAAAGTAGAACAAGTGAACTTGTCCAAGTCCAAAATGTTCTACGTTGCTTACTTTAACAGGATTATACAAAAAATGTAAAGCTCCTAGATGCACATCAAGCAAGTTGTTCTTTTTCTCGAATTGATTAAGTTTGTCTGAACTTTGAATTTGAAGACACAAGTGCTTAAGGTTTGATTTGTTCTTTCTCCAAAAAGTAAATGATTTGAGCGCTTGCAAGTTCTTTCCTTTTGGGCATTCAAGATTGAGATTTGTGAGTTGATTTAAGAACTTTGAAAAGAGCTTTGTTTTATCCTTAGATCATTCAAGATTTTGTTTGAACTGAAATTCAAAGAAGAAGGAATAGGGATGCTTATTCTTTCCAATTTAGATCATTCAAGATTGCGTTTGATTTTCAAAATGATAATGACTCTTAGGACTTAAGTTTATTTTTCCTTAATTTCATTCAAGATTTGTTTAACCTTTGCTGTTATGAATCTGAGAACAAATTAAGACAAAAAACACAGTAATAGCGACATTGTCTAGCTTATACGCGACACTGGAAAATGCAGAAGCGACACCAAAAAACTAACAGGTAGCATTTAAATATGCCAAAGCGTGACCAAAATATGCATACGCATGATCTTTTTATGCATACGCATAATTTCTTTTTGCAAACGCATGATTTCTTTTTTCATACGTGTGATTTATTTTTGCAAACGCGTGATTTCTTTCTACAAAAGCATGATTTACTTCTGCAAACGCGTGATTTCTTTATGCAAATGCATGATTTCTTTTTGCAAAAGCATGATTTCTTTTCTCATACGCGTGATTTCTTTCTGCAAACATGTGATTTCTTTCTGCAAAGGTGTGATTTCTTTATGCAAAGGTGTGATTTCTTTATACAGAGGCATAATTTCTTTATGCGGAGGTGACAGAATAAGAAATAAGATAGAAAATAAATTGTTGATGGTGAAAAACTATCAGTTTGTAGGCATCATTTCAAAGCTCATAGGCATGATTTGACTTCTTGTAGGCATGATTGAAATGGCTGGAGGCGTGACTTCATTTCTTGCAGGTGACATTTCTTTCATTTTCTGTGACACCGAGAGTGAAAAAGTGTGATTTGATCAAGCTGATTGTGGTTTGAGTCCCACCGGGTGTGCCAGAATGTGGACAAGGCTTTTGAGGATCCCTGTTTTTGAAAGCTTCAAAACCAAACAAAGATTAGATTTTAGTCTAGCATGAAATCAATGCAAAACAAAGAAAACTCTAAGCTAGCCACCTCAGATTGAGCCTAAACAAGTGCACCCAAGCACTATTTGATTTTCTCTGATAAGAGGGATGTGGGTGTGCTCTCTAAGCACTTGGAGCATACTCTAATGCATTCTAAGATGGTTTGAGACTCATGAAAACCCCAAAAAATGGCACAATTATGGGTAGAACACCCAAGATTTCCCCTAAGGCCTCAAGAACTCAAACTATGATGCTTAAATGGAGATTCAATGCAAGTGTGATTATGCTAAGATTGATTTTAGACCAAATAGAGATGTGATATGATGCTATGCTATGCAAAACAGCAATAAAAACTATGTTAATCTATTATTCCTAAGCTATGATGAGCTAAAATGCTTGAAAGTAAACTAAATTAGAATGATTTGTGCTAAGTCTAGAAATAAAAGGGCATGATAACAATGCATCAGAATGAAAGTTAAGCTAATTGATTTGCTCTTGAAAGGAGGGGTATTTATAGGATTTGGGAAGGAAGAATGAGTGGCCAGGATTGAAATCCTTAAGAGAGGCCAAGATTCATTCAAAGGGGAGCACATGGATTGTGCTAGTCTACAGCCATTCAGGAGGTGACACATGTCACAAGGTGAGTAGATGAAGGGAAGGGTAAAGATGAGTCAACAAAGGGAGCTCAAAGCTCATAACTCCCCTCATAAGTGCTTGTAAGAGCATTGAATGAGCCTTTAAGGGACTTTGATGACTTTGTGGATGCATTGAATGTTTTGTGGTTGAGATATTTGGAAGGGGAGACTTTGCTTTGGCTTAGGAAAGTCTTAAGCTTGGTTAGGATTGTGCAAATGTTTAGGGGTAGGATTAGGATTAGGATTAGGGGGATTTAGGATTAGGATGGGTGAAGAGGTTGGGTTGAGAAGTTTCTAGAAGAGTCTAGAGTTTTCTTAGGTTTTATGGAATAAATGGTTTTATTCATTCCAAAGGCTTTTGGTTTTGGGAATATTTATTAAAATATATTTAATAAATATGAAAATTAAATATTTAATCTTAATTAAATATTTTGAGTTGAGATTAGGGTTAGAAAAGATGGGATTAGCCTTTTAATCAAAATTAAAGAAGGATTAGAAGATTTTGGAAGAGGTTAGTTGTCTTAAGGAAATTGGCCAAGTTTTGGGCAAAAAATAAATAAATTATTTATTTTGGGATTTTTGGTCAATTTATTAATTAAATAATTAATAAATAAGGAGATAATGTTTAAATAAGATTTAAACATTTTTGGGAGGGATTTCTTAATTAAATATTTTTAATTAAGGTAAAGGGATTTAATGACATAAAAATAAATTAATTAATTAAATAAATAAATAATTAATAAATGATGATGTCATCAGGGATTTTTTAGAAAATAAAAACACTTTATTTTCTAAAGGATTTTTAGGTGTCTACAGTTATTGTACATGATGATGTGGCATTTTCAAGTAAAGAAAAATGCATGTTATGTTCTACTAGTTAATGAAATACATGTAACAGTAAAAAAAAGTATGCTAATTTAACCCATTTACTTGTTATTGTAGCAGACCTCCCTTTAGTGCAGCATCATCGTCCTCCTCAAGACATGAGGAAGCATCATAATTTGAGATCAAAACCACAAGAGGAGGAAGATAATATTGATGCTCCTGTCAACCTTTACCTAAATAAGAAATCTAAGAAAAACCCAAAAAAGAAATGATTTCTTAAAAATGCTCTTTGATAAAACTTGTTTGATTAACTTTTTTGGATAATGAAAGAACATTATTTTAAGTAATTATCTATGAATGTTGTGTATTAATATTGAATTATATGTAATTTTAATGAATATTGTTATGTGTTAATGAATTCTTGAATAGTGTTGTGTATTAATGATTGTTATATCATATTAATGAATGTTATGTGATTTTATTGATTGAATGTTATAGTTCATAAATGGATGAATGAAGTGTGTAATTAGATGTTAATGGGGAATTTAGATTGATGTTAGGGGGAGGGGGGGTGAGGCTATATGAGCTTCCACCTTCACGTGGTTGGCCTTGTTAATTAGAAAATATTAAAGTATTCTTGAAACCAAGTGAAGCTCAAACTAACACACCTTCATTATTTAATCAATTTCATTCATTCTAGGTCTTTTCTCATAAGTGGATTTTGAATGTGTCATTGTTAGGAAACTATCAAATAAAAAATTAGAAGGGCCAATAGTCAACTTCTCATTGTCATTGTCTGGCATGATTCAGCTTCATTTTGTGTACTTGTATTATCTTATTGAATGCATCAACCTCTCTAGGCCTAATGTGGATTATTTCATTGGTTTGTATTTCTGAGTACGTGAAGTGTTAAATCAGATATCAGTTGGATCTATAAGTAGCATAGATATTCTATAGCTAATAGCCTAATACACCCACGTGAATAAATTTACTATTAGAAATAGGGAATACTGAGAGGGGGGGTGAATTAGTATTCTACAAACTTTATCTTTTGCCCAATTATGGATATAAAAAATTATCTTTACACATGCATAACATAAGAAGCTAAACAACATGCATAGCAATAAAACTAAAGAACTCATAACACATTATTTGTTCTCAAGGAAACCATGGCCAAGGAAAAACCTCGGTGGGGATGGAACCCACAAAGATCCACTAATCAAAAGTATCATGTTAAGGATGTTGACCCTATTAGGAGTCTATTACATGCATATAGTGTCTCAGTCCTCATTAAGGGACTATAGGCCTTGTTAGAAGCCTCAACTCTGTTAGGAGTTGGCAGTACAAAATGTGATTACCAGATGAGCCCACTGCCCAAACAAGTAATGTACAATATACACTGATTAAAAAAGAAGGTCAAGGTACATAACCTAATACTACTTGCATCAATATCTTTTTTCTTCTCTTTCACTATCGCTATTACATAAATTCGTTCCTTCATCATATCCTTCTTACAATTTACAATTACATTTATACAAGTTATTAGGATTAATAACTTTCCAGTTGGCTATCATATTAAAAATAACTTTATCCAAGGGTTAACATCTAGGATTTCATCCCTTTATATTGTTAAGTCATTATTTTGATAAACAAAATAATCCCTTAACTCTTTACCAATTATGTCTTCATATTTTTTCCTGTTGACTTGACATTGTCTTTATTATAACTATCATAACTTCTTCCGTACATGTCATACTAACTTTCACCCTGAGATGAGTCTTCAGTAGTCATCATAGAGTCTATGTTCAAGTGCACAAGCACTGAACTTACTCCAATCAACATCGGAAACAAAAACTATCTCCAGGTTCACTGATAAAAACAATGTCTCATACTTAGACAATTTTGCATTGCACTCTGACATACTAGCTCTCTGACCTGTGTGATCTTCATGTAGATCATATGTTTCCATAATGACAACATCTATGTAACCAACTCAGCCAAATTGCCAAAAATCTCTCCCTTTGTCATTGGTGGCAACATATGAGGAAATTGGCTAAGTCTACAACTTCAAAATCTCAAAATTGTGGCCATAGTATAAAATATATACTATCCTTATAACTCCAAAAAAAAAACTTATCTCTAATATAGTACTCCCCCTAAGAGTATCAATCCTTGTCATTTTCTTATCAATTTTCTGCTATATATCTCTCCCCCTTTGACAACAATGACAAAATAAAGGGAAGGAGGGTTACAAAACTGTATTCACAAAAAGATTATACCTTAATTCAATATTGCAAAGCTGGTAGGTTTGCAACACAATCTGCAAAATCAATCTTTATATCTTCTAACTCCTTCTCCCATGATTTCTTAATAGAATCTACCACACTGAGTAGTGCGCTCAATCCATAAGATGCTATATCACATGCTTGGAGATTCTCAAAGTTAAACTTTTGAAAAGATGTCTTAGCTGAAAGACATTCTTCCAATTTCCCTTCAATAATACTTAACTTCATAGAAGTGTGCTCTCTTAAAAGAGTGAATCTTTTCATTTTCATGTCTTTTTCATCTTACAAAATTCTGATTTTATCATATGTCTTACAAATTTTCTTCTCAACATCAAATATCTTCACATTGGGGCTTGAAAGAAAGTTAGTTTCATTCTGAATTTTTGCTTCCTTCATCTTCATCTTCTGATCTTCTTCTATTGTCAAAGTCTCTGATTTTGTACACTGGATGTACAAATATTTTCCTCTTTCCAAATTCTTCCTCAAGTCCTTTATACAGATATCAAGATTGTTGATATCATTCCTGATTTTCTAGCTAATGTTCAAAATCATTTTGGCCTCATAGGCTGCTTGAGCTTTTACTGTTGCTATATCAGATAAATTTGTGAATTCACTGTCAAAAGTGTTCATCATTTTCTTTGCTTTCTCTAGAGGACTAGCTTCTGCAATTTATGTAGTTACAATGCCTTGTAACTTCTTAGTAATTTCTTTAAGGCATCCTTCAAGAATTTTGACTTTCTTGTTCTTTCCAATGATCTTGTTCAAGGATGTGATCAATTCCATTTGATCATCATCATATACTTCCTTTACCAAATGCTCAATCATAGATCCAATCTAATTCTTCTTTCTAGTCTTAGGAGTAAGACTGATATCTTCTTTAGTGGGAATAGGTACTTTTTTTCTATCACTGAGGGTTCTAAGACTGTTGTCTCTATTTTCTCTTCTCCTTTGGTAGACTCCTCTTCAAAAATTGAATTATCAAAAAAAATTTCTAGATTCTTGAATACATTATCATCAGTATCCAAGGTGATCTTTGTTCCTTCTACATTCATGACTTCATCTTCAATGTTTATGGCTGGTGGAGAGGGAATGTCCTCTTGTTCTATTTCACCTACTTGCTCTACTGCAACTAATGGTTCTCCAGCATTTTTTAACATAACCTTGATGATTGCTTACTTTGTTTCTGAGTTAACTTCTTCATATCTACCTCCCATAATCTGAATGGTTCTCTTCTTGGTTCTCAAATGGGTGCTTAAAGCTTTCATGATTTGACCAAAGTGTGCTTCATCTTTTATAACAAAAAGCTTTCTTACAAGCTTTTCTCTAATAGATGTGTCTTCCTCTAATGCTCTCTTCTTCCTATTCACAAGTTTATTGTACAAATCATCAGGTATCTTACCCTAAATTGTATCAAACTTCTTATTAGACAAAATCATGTGCTTTACCACTGCATTTTCCAAATTTAATCTCTCTACATAATCATAGAGATCATAATACTTATTCATTCTTGTAAAGTCTCCATCCTGAATGATCTGCTCATTAAGCTTCTCAACTTTAGGTTTCCAAGTTTTCTTCTTAATAGAAGTGCCATCATCTTTGATTTCTACAATTTTCCTTGGGACTGGTTACACTAATGTTTTCTATCTCTTACCCGGTCTAGTAGCACTCTCCTTTACTCTTTTTCTAGGTGTGGAGGAAGTGGATCTAGTGGATATCTTTTCTTCTTGATCCTTCTCAATTTCTTCCACTTTCACCTTAGCTAGTGTTTCTTCTTGATGTCCTGTAATTTATGATAAACGTGGAACAGACAAAACTTCTTTTTGTCCAATATCTCTGATTGCTGCTACTATTTGCTTTGCTACCAAGAATTCATGCTCAGTCATCCTTGTATCTTTTAGGATTTTCTTGATAGTACTCTCAACTCTTTTCTTTGACTACTTCTCTTAAAGTAAGGTCTTTGTGGAGTTGAAGTTCTCCTCAAAGGTTCCAAACCTATTACAGTGAGTGTCCAACTTGCACTTAAGTAACCTGCTCACACACTCTTCTATATCTACCTTAGATATCTCATAGCCAAGAGGGTCTATGAACTCTATTCTAGGTTCTACTACTTCAATGTAGGTAAAGTCAGTATCAACCATGAAACATATCTCATTTTTATACTTCTCCACAAGAGACTATGGGATCCTTGATATGCTATACACTATATCTTGAAATGTCTTGATTACCAATACTACACTCTCATTCACTTTGTCAATAACATTCCTTCTATACACTAGGTTAATCCTTTCCATTGTAGTTTGGCCATCATTCCAGTCATTTCCAATGGTGTAATGAAATCTTCTCAATAGATGAAAAAATGTATAGGTGATTAAGGATGAGAATCTAAACCGTGTATACTTAGTTTTCTTAATCTTTTCCAAATTCTCAAATAGTTGAATTCTTATAATCTCACACATATCAACTTGTACTTTGTCAACACACATCAGATAAGCTGCATGTATCATTCTAGCTTCCATGTCATCCTCTCTTGAATTTGCACAAAACTTAGTAGTTAGGATCTTACATAAGTATCTAACATCATCTTGTTGAATCTTACTAATCACAATTCCTCTACCATTATAGGATGAATTTGTGTTGTCTATGACTATTTTCCTCATGTTCTTCTCATTTAAAGGAATTTCTCTAGTTTTAGATAGTCTAGTAACTTCATGAATCAAATCAGCTATGATATCTATCACTCTATCTTCTAACCAAAACTTCCCATTATGAATTCTTCTTAAGATTATCTTAGTACATTCTTCATAGTCAAATTCATACTGTAATGCATACTTAATGATTTCAATGTCATGTCCTAATTTTAGATCTTCTGATATTCATCGATGAAATCACTATAACTAATAGTCTCTATTTTGCATCCAAGATAACTTCTGACATTCTCTAGATGTAAGACTCGGTCTGGTATGGATGATAAAGCTAACCTAGGATCATCTTCCAAGGGTTCTACTGGTTTTCTTTTTAACTTAGGTCTATTTTTATCTCTGACATTGTGAATTAAAGAAACATCCATGATTTCTTCTAATTCCTTCACTGATTTAAAGATTTGTCAAGTAAAATACCTCGATTTCATGATTTTAGGGCTTGCGTAGATTCGACACAAAATTCTTCTCCAAATCCTTTCAAAATGCTTCCAATCACTACTCTTTGATCTCCTTAACACTTGAATTCTCTTTGATGATCAAATAATATTGATCATGACCTTTTATTAATTCAAGCTCACTTAGATCTGACATCACATTCAATTATTTTGCCGCTTCTTTCCAAAAAGTTGTTTTTGTTAACCTGCAAAACTTAAAACTTCTTGCAATCTCACAAAATATAATATTTTTCTTTGCACTCTTAACCATAGCATTAGAACATCATATACTACCTTGCATTAACTATGCAAGACTTAGTTCATCATATATCTACTTCTACACTAATCTAAGTTCCTATTCTACTGCATTTTTCATAAATTAAGTACTTTGAGATGGGTCAGGTAAAGATTCATTCTTACCTTTTAATGCTTCACCTTCCTGATTACCTTCAATATTGAATATGTCTCCTGGATCTATGCTTTTGATAAACTTCACTTCATCTAAATTACTACAACATCCTTTCTGACTGTTACTTGCATCTTCATTTCTTCTTGCATGATTTTTGGCATTAGGATTAGGATGAGAAACGCTATTGTTCATTCTGCAAAACTTTGCCATATGTCCAATCTTGTTGCATATCTAAAAAACAATTCCATTATTTCCATATCTTGGTCCAAGCTGATTTATCTATGATCTGCAATTTCTAGCAATGTGTCCAACCTTGTTGCATCTATAACATATTACTCTACTTCTTCTATTCATATCTTCAGTATTTTTCTTATTTGCATTGTTAGTATTCCTAAACATTCTACTACCATCATTATTCTCAATAAATTTAGGTTTCATGCATTCAAGAGGTCTATGTCCAAAACCATGAAAATTATAACAATAACCATTAAGAGGTTTGAATTGCTTACCTATGCAATCTCTCTTCATATGACCAATAGTATTACAAGAAAAACATCTACCTTTGAATTCTCTTTGCATACCTTTGGGTGATTCCTATTTCTTAGGTGATTCTTCTTCTTTAGGTGTATCTTCAAATTTGTTAATCTCATCAGACTTCTTTTCATCTATGCTTTCAGATATTTTCAGATCTAGTTCCTTGCTTTCTTCATTTGCTTTAAAAGTGTTGAATCCAAGACTAGTCTTATCATAGAATGGTTTTTGATAAGATATTTGTTCATCAATCTTCTCACTAGTTGAATATAGCCTTTCAAGTTTTTGTTTGGATTGAGTCAATTCACCTTTCATGATTTTATTGTATTTCTCAAGTTCAGCATACTGCAAATTGACTTTCTCAAGTTAAGATGTTACTTTACAAGGTTTAGATTTTAGTCCTTCATTTCCAGTCTTTAGAATTTCATTCTCAAATTTTAGATTTGCTTCAGTCCTACCATTTCCATTATTCAGACTAAGCTTCAAATTTTCTATCTTCAGTTCATGCTTAAGGATCTCATTTTCTTTTTCTAATTTGTCATCACAATCTTCAATAAATACTTTGAATTCCTTTTCAAATCTCAGATCTTCCAACTTGTTTTTCAATATCTCAATGAGGTTCTTTGCATCATCATATTTTCTTTTCAAAGTGTCTCTTTCAATAGTAAGCAAGTCAATCTGTTCAAGAGCTTCTTCAAGATTCTTCTGTAGTTGATCCATATCCACAGAGATCTTACTCAAGCTTCTAGGCTTTCCTTCAATGATTATTTTTTGACTAACTAAGCTCTAATACCAATTGTTAGAAATAGGGAATACTAAGAGGGGGGGTGAATTAGTATTCTACAAACTTTATCTTTTGCCCAATTATGGATATAACAGATTATGTTTACACATGCATAACATAAGAAGCTAAACAACATGCATAGCAATAAAACTAGAGAACTCATAACACATTATTTATTCTCAAGGAAACCCTAGCCAAGGGAAAACCCCAGTGGGGATGGAACCCAAAAAGATCCACTAATCAAAAGTATCATGTTAAGGATGTTGACCCTGTTAGGAGTCTATTACATGCATATAGTGTCTTAGTCCTTATTAAGGGACTATATGCCTTGTTAGAAGCCTCAACCCTGTTAGGAGTTGGCAGTACAAAATGTGATTACCAGATGAGCCCACTGCCCAAACAAGTAATGTAAAATATACACTGATTATAGAAGAAGGTCAAGGTACATAACCTTATACTACTTGCATCAATATCTTTTCACTTCTCTTTCACTGTCGCTATTACATACATTCGTTCCTTCATCATATCCTTCTTAAAATTTATAATTACATTTATACAAGTTATTAGGATTAATAACTTTCCAGTTGGCTATCATATTACAAATAACTTTATCCAAGGGTTAACATCTAGGATGTTATCCCTTTATATTATTAAGTCATTATTTTGATAAACAAAATAATCCCTTAACTCTTTACCAAATCTGTCTTCATATTCTGTCCTGTCGGCTTGACACTATCTTTAGTAAAATTGTCATAACTTATTTCGTACATGTTGTACTAACTTGCGCTTTGAGATGATTCTTCAATAGTCATCATAGAGTCTATGTTCAAGTGCACAAGCACTGAACTTACTCCAATCAACATCACAAACAAAAATTGTCTCCAGGTTCACTGGTAAAAATACTGTCTCATAATTAGATAATTTCGCATTGCGCTCTTACATACTAGCTCTCTGACCTGTGCAATCTTCATGTAGATCATATATTGCCATAATGACATCTATGTAACCAACTCAGCCAAATTGCCAATATTTACTTCCCATCCCCTTAGGATTTACTTAAGCAAATAGGCCTTATGTGCTCAAAAATTAGTTGTTTTAGTGCTGCAATTGTAGATGATTGTATGCATGAATTCAATGACAAGAATTCAACATTTAAACTCTATGATAATGTTGGAAATATTCAGGAATTAACCGAGTTACTGAGAGGGGAGGGGTGAATCAGTAACTCCAAATTTTCTTACAATTTTAGATGTATTAACATGTAATTCACTTTAACCTCTTGCATACAGAAAGCATGAAACTTAAAAGCATTCACAATAATGACACATAGATTTGGTTACCCAGAAACCTTCCAAAAGAAAGTAAAACTGGGGTGGGGATGAAACCCACAAAGCTTTAATATTGCAGAATAAAGTTGGCCAGTTAAGGCTTACAATTTGATCACTTCTGATGATCTGCCCTATTAGGAGCAATAAGGATTGCTAAATCCACCCTGTTAAAGGATTTACAAAACATACAATGAAGTATGCACTCGGTAAAGAGATTTTTACAAAGACTGTTAGGTCTACCCGGTTAAAGGATTTAGTACTGATTCACCTGTTAGAATGAAACAGTAGATCTCAGCTTTGCAACTAGATTGCTGATTGAGATTCGCTGATGTACTGATCACCTTCTGTGATGAATTTGTCTTTGCTGTACCTTATACTTCTGAAGCCTTCTGTAATTCGCTTATCTCTGCCTTTCTTTCTCTTTCATATATGTTTCTCATTCATACATCTTTACAATATTACAACATTGTTTATGTACAAGTCTTAAACAATTAACTACAATTACAATTACATAGTCGGCTTGACAAATAAACATAAGTGCTACTAAGTCGGCCCAAGTATGGTTACACGGTTCCTGCAAACTGACTCGGTGACTTTCTGATACTCGGCGTCCACTGCATTACTCGGCATCGTCATGCACTCGGTAGAAGTGAAGGCACGGTTCATACTGATCACTCGGTAGGTTTTGAACTCGGTAAATACTGGTGACTCGGTAGACATGATGTTACTTAGTTTACACTGTCCTGTTCGGTTTGTACTAACTTGCTCGGTTTGCACTGTCTGCTCGGTTTGCACTGTCTGCTCGGTTTGCACTGTCTGCTCAGTTTGCACTGTCTGCTCGGTTTGTACTATCTGCTCAGTTTGCACCCAGAATGCAAATAAATGTTGTCACTAGTGGCAATTTTGCTTAATGCCAAAAATCTCCCCCTTTGGCATTAGTGACAAAAACACTTATTGGCCAAAATTTATATACACGAATCATGCTGAGTTTTATTTTTATTTTTCAAAATTTGTCTTTGTTATAGGGCTTTATACATTATCTCCCCCTTTCAATGTGCTAACTGTTTCTTATACAAATCTATACAGTATACATATCTCTCCTTCTATACATATCTCCCCCTTTTTGATGATAATGCCAAAGGTGCATATACAAGTTATTTACAGAGAGAATCCAAAATTTGATAGAAAATCAGAATGTACCTTCATTATTAGTGCCAGGGTTCTGTCCCAACTTTCTTGCAGGATCTTACATGTTTGTATAGCAATTTGGACTTCTACAGAGAGTTCAATCATGTGATCTGCTATAGAGAACTGATTGTCATGAATCAATGTTTTGGAATGTTCAATGTGCTTATACATTGTATTCATGATGGGAAGGATCATGTGTTGGATGTCTAGCAGTGTGGACCGGATCCTTGTGTCTTCTTTCAGTAGATCAGACTGCATATTAGATAGGTGTGAGATTTTCATGTGATGAGCAGAGCTTGAACTTGGTTCAAGTTGCAGCTTCTATATGCTAATCTTCATATCCTCATCCATTTTATTCATTTTATCTTTAACATCCTTTGTGAACTCGGCAATATTGCACAGTCTGGCCAAAAGAGAGGTAGCATTTGAATAGATAGATTCAATGTTAGACAAAACTGAAGACAATTCCACTTGGTTAATAGCTATGTGCTGAGCAATGTGCTCAAGCACTTTATTGTTGAATCTCTTCTCGGCTCTTTCAACTAACTTTTCTATCCCAGATGAGTCCTCATTATATTTCTCAACTGCTTCTGCTAATTGTAACAAAACATGCTAGGAGGAGTCTACTTTAATGCCTAATGCATCAGACAAAATGTCCTTAGCATCCTTGATGATTTGATACTCCTTGTCTCTCTCCTCTTTAAGCTTCTTTTCTTTTGCTTTCCTTTGGAGGATCTCACCTATATTCTGCATTTGGTCCGCTGAGAGATTTGCAAAATCTAATGTAGGAATTTCTATCTCTTCATCTAGGTCTATATCCTCTACTATATTATTACCCAAAAATTTTATACTCGGTAGAGCCTTAGGCTTATCTGTACTTAATGCTTTGGTAGTAGTGATAGTAGATAAAGTAGGGCTGGCTATAGATACTGGCATACTTTCTACTGGAGAACTTAAAATATTTACACTTGAGGATTCAAAAGCTGGAAAACTTACTGCTGGAAAACTTGATGGCGCAGGAGACTGCAGCTCGGTAGAAGAAATGGTAGCTACCTCTGATGTTGCTAGGGATGATTGGACAAATGTGGAAGTTGTCACAACCATGCTTGAAGGTGTCTCCAGGCTGGATGTAGAAATTTTCACTGGAGAGGTAGGAAGGGATGCAATGACTTCTGCTGCTATCCTCACAGTATCATCTACCTCAGTGTCTTCTTCTTGTTCATCACTGTCATCTTCAATATCTTTTATTATTACAGTTTCAATGCTCGGTTGGTGAAGGTGGTATATGTTCTTCCATGTGGCATTTGCAGCCTTCACAACCGATTCAATATTGTTGATCAAAATCAAACAAGTATTGAACTTCAATGTCATCTTATTTTCATTTTCTTTTAATTCCTTCTTTACTTCATCATTATTCAAGCTCGACATCAACTGTCTCAAGTTTTGATCAAATATGTCTATCACCGTTGGTTTTGCATTGCTCCATCTCATTTTTATTGGATTCAATAGAACTGCTGGAACCTGTGGGGTAATTTATTCAGGAGAGTATTTCCACTGTCCCATCTTCTCAATAACAGCATCTTCTATTTCCTTCTGTTCTGCTTCCGATTTGGTTTCATATCTCAAGGATTTTATGTTACTTACTCCAGATCCTGATCCATCTCTAAAGAGTTTGAGCTTTTCTTGAAGGCTTAGAGGAGGCCTTTTGAATACTATGTCTTTATATGCCTTGTCTGTCTTGTCTGCCTTACCTCTTGTATTTCTCCTTGTAAACACAGCAGTGGGAGGCATAGTTGCCTTAGTGATGAAAACTTTTCCTTTCTTCTTTGCAGGTTCTGGTTCCTCTATTTTCTCATCCTTTTCTTCTTCTTTTTCATCTTTTTCTTCTTTGTCCTCGGTTATCATTTGCATTTTGGCTATCCTCTTCTTTCCTTTGTTTACCACCTATGGAAGCTTTATGCTTAGTTCAATTCTCACCTTAGCTTCATCATATGTTCCAAAATATGGAGCTTTGGGATTGACAGGCTGATTTAGAAGAGCTTCAATGATATTCTTGGTTTCATCAATATTTACCTCATAAGGAAGAGGTTTTACATATACAGTCCTCGGTTTAACTGCTTGAATATACACACTATCACAATCCACCATAAAACAGATGTCATCTTTGTAATCTTCCACCAACTTCTGTGGAATCCAGAATCTATCATTCATTTTCTCTTTGAAAGATTCAAAATAATTATCCATGATACTTTCAAAGTTTTCACCCATTTCTGAGATGTATTCATTTATTTCATAGAGGACTGGCACATCTTTTCTCCATACAAATTTTCCTTTAGAAGGGAAGAATTTCTGAACATAGAAGAATAAATAGACCAACAAGGATCCAAACTTACATGGATTGTTTTTGGAAGTTTTAATGCTTTCCATGTTTTTGTTAAACTGTTTCAACAATAAGTCTGCTAGGTCAAATGTCAAGTTGTTCTTGACCACTTTGTATGCTAGGTCAATAGCTTCACAAGAGACACTGTTCTGTCGACTAGAACTGTAAATCTTATGGGCAATAATGTGTGTACCAAACTTCAGTTTAGCATCGGTAATGCTGCTAACTTTCATGCCTCTACTGTCCCACTCGGCTAGGGTTTTCTTCTCTAGTTCCGTCCGACCTAGGGTTTTGGTAGTTTTAGCTTTGTTCAACATGGGAAGACCGGTGACTTGTTGAATCATTTTCTTTGTGATCTCAATAGGTTGCTCAAGCCAAATTTTGCCATCATGTACACGGCTGAGAATATATCTAACCCATTTATCTCAAAAGTTTCGAGGTAGATGTGCAATGTGAACTAAACCTTTATCTTCCAGATGTTTGTGCTCGGGTTTCAGAATACCATCCACACATAGTTCCTCATGCACAATATCTAGTTCTAGGTTCCCCATTTCATGAATTGAACAGTTAAAATGATTGCGGATATCGTTAATAAGCAGTACCTTAGGAGGAATCTGAGATTGAGCTCCGTTCGGATCTAGGGCTGCTGCAATTGCGGGCACGATCTTGAAATCTGGTGCTTTCCACTCCCCTTGGACTAACATATCAGATCCTTTCTTCGCTGAAGTGCTGGATGATGCCATGGTAGCTCACAGAAAATTCCTTTTGCAAAAGTATTGAATCACCGGGTTTCTCTTGAAATTTTCTGCTCTCAAAGTGCTAAAGATTCGCGGTGAAGAATGAGTTTGATTACTTGCTTTTTGTTTACAACTCTATCATTAATGCTCATTTCAAATTAGGGTATGAGTTCTAACAGACTGTCACCCACTAAGAATTAATTGCTTGAAAAAGACTTCGCAACTCGGTGAACTCGAGAATTCATATTGCTCCGACCTCGCTCGGTAAAGATGGGTACCGACCTTGCTCGGTGAAGACTGATACCGACCTCCCTGTGATCTCACTGCATCTTGCATGCTGATTTAGATCTTTTTTTTTTTAATTTCGGTTCTGGAACTGCTTGAGATTGGTCTATGAGAATACAGTTCTAGTGCTTTCTTGGAAATTTAGTTTGAGTCGGTAGAGCCATCCATTCCATTACTTGGACTGGATTGCTCGGTATCCATTTTTGTCTCACTTGTTTCCTGACCTTAGTTGCTTCATTCTTCTTTCCTTCTTCAATTTCACTAGCATTCATGCAGTTTCTGGCTATGTGACCGAGTTTAGTGCATTTGAAACATCTTACGGTAGTATCTCTTTTCCTTAGATGATGTTTTATGCAATTCATGCCAATGTGTCCATATTCTCCACAGTAATGACATCTACACCAGGTGTTGTAGTCCCATCCAAACATTGCTTTCATAATTTTTTCTGCTGGATTAAATGTCTTGGATCTGCACTCGGATGCCTTGTGACCTTGTTTGTTGCACTTGTGACAATTACCTCTGAATCTAGGTTTTTCCCTGCATTCATTTGCTTTATGACCAGGTTGATTGCAGCTATAACATTTTCCATTGAATTCTGCTTTTTCATTGTTCCAACATTTATTTGAAGTATGTCCTATTTTACCACAATGATTACAAGTAGGTTTTTGATTTCTTTGAGTACCTTGCTTAGAGGATTCGCCTTCTCCTTTGTATCCAAGTCCTGATTTTCCTTTTTGCCTATGAAGATTTCACTCATACAACTGATTCAAGTCTTCTTGACTTTTCAGCATTCCTTCATTGATTTGTTTTTCAGCGTTTAGGTCATCCACCAATCTTAGATTGATTTCCTTTTCAGATCTTAGTTCTTCTTTTGTGCTTTCTATTTCTGATCTTAGATTTAGAATTTCTTCATTTGTATGAGAGATCTGATCAATTAGGTTTTCTAGCTGAAGGGTTTTATTTTGGACTTCAATGTTTCTTCCATCTAATTCATCTTTCAACTTGTTTCTTTCTTCTAAGATCTCACAGAATCTTGTAGAGTGTAGTTCTTGTTCTCTTTTCAATTTTCTCACTTCTTCCTATAGAGACCCATTCTTTTCTAGGATTTCTTTGACAGCATTGTTTGCTTCATCTGAGTTATTTGAGGGAAGAAGATCTTCAATCTTTTCTTCAATGTAATTCTGATCATTCATCTAATTTGCAAGTTCCTTCCTTCTTCTTAGGGATTGGGAAAGATGTTCTTTTGCTTCTTTGAGTTTAGCTATGGCCATTTCCAGATCTAGCTTTTCATTTTCAATCACCTTGTTCAGTTTGAATACCTCCATTGTCCTGGATCTTTGCTCAAGCTAGTTAAGCTTTATCTTGAGAACCAATGCTGCTCTGATACCAATTGTTGGAAATATTCAGGAATTAACCGAGTTACTGAGAGGGGAGGGGTGAATCAGTAACTCCAAATTTTCTTACAATTTTAGATGTATTAACATGTAATTCACTTTAACCTCTTGCATACAGAAAGCATGAAACTTAAAAGCATTCACAATAATGACACATAGATTTGGTTACCCAGAAACCTTCCAAAAGAAAGTAAAACTGGGGTGGGGATGAAACCCACAAAGCTTTAATACTGCAGAATAAAGTTGGCCGGTTAAGGCTTACAATTTGATCACTTCTGATGATCTGCCCTGTTAGGAGCAATAAGGATTGCTAAATCCACCCTATTAAAGGATTTACAAAACATACAATGAAGTATGCACTCGGTAAAGAGATTTTTACAAAGACTGTTAGGTCTACCCGGTTAAAGGATTTAGTACTGATTCACCTATTAGAATGAAACAGTAGATCTCAGCTTTGCAACTGGATTGCTGATTGAGATTCGCTGATGTACTGATCACCTTCTGTGATGAATTTGTCTTTGCTGTACCTTATACTTCTGAAGCCTTCTGTAATTCGCTTATCTCTGCCTTTCTTTCTCTTTCATATATGTTTCTTATTCATACATCTTTACAATATTACAACATTGTTTATGTACAAGTCTTAAACAATTAACTACAATTACAATTACATAGTCGGCTTGACAAATAAACATAAGTGCTACTAAGTCGGCCCAAGTATGGTTACACGGTTCCTACAAACTGACTCGGTGACTTTCTGATACTCGGCATCCACTGCATTACTCGGCATCATCATGCACTTGGTAGAAGTGAAGGCACGGTTCATACTGATCACTCGGTAGGTTTTGAACTCGGTAAATACTGGTGACTCGGTAGACATGATGTTACTCGGTTTACACTGTCCTGTTTGGTTTGTACTAACTTGCTCGGTTTCCACTGTCTACTCGGATTGCACTGTCTGCTCGGTTTGCACTGTCTGCTCGGTTTGCACTATGCTTGTCATCCTTATATGGTAGGAAAATGAATCCAAGAAGGAAGCTTTCAGGAAATATTTGGAGTTAAGCGGCATGCTTGATACCCTCACAAAAGGTTTGTGGAAGTTCTTCTTATATGATGAAAATGCTGAATCTAGAAAATTAATTTGTGAATTTGCATCTATTTTTGAGATAATATATTAATATTGGCATTTCCTCGTATATGATGAAATGCTGATTTTAGAAAATTGGTTTGTTAATTTGCATCCATTATTTTTGGATGCCTGAATGTTATTTTTTCCTTGTGAGGATTCAAATTAATTTGATTTGTATTATCATATAATATCTCTACTCTTATAAACTACCTTGTTTCCATGTATGATTTACAGTTATTTGTTCCAATGTTCCAAAGATGAATCTGGATGATATCTTTGAGAAAAAGAATGAGGTTGCTAAAGTTGTTGAAGAACTTGAAAAGGTTGATATATTCAAATTAGTTTCATTTATTTATTGATGTGTATTGTCAATTGATTACTATAAAATATCTCTTAAATATCAAACAAGATGAAATTTGAATGTAGTATGATTCAATCATTCATTTCTATGCTTACAGGCTATGTCAAACTATGGATATGAGATAGTTCAAACTCTTATTGTGGATATAGAGGTTGATGTGCATGTCAAGTAAGAAATGAATGAAATAAATGTAGGCAAGACTTTTACATCCAATACTAAATGTCCTTTTTACCATGATATTGTTGGAGATTGCTAGCATATACTTTTGCATTTTGTAAATTGGTTGATGGTATTCATTTATTTAAGAAAACCCAACTCATTATCCTCAACTTTGTTCATATTTTTATTCTATATCTGTTTAGTTTATTTACCCAAAATTTCTCTCAATTTCACCATCATTCATTTCATTGTTTTATATCAGCTAGAAGAATGAGGGTGGCAACACAAGAAAAAGAAGAGGTAGAGAAAATTTTACAAATCAAGAGAGCAGAAGCTTTCCTTATTTTATTTGTCAGTATGCATCAACACTTCCTTTTATGTTATATATGTATATTTTATAGATTTGTATATTTATAATTTTAAAAGTTGTATGTAATATACATTGGGAGATAATATATTGATATTGGCAGCTCTTCTGATATGATGAAATGTTGAATCTAGAAAATTAATTTGTGAATTTGCATCTATTTGTGAGATAATATATTAATATTGGTAGTAATAGTGCAAAGGAAAGAGGACATGACAAATTGAAATAATAAGATACAAGTGGAGGGAATTTGAACCAAAAAATGTAAAATTATAACACACCAGTTCAAATAAAACCATTAAAAAATCCATAACCAAATCTAGTTTGCAAAAGCCAACACAATTGAAACTCGCCTTCTCAATGTTTTCTCTAATAGCATACTTGAAAGCCCGCTGACAAATCTCTATAATATCAGCTCCACTGAATCCTTGGATATAATGGGCCAGTGCCATTAGGTCCACATCCTTTGATACGGGTGATTTTCTCAAGCAAGACTTGAAAATTTGATAAGGTGAGGACTCATCAGGTAAGGGAATATAAATCAATTGATCAAGTCAGCTAGGCCTTAGCAATGTAGCATTGATGATATCAGGTCTGTTTGTAGCACCAATAATGAAAACTATTTTCTTAGCTATCATACCATCCATCTCTGTCAACAACTGGTTAAGAACTCTGTCTGCGGCACCGCCAACATCCCCAACACTGCTTCCACGCTATAAACATGCAAACTAGTTATGCATCACCAATCAGAGAACCTATCTCAAATAGTTCAAAAAAAATTCCTACTCAAATATATTTATTTTCCTCAACTTGAACTTCACTCATAAGAAATCAACACATCTATGTAGCAATAGAATCAAGCTCATCAAAAAATAGGACGCAAGAAGATGATCCTCTAGCTTTATCAAAAATTTCCCTCACATTAGCCTCACTCTCTCTAAACCACATTGTTAACAATTTAAGGCTCTTCACACTGATGAAATTGGTCTAACATTTGTTAGCAATGGATTTAGTAGATGGATTACTAGAGCCCAAAGCAGTCTGGAAGTGCTCATTACTAACGACCATGGAGTTTAGAATCTCAGCATCTATTGTCTCATCTTCTAAGTCCATAACATCCATCTTCTCCCTAATGCACTGAAGTACAGCCTCAGTACACAAAGAAACAAGATTAGCTCCAACATATCCATGGGTATCCTTAGCAATCTTTTGAAGATCAACCTATAACAAGAAAACTAAAGATAAATAGATACTCTATCAAGAAACATAAAGATTAATAAATTCTTTCAAAATCCAAGAACTATTTAACATTAGATATAGAAGTAAAAAAAATAAGGCCCCAATATACGTACATCATCAAAGACCATATTCTTTGTATGGATGTGAAGCACTTCCAACCTTCCCACTTCATCCAGAACCCCAATATCAATCTCCCTATTGAACCTTCCAAACCTTCTGAGTACTGGATCAATACTATTTGGTCAGTTAGTTTCTCCCATAACAATAACATGGGTACATGATTTAAGTCCATCCATAAGCATAAGAAGTTGAGAAACAATTCTCCTCTCAACTTCATCGTGGGTTTTTTCCCTCTTGGGAGCTATAGAATCAATTTCATCAATAAATATAATAGACAGGGCATTCTTCTCAGCCTCCTCAAAAGCCTTCCAAAGATTTCTTTCACTTTCTCTAGCCAACTTTGACATGATCTCAGGTCCATTGATACAGAAAAAGAAGGCACTGGTTTCATTTGCCACTGCCTTAGCAATTAAATTTTTCCCAAAACTAGGAGGCCCATAGAGTAGAATACCCTTTGGGGGCTTCACACCAATAGATTTTAAGAGTTGTGGGAATCTGAGAGGAAGCTCTACCAATTCATGGATCACCAGTTAGAGCCTATCTCTCAAATAGTTCAAACAAAATGAAAAAACCCACAGTTTCACGTAGAGTAGAACAGATGGATTGCTAGAGCCCAAAGCAGTTTGGAAAATAGACTGAGCAGGGACCTGTTGGCAACAAGAAGTAGAATGAGTATGGACACCTGAAGATAAATATCTAGACTAATCATCGATCAGGATGTCATTGGTGATTATTCAAGATATTTATCTTCAATGTTTTTTTAAACACTGTGCGTTTCATCAAAATTTTGACCAACTCACATCGAAACTCTGGCATAAAGTCGACCATTTTGTGTCAAAATGTGGCATCGTGGGTTTGGTATCCTGGTCAGCACTGCTAAATATTTTGATCAACTATGGTTGAAATATGACCATCATGAGTTTGGCATCCTAGTTGGAGTGACCAAATTTTTTGAACAATATTAATTTATACTGGTCGAAAGATCGACCAATACATGAACACATGCCAATGTTATTTTTGGCCTAGATTGCCCTCTTTTTCGACCAATATTGGAGTCGATCATTCGACAGTTTTAGGTATGGGGTGATATTTTGATGCAGATAATAGTGACGAACCATTTGGTCGACTATTCAACCATGTTGGGTAGAAAATTTGACCAATATTGCATTGAAAAATGGTGCAAAATGTACTACTGTTATACTTGAGAACCCTTTACTTAAGGAGTTTGCAGATGTCTATCCAATTGAGATTCTTGGAATGCCTCCCAAAAGAGACATTGATTTTTGCATATAGTTGGTGCAAGCAGCTGAACCTATCTCCAAAGCTTCATATCACATGACTACTCAAGAGTTGAGTGAGTTAAAAGTTCAACTAGAAGAACTCTTGGAAATAGGCTTCACTAGACCAAGTGTGTCACCTTAGGGAGCTTTGGTTATCTTTTTTAAGAAGGATGGATCACCTAGGTTGTACATTGATTATCGTTAGCTTAACACAGTAACCATTAAGAATTGGTACCCTTTGTTGAGGATTGATGATCTATTTGATTAGATTAAAGGAGCGAAGGTATTTTCCAAGATTGATCTAAATTAAGTCTATCACTAGTTAAGGATTCATGAGGCTGATATTCACCAAAAAAAAATTTGTACTCGGTATGAGCATTATGAATTTACCATAGTACCTTTTGTTAGGATTGAGTAATACTGAGAGAGGGGGTGAATCAGTATTACAAAACTTTATTTTCAACTTTAAACAATTATAAATAATCCAAAGTAATGCAGAAATCAAAAGAGCATATAAGCATAACACATTACTCATGACACCATGATTTGTTCTCGAGGAAACCCCGATTAAAGGTGAAACCCCGATGGGGATGGTACGCACAAATATGCACTAAAGTATAATGTCCATGTTAAGAGTGTTAAAATAATTAAGAGGGGGGTGAATCAGTTATCCAGTGTCCCAATACAAAATGTATAATCCAAAAAAAAATACTTAAAATTTCTGATACTCGGTAACTTGAAATACTATACTATCTATGCTTTTACCAATTACCAGTCTAAAACATATAGTAGTTACCAATCAAATACATTATGCAACATGAAAAAATGACATCAGATAAAAATCACAATCAACACATAACAGAAGAGATTTAACATGGAAACCCTATGAAGGGAAAAACCACCTGGGACCGACAACCCAAAGTATTCACTCTTCTGAAGTGAGGTTGGTGAAGACCCAAACCTATTAAAGGTTACAAACACACTATTAGGTGTGACCTTGTTAGAGGATTTAAGACCAACTAGTAGTCACTCTGGGTTTGATAGGATAACAATGTTCATTCTATGAATGATACATAAAAGACTTTCTTAGTCCACTTGATTAAGAGATTTGACTGTATAGAATGGTTAAAATGTAACAGTAGGTGATCTACCTTAATAAAACTTCAATTGCAGATGTACAGATCAATGTTAAGCTCATTCATTCCTCTGATCATTAAATCAATTTTGTTCCAATCAATGTTTAGTAACTTACTGTCGCTCGGTAATAGCTTCTTATCACTTGGTAAAAACTCTACAGTTCAGTTCTCACTAACTAGTTTGATCAGGCATGCATGAAAACTTGTTGACACAATAATTCTATACTCTCCTCCTTCTAGCATACTTTTCACTATGAAATCTCCAATCTCTTATATAGACAAGTAAACCATTTTCTTCTGCTCCATCAGATTTTGCCACTTAATCATCTTCATTGATTTTGCCGCTTAAACATACCTTGACACTTGTGTCAATAAAACATTTGATTCTCATCCTTTAGATCTTTCCTGAATTTTGTTAGCCATTGATCTGTGTAACAAACATTATCTGTTACCTTGAAATCATACACTTTCCAACTCATCAATCTTGTCGGCTAAGCTAGTCATTTAGTTCCTTTGTTCTGCTCGGTTAACAAAGAAATGATTCGGTGAGCACAAGCTTAGTTTACACTATTCTCAGTATATAATACACTTCATTGGTGTACATTGAAATTCTTCATCAACTGAAAACACTACTTTGTGTCTTTCATCTCTTTTTCTCATCATAGATGAATGAAACATAATCAAGTCAATATCATAAGGTCATAGACTCATCAACAAGTTACTCAATGTATTCTTTATCCTCATCTGTCATATCCATCTTCCTCATGTAGATATTTATGTAATTCATCTCTTTCACTCCTTTAATACAGATGTTTTAGTATAGTAACTTACAAGATAAGTGTTGTCAAACTAGTTGACATCAATGACATCATAATACTATTTTAATCATATTACATATCTAATCAATCAGCTTGGTGATCTTAAATCACAGATTCTTCAATCAGGTTCTAAATTAGTTGTAGTTCATCAATCTCTTTGTTTGGCATTGATGGCAACTCAAGTAATATGAAATATACCATACACACACCAAACATGTATTCTACAACTCTATGAGAAAATTTTGTACAAGCTCTCCCTAGCTTAATATGTTTAATCACTACGTTACTCAACAACATTACCAATATAGCTTTGTCATTATGCAAATATGATTTTTCAGCTCCCAGGTTCCCACTTCTATTCTCAATAACTAATCTTCAATGTTCTTCCTTTCTTCTAGATTATCTCTCGCTCAGATAGTTATCATCAATGTATATTGTTTCATATTGTTTATCTCTCCTTTTGACAACAATGCCAAAGAAACAAATAAACACACTACTCTTTATTAGCCAAGTTCAAGTCCATATCAGCAATACGAGGACCAATGAAATTTTAGCACATCAACACATTTGGACCCACCACAAGTTTTCCTCCTTTAAGTCATTCAGTGACTATGCGACTAAAGAATTCTAAGTCGCAAGATGCTTTGGCTTACCCTGGTCTGGTTAAGCGATTCAGTGAACAAGGCTTTTTGCTGAATTACTCGGTCTTTCTAATAACCCTAGTTAAATTAAGTGAACATTAGAAAACCTTCGGTCACTGAATCGTAGAATACTTCCTTAACCACTTATGAGAATCTGGCCTACATTTGGCAAACTGGCAACCGAAGACAATTGCTAGGTTACTGAGAACTTTAGGGCTTCACTAATTAATTTTGAGATTTTGTGAATACACACATTTGTGCATTCACCAGATCAATTTGAGCACTACTATTTTATCACATGAATACATGACCAAAAGGAACTTATCCAAGCTGTCAAAACTTTGTTAACCCTTGGCCCATCTCCACATGTCAATCTTCTATTTGTTCTCGACCGCCCCATCAGCAGACACCCCGACAAGCCTTCCGATGATGGACCCACTAAAGATAAGATTCTAATCCAAGGGAAAGTGCATGATCTCATGGCCACCAAATATTCCTTGCACCTTTGCACCAGTCATAGATCTATATTAGACTGGGACCCCTCTGACAAATGGACCCACCTATAACCTTGTCAGCACTCGGCAACCAATTACATTTGAGCAAGTCAGCACACCTGGTAGACTTAGACCCATGACCTGCAGAAAGAGCATCAGATGGTTGTCGCTAAACCACTGAATTAAATAGCATGCATCTTATCCTAGTGGCATAGTGACAACCACAAGATCTTACTATGCTTTAACTTCCTGAAAAGATTAGGACCCACTGACATATGCCTAATCACCATTATGTGGACCAATCAGAAGCTGCCATTTGTATACACATAGCAGTGGACCCACCTAAATGAAGAGTTACGTCACTAGGAAAAATCAATGGCTATCTTAAGTTCACAAACCTCTGACACTTTTCATGAGAAAACACACTAGCCTTTAGATCAAAAGAGGACTAACAACCAGGCTCGCTGACAAATTACAAGTCATCTCCTTTCGAGCAATGAAATATCTCCACATAGGACACCATGGAAATGGACCCACAAAGGCATGAAGCACTAAGAAAAAGGGAAGATTGATGGTTGTCGTAAGATGACAAGCCTCTGACACATGCTATGGGATCTTACAACAACCATTGATCTCGTCAACTGGGACCCCACTGCAAGTTTAACTCTGGAAGCCTTAGCGAATGCACAAGCAAAGGAACTTATTGCTTAGTTGCTGAATAGAATTCCTAACCTTGGTTAAGTCTATAGAATACGTTAACAAGGAATTCATAGAATCACTGATTGTTTAGTCCAACCTAGGGTTTTAGTTAGTGAATGCCTGACTGAAGGCAATCTGCGGAGTCATTGAATGTTTAGAAGCACCGCCATTTTATCTTGTGACTAAGAGAAACACTACAATCACTAGTTCACTAAGAGGAAAAGGTAACCACCAAAGAACTTAGAGAACTGGTGACTGAGGAAAGGCATATCGCTCATAGAGTCATGGGATGTTAAGAACTTAACCACTTAGATTAAGAGATTACATGAACCACTGCAGTCATGTAGTCAGGGAATGAAAGGTCCAACCCGTCAGGGATTAGGAGAACTTGCAACTGAAAGGAAATAATTATGCACATGGGTTTTTGGGGACTTAAGTGGCTGAGATAAGGTAACATGAAAATAGAACATGGTCTAGGGTTTCTTAGGGTTTTTTTGGGCCATAACGGCTACTTTATGAATTTTTAGAAT
The DNA here is from genome assembly GCA_027943335.1 of Chamaecyparis obtusa. Lineage (NCBI taxonomy): Eukaryota > Viridiplantae > Streptophyta > Pinopsida > Cupressales > Cupressaceae > Chamaecyparis > Chamaecyparis obtusa. Next base: position 417,122 of record BSBK01004574.1, on the reverse strand, counting down.
GCAAACCAGGGAGTAAAACAAATTGCAGAGGCCAGGAAACAAGACCTAAAGTCATGAAATTTTTAGAGATGCCTAGCAAGGTGAAAATAGAGACTTGGGGATAGGTTTTAGCCAAATTTGCATGTACATGGAAATTAGGGTAACATTTTGGCAATTTCTACTGGATGTCAACCTGCTAGACATGGATCAGTGTCCTTGACATATCCATTGGGCATGGGGCTATAAAAACACAAAAAATCTCATAGGGAGACAGAACTAGAACTAGAGAGACAAAATTATGCATAGGCACTTCTTGAAAAGAAGGAAACTAACCTAAAAAAAAGGGAAAGAAAGCAGGGAAACTTATTTACAAAAATTTACAGAGAGGGGTTAACCTCAAAATAGGGCTTCAAGTGGAAACCACTTACTGATATTGGCAAGGTATTTCCTTCAAGATTTGATAGATGGAAAGCATTGGATCCATTACATTCTGTTATAACAAATGGTCCACCCCAAAATGAGTCAAATTTTGTATGCCTACCAGGTCTAGATCTAAACTCATCCCATTTGAGGACTACATCCCCAACCTTGAAATTTTTGACTTTGGCTCTCTTATCAAAACTTTTCTTTCTTTTAATCTGATGGGATTCCATGTCCTACATTGATTTGTCTCTAATCTCTTCCAATTCCATCAATTGAGCATATCTTATCTGCAAAGGATCTCCTTCCTCAAATAGGGCATACTGAGTGGCTAAGTCCAGAGCTAGAAATTCAGTTGAGATGGACAACTTGGCCTCTTTTCCATACACTAACACATAAGGAGAGTTCCCAATGATCTTCTTTGGGGTAATTCTATCTAACCACTACAGACCTGAGTTTGGTATGCCAATCCCTCTGATTGTCTTGCAAAGTCTTCTTGATTATCCTAATCAAGTTCTTATTGGTGGAATCTACCAAGCCATTACCTTGCGGGTAGTAATTGGAACTAGTATTCAGATAGATGCCATTCTTGACTGCCCACTCTAAGACCTTTAGGCCTATGAATGCCAATGCATTATCTGATATGATGGAATCAGGGGTGCCAAATCTATGAATTATATCATCATAAAAGCTTAAGACAACACTCTCATTGGCTTCTTTTAATGTAATTGCTTCTATCCATCTGGTGAAGTAATCTATTGTAGTGATTATCCATTTATGGCCTACACTAGATGGAGGATTGATCATACCAATGAAATCTATGCCCCACTCCATGAAGGGTTGCTCTATTCTAACTGGCTATAGGGGCAAGGCCGCAAGCCTTTCTTTTCCTACAAACATGGCACACTTGATACATTTCCTCACATACTCATGACTATCCTTAAAGATATATGGCCAATAGTACATGGCCCTCATGATTTTAAAAGTAGTAGTCCTAGGGGAAAAGTGACCTCCAGAAGGTGCATCATGAAATTCAAATAGGATGTTTGCTACCTTTTCTGAATCTATACATCTTAAAAAGACACCACTGTGATCCTTTCTAAAAAGAACTTCATCTATTAGCACAAAAGGAATAGATTGTAACCTATAATACCTCCTTTTTGCTGAATCCAAGCTTGGAAGACATTGTCCTGTCTTCAAATAATTGATCATATTAGGCAACCATCTTGTTGCCTTGGCTTGTTCTTCTATAGACTGCACCACTAGAGATGCATCTAATTGTTCTAATTTCTTTGAACTTTCATCCCCTGCCAAATGCTCACAAAGGCCTCTTCCTCTAACTAGCTTGGTAGTCTGAATATCTATGTCATATTCCATCACCTTGGTGATCCAACCAGCTCTTTTCTCATTAAGGTCCTTAGAAAGCAAAAACTATTTGACACTTGGATGAGTAACCTTCAAGTGTACCTTGCTATGGGTTAATAGATATCTAAACTTTTTAGGGATTTTCACCACAACAACTACATGTTTTTCTACAAAAGAGTATCTCTATTCATACTCTTCTAAACCTTTGCTAAAAAATCAATAGGCTGCTTCAATCCATCTAAATTTTATTGAGTCAACATTGTAGATATAGCATCATGACCTCCATAAGCATAAAGTATAAAATCCTTATTGAAATTTGGGTTTAGGAGAGCAGGGGCTTCTGTTAAGACCTCTTTGATAGCTTGGAAATTAACTCTTCCTTCTTTGGTCCAGCTAAAAGCTAAACTCTTCTTTAACATGGTTGTTAAAGGCTTTAGTAAATCTGCAATGTTAGGCAAGAACCTCCTAACAAAATTAATCTTTCCTATGAAAGATTGGAGACTTTTCTTGTTATGTGGTAGTGGTAGCTCTAAGATAGCTACAATTATCTCAGGATCCACTATAATTCCTTCTTTGGATACTACATATCCCAACAATTTTTCTTCATGAACTGCAAACACACATTTCTTGGGATTAAGAGATATCCCAAACTCTCTACACCTTTCAAAAATCTTCCTCAAATGTTTGATGTGATCTACTACATGTTTAGAATAGACAGTTATGTCATCTAAGTAGACTAGCACAAACATGTACATAAGGATTTTAAAGGCCATATCCATTGCCTTATGAAATTTAGCACCTGCATTTGACAAACCAAAGCGCATCTTTTGATATGTCATGGTTCCCCACTTGGTTGTAAATGCAGTCTTGTATTGATCCTATTTATTTACTAAGATCTAATTGTATCCTGAATAGCCATCCACTAATGAAAATCTCTTGGATCCAGAGACACATTGTAAGATTTGTTCCATGGAGGGTAATGGATGGTAGTCTTTTAATGAGGCTTTGTTAAGATCCTCGAAGTCAACACATAACCTTACTCCTCATTCTTCTTTCTGATAGGAACAAGGTTGGAAACCTAGCTAGTATGCTTGATGGGGTAGATGATACCACTTTCTATTAGTTTGAGTACTTATTTATGCATAAGTGGCTCAACCTTGGGATTAACGGGCCTTTGTTTTTGCCTCACTAGTTTGGCATTAGGTTCTAACTCAATAGTGTGCTGGGCAAGGGATGGATCAAAACCTTTGAGGTCTTCATATTGCCATGCAAAAATATCACTGAATTCTTTGAATAATTGGGTATAAGCTTGATTTTCCAATTTAGTGTTTACTTCTCCAAATTGTAAGCTCTTACCTGGTTCCAACTCTAGTTCAACACAATGTTCTTGTTGGACTACCATGCCAGCCTTATTTTTCTTGACTTCATCATCCTTGTTGAAGACAATCTCTAATGTAACAAGACCTCTAGGCATCTTATTGGACTTCAGTTGTATTACCTGATCACCATATTTTTGTGATAGCTACCTTGATTATGCTCTAAAAAAACATCTTCTTCAAACAAGAATTGTAGAATTTTTTCATCATTGTCAAACACCTACCAATTAACATCATTATCAGAAATAGATGGTCTAAAAACCACTTTGATATGCTATTGATCCCTTTCTTTTGAGATGCTATTTGGAATATCATACTGAGATCCAACAACAACTAACCTATCTGCATTTTGATTTAACTTCCTAGGGATAGCAACAATATTGAAAGCATGGAAATCTTCAATTGCATCCCAAAATCTATGCTTTTATGCTTTCAAAGTGTCATTTTTGGTTTCACTTATCCCTCTCACTTGGCTGACAACTAACTCACTATCACCATAAAATTTTAAGGCCTTAAGCCCTCTTTTTCTAGCCCACTCTAGTCCATTGACTAGACTTTCATATTCTACAGTATTACTAGTGTAGGAGAAACTAAATCTAAAGGTAGTGTAATACCTTTCTCCTTTTGGGGAAACTAGCATAGCACCACCACCAGAACCATGTCTACTTCTAGCCCCATCAAAAAATAGTTCCCAAACCTGATTATTCTGATCCTGTGAATCAATGTCCTCTTTGAGAAGGCTTGGCTCTATGACATAATTTTCTTGTATCAAATAACTTCCCAAACCAAAATCCCAAACAAAATTTCCTTGGGCCTCTGAAGCTCTTTCATCTAGAATAATATCCGGGATACTTTCTATCTTTGTTCTTGCTTCACTAATGGTTTTGAAGTCACTGTCATCAAATATAGGGTAGTTTACATTGATGGTATTGGACACATATGGCTCTATATGGTGTGTTGCTAATGGTTCTAACTTAATGGTAACCTTGGTCCCATACCTTGTATGAAATAGCATGTGAGACCAATCAAAAGATAGATAACCTCCTATCTTACCTGTAAACTCCCTTGAAAGACATATGGTGAATAATGCAGGGAGACCTATGATATATATATCAAGGAGAATGGAAAAATTAGGACTAGCATGTAGGACTAGACTAGTATCCTTAGCCACACCTATAGTATTGACTAAGGATCCATCAAGTTGGGTAACCTTCTTTTGGAAGGGTTCATACTTCAGTCATAATTGGTTAGCTACTTTCTTAGGCATTATAGTACTAGTAGCTCCACTATCTACCATACAATTATGTACTAAAGATTTTCCAATAATTAGAGATACATAAAAGGGAGGTGGCTTTGAATTCTTACCTTATGTGGCATTAGTTTTGGAGTTGCTACTTGGAGCCTCCTTTTCTTGATCAATGTTGACCAACATTGGCTTTGTAGCTTCTCCTGCAGGTTGAGGAGTTGCCACTTCTGTCATGGCCTTCTTCAAAATTTCAAGTTGTCCTAGAAGAGCCAGAGAGTCCCACATGGACATGGTGACATTCACCTTCTTCATGTTGTCTACAATATTAAAAGGTGTCTCAGTGTGTACTCTTTGTTGTTTTTTCACTATGATTAGCTCTACCTCTTTGGAATGTTGGCCCTCTTTGCTTGTAATGATAGGAGCCTCCTTAGGTGTGATGGGAGCAGCTTGCTGTAGTGGCTTTGTAGATGTAGTGGCTTTGGCATTAGAATATGCTCTCTCCATGTCTTGAGCTCTTCTCTTTTCTCTTGTATAGGAAACAAAAGCAACCTCATCGTCGACTCCATTGAAGTTTGGTTGCTCCCAATTGCAAAGAGCAGTCTCATTTTCTTGTGATTCTTGTTGAGGAACTAACCCATTGGATGAAGCCTCTGATTGAGCTTGTGAGACATTTTGAACCATTAGTGCTTGGTTCATCCATCCAGTTGAACATGTAGCCTGATTATGAGGCTGATTGCAAGGAAAACACCATTCATTCTCCATAGCCATATTATTTTGACTAGGAACCATATCCCTCACTGGATTTGCAAAATTTAGAGGTGCAGGGTTATATGGTTGGAATGGTCTCTGATTGAAACTGTCTTTTTCCTTGATAGCCTCCTTGGTATGGTGGCCTATTTTGTTGATAAGGCTGCCCTTGATTTTGATATTTCTAATTAGGACCTTGGCCTTGTGGCTGAAATGGTGGTCCGATTCCTTGACCTTGCTTCTTCAAATTTGTGACTTCTTTAGTCAAGGTCCACAACAAGTTTGTCATTTCTTGCTGACTACTATGTTGGTTGTTCTTTATCTCTTGTAGCTCTTGAGAGAAACTAGCTCTTGACCGCTAGTAATAGCTAGGGGTGCTAATATGGTGGGAATAGGGGTAAACAGAGGTACTTGGGCAGGTACAATGGGTTGAAGGCTAGGAAAAATGGGCATTGGAGGCCTTCTAGCAATCATGCCTGCTTGAATCAAACAATTGTCAGCTCTGACAGCTATGTCAAAATCTTAGGGCAAGGAAGTGCCACCCATAGACTAGATCATGATAGAAATTTGACCATTTAGACTTTACAAGTAATATAGAAAAGCATGGTCAGCTGATGGTCTTACTGAAACTAGAATTCTATTCCATGTTTTGAGGAATCTACTATTGTAGTCTATCATTTTCTCTTGAGGGTCTCTCTTAATAGTTGTTAACTGCTCAACTAGAGACAAGTTATCTAATTTGTCCTCAAAATGCTTACTTAAAGCATCTCCTAATTCATCCCAAGAAGTAATGGAACCAACAGTTAGAGTTCTAAACCATTCAAGAGCCTTACCTTTTAGAGAGGCTGCTAATAATTTGGTGGCCACATCCTCTTGAGTTATGTTGTGTATGCTGCAGATGGTGGTCACATCTCTTATGTGCTCAAAAGCAGTCATCTTCCCTTCCCCTGTGAAATCAGGTATACTCTTAAGTGCCACCAAGGGCACATCATGATGTTGGGAAAAATTCAATGGACTACCCTGATTAAAGGGTGCAAATGCAAATGGTCTAGCCATTGTAGGAGTTGGAAAATGAAGATTAACAACTATATGAGCTATATTTGATGCTTGATTTGAATCCTCTTCTGGATCTCTGGTTAGAGATCTGCCTCTTCTTCTGGAATGAAAGGGGAAAGGTCTCCTTTCTGAAGTATCAAGAGGTGTTGATTGAAATCTCCTTATAGTGGATGTTCTTTGAGTTAACCTACCTTTGTAACTTCTTCTTGAGGGAAACTCTGAATATTTAGTGGGCTTTGAGCTTCTAGTCTCAATCTTTCTCATAAACTTTAAACAAGGTTAGCCTAGATCTTTGAAATCAATGGAGTCGCTAGATATACTTGATAGAATGACTTCTAAAAGGCTATTTTATTGATAAGGCTATATATCAGAGATAACACTATTTGAATTTGAATAAACTTCTTGTCCCACTGGGCATGCTAGAATTGTTATACACTAAGTTTGCACCTTTGTCTCAAGCTCTCGTAGTCTTGATAACCTAGTATAACATGGGAATAATCTCCAGGTTGTGGGACCTATGCTAAATAAGATGAGACCTCTAGGTTCTAGGCTAGTTCCTCTTGGATAATCACCTTAATTTGCTACTAGACATGAAAAGTAAACTTTTGAGGGAAAGGGATAGAAGGAGTGCTTAAAAGGAAATGACTGGAAAGCAAACTACCTACTAGGTGATGCACCAAAATTAGGATTTGGATCTCAGTATAGAGGAATGAAATCAATGAAAGGCTTAGGTCTAGTAGGTCACAACTTACTGAATAGGCTTGCATAAGTATTTCATAGGAGGGCCTGAACATAAGACACAACCAATGACCTGCAAAAAGACATTCACTTCTGCAACTCAGTGTAGGAATGAGACAAGACTATTAGGGGGCTGAAGTATACCCACAAAAATATCTAAATCAGATCAAACATAATAACACACACAGTTGCAAAAAATAAGAGGGATCAGGAACCCTAAGTTATCACTAAAACATCATATACTTTAACCCAATAAGAGATAATCCAAACAAGGAAGCATAGGGACATGAAGAATTGTCACAAAATACCTCTGCAATATTTTAATTATCAATGGGAGAAATAAAACTCTATAAGCCAGAGGGTAGAGATGATACCATAGATGACCCTTAAGAAAAGATGAATTTATTCTACAATTGTCCAACCCTTAGCTCAAAAGCTCCAAAAAACAATATATACATACTCAACTACATGCAGGAAGGAGTTAAAACCCTAACTAGGGTTTCATGGATTTAACATTAGAATAACAAACCCTACATCTGTCAAGTATGATCATGAATGTAACTCTACAAATATGGCTGATCAGACCTCAAGTTTGTGTGCCCATCCTTGTACTACATCAACCTGCAGACAAGTGACCTGGATTCATCTACTTTCCTGCACAAAGTCTCACCATGAATGCTCAAGATGGTACTTTTCTGAGACAAGAATCAACCCATGACGACCACCTAGACTACTTCATAATCTTCTTTCAACTGCAAATGTCTTGGAGACATAAATTTTTTGAGCTACCTCACTGCTTGCAGCCTACAAATCAAATACTGGTGAAAACCCTCTTAGACACATTTGAATTTGAAAACTTAATGGCTAGCTAGTCATTTTAAAATGCGACCATCGATATCCTTTATCTCCTAGCAAATTAATGGCTCAGATTAACTTTGAAACAGTCATGAAACCCTTTAAAAAGTTTGAGTCCATATCAGCAATATGAGGACCAATGAAATTTTAGCACGTCAGCACGTTTGGACCCACCTCAAGTTTTCCTCCTTTAAGTCATTCAGCGACTACGTGACTGAAGAATTCTAAGTCGTGAGATCCTTTGGCTTACCCTAGTCTAGTTAAGCGAATTAGTGAAGAAGGCTTTTCACTGAATCACTGGGTCTTTCTAATAACCTTGGTTACATTAATTGAACATGAGAAAACCTTCTATCACTGAGTTGCAGAATACTTCCTTAACCACTTATGAGAATTCGGCCTACATGTGGCGAACTGGCGATTGAAGACAATCGCTAGGTCACTGAGAACTTTAGGGCTTCACTAATTAATTCTAAGATTCTTTGAATACACACATTCATGCATTTGCCAGATTGATTGGAGCACTGCTATTTTATCACATGAATACGTGACCAAAAGGAACTTATCGGAGCCACCAAAACTTTGTTAACCATGGGCCCATCTCCACATGTCAATCTTCTATTTTTTCTTGACTGCCCCATCAGCAGACACCCTAGCAAGCCTTCTGACAATGGACCCACTAAACATAAGATTCTGAGCCAATGACAGGTGCATGATCTCATGGCCACCGAATATTCCTTGTGCCTTTGCACTAGCCGTAGATCTATATTAGACTAGGACCCCTCTGACAAATGGACCCACCTATAACCTTGTCAAGACTTGGTAACCAATTACATTTGATCAAGTTAGAAAACTTGGTAGACTTGGACCCACGACCTACAGAAAGAGCATCAAATGGTTGTCACTAAACCACTGACTTAAATAGCATGCATCTTATCCCAACAACATAGCAAAAACCATAAGATCTTACTATACTTTAACTTCTTGAAAAGATCAGGACCCACTAACATATGCCTAATCACTATTATGTGGACAAATTAGAAACTACTATTTGTATACACGTAGCAGTGGACCTGCCTAAATGAAGAGTTATGTCACCAGGATAAATCAATGGCTATCTTAAGTTCACAAACCTCTAACACTTTTCATGAGAAAACATGCCAGCCGTTAGATCAAAACAGGGCTGACAATCAGGCCCACTAACAAATTATAAGTCATCTCCTTTTGACCAATGAAATACCTGCACATAGGACACCATGGCAATGGACCCACAAAGGCATGAAGCACTGAGAAAAAGGGAAGATCGACAGTTGTCGTAAGATTGTGAGCCTCTGACACATGCTATGAGAACTTACGACAACCGTTGATCTTTTCAACTGGGACCCCACTACAAATTTAACTCCAAAAGCCTTAGCGAATGCATGACCAAAGGAACTTATTGCTTAGTTGCTAAATAGAATTCCTAACCTTGGTTAAGTTTGCAGAATACGTGAACAAGGTATTCACAGAATCGCTAAGTGTTTAGTCCAACCTGGGGTTTTAGTTAGTGAATGCCTGACTGAAGGAAATCCGTGGAGTCACTGAATGTTTAGAAGCATCACCATTTTATCTTGCGAGTAAGAGAAACACTGAAGTCACTAGTTCACCGAGAGGAAAAGGTAACTGCTAGAGAACTTAGAGAACTAGTGACTGAGGAAAGGAAAACCGCTCGGAGAGTCACAAAATGTTAAGAACTTAACCGCCTGGATTAAGAGATTACATGAACCACTATAGTTGCGTAGTCAGGAAATGAAAGGTCTAACCGATCAGGGATTAGGAGAACCTGCGACTGAAAGGAAAGAATTACGCACATGGGTTTTTGGGGACTTAAGTGGCCGAGATAAAGTAACATGAAAATAGAACATGGTCTAGGGTCTCTTAGGGTTTTTTTGGGCCATAACAGCTACTTTATGAATTTCTAGACTGCAGACCAGGGAGTAAAACAAATTACAAAGGCTAGGAAACAAGACCTAAAGTCATGAAATTTTTAGGGATGCCTAGCAAGGTGAAAAGAGAGACTTGGGGATAGGTTTTAGCCAAATTTGAATGTACATGGAAATTAGGGTAACATTAACCTCTCATACCAAGCTCTTAGTGCTTGCTTCAAACCATACAAAGCTTTATGTAATCTACATACCATGTGTTTGCTGTTTAGATCAACGAACCCTTCAGGTTTTTCTATGTAGACTTCTTCTTCAAGTATTCCATTCAGAAATATTGACTTAATATTCATTTCATAAAATTTGAATTTATTATGTGAAGCATATGCAAGTAGCATTCTAACTCCTTCTAATCTAGCAATATGTGTGAATGTTTCACCATAATCAATTCCTTCCTCCTATGCATATCCCTTGCATACCAATCTAGCCTTTTCCTTGTTACCTCACCTTTTTCATTCAACTTGTTCCTGAATATCCACTTAGTACCTATAACATTCTTATCTTTAGCTCTAAGTACTAAGGTCCAAGTTTTTTTCTTCTCTATCTATTCTATTTCCTCTTTCACTGCATTAACCCATTCATCATTTTCTAATGCAACTTTTACATTTTTTGGTTCATAATCACAAACTAGACATGTACCTTGTCTTGCTTTACTCCTTATTTGCATGCCAGCTTATCTGTCTCCAATAATTTGTTTCTCAAGATGATGTCTCCTAACAAATCTTGTGAGTACTCTGTCTCTTCTTTCTTGTTCATCCAGTGCAGGTTCATTTGCTTGCTTGGTAGGTCCATCTTGCTCATCGATTTCTCTTTCCCATTCTTCTATATTATGTTCATACTGATTGGTTATCACAAGTTTTAGCTTTAGTAGATACTCTAAGTGTTCAATTTAAGTGAATCTACCATAGTCTTCTAGTTCCTTTGTACTTTCCTTTGTATTCTTTTCATCAAACTCATCAACTCAGAAATTAGTACTTTCAATCATTTTATTAGTAGTTTTATTCAGACACTTATATGCTTTGCTTTTACTGGAATATCCTAGAAATATCCCTTCATCACCTTTTTAGTAAAACTTCCCATTTCTCTCATCTTTTAGAATAAAACATTTTCTTCCAAAAATCTTGAAATAACTTACAGTAGGTTTGTGTCCAAACCACAACTCATAGGGTGTCTTGTTAGTGTCCTTCAGTTGTACTCAGTTCAAAACATAAACAGCTATACTGACAGCTTCCCTCTAGTATGTCTGAGAAACATTCTTTTGCAGCATCAGTGTTCTTGCATAGTCAACTATTGACCTATTCCTTCTTTCAGCAATCTCATTCTACTGAAGTGTCCTCGGTGTAGAGACATGTCTTTTAATACCATGCTCATTATAGAAATTAGTAAATTCATCTGAGATAAATTTGCCTCCTCTATCAGATCCTAGGCATTTCAATTCTTTACCAGTCTCTTTCTCTACCTTTTCTTTATACCACTTAAACATCTTAAATGCTTCAGATTTTTCTTTCAAGAACATAACAGTCATCAATCTAGTATAGTCATCAACAAAAATAATAAATTATGTATCACCATAATAACTTTGAGTTCTCATAGGACCACACAAGTCAGTATGAACCAACTCAAGTATCTTCTTTGTTGAATAATCCTTGATTTTGAAACTAGATTTAGTCATCTTACCTTTCTGACATTCATGACACATAACATGATCCATTTTTGACAAGTTAGGTAGACCTCTAACTCTTTTCCTTTTATTGATCTTAATCATGTTATCAAAATTCACATGGCATAACATTTTATGCCACAACCAAGCATCTTCATTTTTCATCATCAAGTAAGAAGATTCATCAGTATCAAGATAAAATAGATTACCTCTTGATTGTGCACCAGTTCCAACTAATCTTCCACCATCATCAAAGATTTTCACTTTCTTGCTCTCAAAAGCAATTCGGTGACCTAAATTATTCAGTTGTGCCACACTTAACAAGTTATAGTTTAGTCCATGTACCCAATAAGAATTTTCACATTTTATCCTATCATTTATCATCAGGGATCCTTTACCTCTTACCATACAGGGTGTGTCATTACCCATCTTAACAAATCCTCCATTGTATTCTTCAAGTTGATCAAATTTCTCCTCATCACCAATAATGTGATGTGTATAGCCACTATCTATGATCCATGTATCATTTTTGTTAACTTTAGAGATCAACGTTGTTTCTACATGTTTTTCTTCTTCCTCTGAGTCATCTTTCATAGCAACAAATATAACTTCTACATCATCATCAGAATCAGATTCAGATTCATTATCTTCGGCTATGTAACATACCTTTTTTCCTTTATCATTACTATCTCAGCTATCTCTATTGTGTTGGTAGCCTCTATTGAATCTTCTCCCATAGCTTCCTTCAGATCAGTCTTTGGTTCTTTCATCATCTTTCTTATGTGGACATCTAGCAACAATGTGGCCAACCTCTTTATTGTTAAAGCATGCCAAAGGTAGCTTACCTCTATACCTTCCTTTACCTTTGGGTAATCTTCTAGCCATAAGAGCTTCAAGTTCATCAAGCTCATCATCGGTATTGTTGTCACTATCATCATTCCTATTATTCCTACTAGACTTACCAATCTTTAGAGAAGACATGAAAGCAGATTCAACAGATAGAAAAACACTATTGTCAAATTTATTCAATTCAAAGGTTGTAAGTTTACCAATCAGATTGTCAAGTGTAAGGACATTACTAGCTGCAGACCTTGTTTCATGATTAGAAGATATTCTAATTGCATAAACCAGCAATAAGGTTCTAAGTACTTTGCTTACAACTATCTCTTCACTAACAACTCCATCATATGCTCTAATAGTGTGTACTACCTCTTTCAGTCTATTTGTGTATTGCACAATATTCTCACCTTCCTTCATCTTCATATCATCAATGTTTCCCCTTAACCTTTCTACTCTAGCTCTTTTGACATTCACATCTCCACTGTAAACTTGAGAAATTTCATCCCACATGGCTTTTGTAGTAGTGAAACTTTTAATATCTTCAAATTCGGCATTAGTACATGCAGCAACAATCTCCATCATAGTAACACTATGTTCATGCCTTTCTCTTAGTTGATCAAGTGTCAGGGAACTAGTGGTCGATTATATATAGCCATTCTCTATCAATTCTAGTGTAGAATTCCCAATTCTAGATATGTGCAACTTCATCCGACTTTGCCATACTACGAAGATCCCTTTGTTCAGCTTTGGCACTTCCCTCTTATACATTTTGAGATCTTTGTACTAAAGTCCGTAAAACTCTTCTCTAAGAAACCAATGCTCTGATACCAATTATTGGAATAATTGAGAGGGGGGTGAATCAATTATCCAGTGTCCCAATACAAAATGTATAATCCAAAAAAAAATACTTAAAACTTCTAATACTTGGTAACTTAAAATAATGTACTATCTATGCTTTAACCGATTACCAGTCTAAAACATATAGTAGTTAATGATCAAATCAATTATGCAACATGTAAATATGACATTAGATAAACATCACAATCAACACATAACACAAGAGATTTAATGTGGAAACCCTGTGAAGGGAAAAACCACCTGGGACCGACAACCCAAAATATTCACTCTTCTGAAGTGAGGTCAGTGAAGATCCAACCCTATTAAAGGTTACTATTATCCTAATTTTTCATATGCATGCAAATTTGGCCAATTCCCATTTCAAGTTCTACATTTTTATCCTTCCAAGAACTCTACAAAATTTCATGGCTTTATCTATCCCCCCTGGTCTTTGCAACTGATTCTAGGTCCCTGGCTAGGTGAAAAGTCCTTAAAATTATTCATAAAACTAGCTGTTGTGTTAGAAAACCCTTTGGCTTGTTATATTTCTTTGCTACTTTATCATCTACTTAAGTCCCTTCATTTCACATGTGCATTTTAAAATCCTTTAGTCACTAAATCTCTGATTCCCGGTGGATAACCCCTTAACATTTAGCGATCCCGTGAGCAGTTACCATTTCGGTTGGCGGTCTTGGTTCAGCGGCCAAATCAAGATTCTAGATCTACGATCATCACATGACCTCATGGCCTTGAAATATTAAATGAGGTCTTGTGATGATCATCGATTTTCCTTTTCCTTCGGTGGAGTATCTTGTTAGTGGGACCGGTGCCACCTCATCTAATTTGGCAAGTTTTGATTCATCGGCAGTTCGTGATTCGGCTATTTGTCAGTGGGGCCATTCTTAGAAAATGTGATACATGTATCTGAGGGGGTGGCATTTGATTGTGGTAGGAGTTTCCTTTGATCTTCAACTTGTAGATTTATACTTTGATGGATAACTTTAATATAGCTTTAACTCTATCACCACTCCAAAGTCTACAAGGAAGAGGGCCAATTAACAAGGATCAAAAGAGATCCTCCTACACTTTGACCCAAGATGCTCAGGTGGGTGTACCCTTGATTCACTTCTTGAAAGGAATCACTAAATGCTATACAAATATACTCTTTACTAACTAGTTTAAGGATTTGATCATTTAAATTTGTGTGTGTGGTTGATAACAATGAAATGCCTCCAGAGGATGGACCAGTGCCTTAACCTAGGGCAAAGAGTCACCCAATTACATACATCAACTAAACATCTTAAATAAAATACTCCTGGGATTAGGATAAGTGCTTTTCCTATTACCCCTCTCCTTCAAACACAAGGACATCAGATTCTTATTTGGTTGCAAACTCATTGAACTCACCTAAAAGACTTTAATCCCAACTTTGTTAGGAACTCAGAGATGACTTCACAATACTCTTTGTTTACCATATGTTAATACACTTTGTAACACTAACATATATGAGCTTAGAACCAAAACAAGAAGACATACACAGATGCAAGATTGGAACTCAATAGTATTCTCATTAACATATTCAGGATCAATATATAATGAAAGCAACATGAGGATAGGAAGAAGACCCAAAATCCAGCTCCTCTTTCAATATAATACCATCAACAACTAGGGACCAAAAGAAAGTTTTGGAACCTCCACTAAGTCAAAAATTCTACAATATATACTCCCTAGTCATCTTGGAAACCAAAAACAGGTTGCAACAAGCTACATATGACTAGGGTTAGGGTTTCACCCACTAAACCCATTAGAAACGGTCACAAATTTATTACAGGGGAAGAAACCCAGGAAACCAGGAGAAAGAAAATCTCAGAGTGATTCCAATCATGAAAATATCACTAAGAAGGTACTGAGAACCATAAAAAATCCAAAATGTCAACCTGTTCGGCCACCTGCAGCACGCTTGGAGCACAAAAAACATAGTATAGACCCCTGCAGATGATCATGGAACACCCTGCACCACACTGCAACAACAAGCACCACCAAAAAAATCAAATATGGCCATGAAAGCATTCAATTCTAGTCCTTTTTGTTGCTGAGAAACTCTCAAAAATTCAAATTTGAAAAACAACAGTCACATTCATGGTGCCAGCAGCAAATCAATAGTCAAAATTTGAATCTCAATCAACTTTAAGTCCTGACCATCCGATTAGTCCTTTTTGAAGTCTTTATGTTCTCAACTCAACTACTAGCCTTAGATTAACTCGTAGTGACTACATGACAATGCTTTTGCCTATTCATAGAAAGAAAATCTAACTCATGACTTAACCCTGTGAACTAGCGACCGAAGGCTTTCAACTCATCCCAGCTACATTTGGCGAACTGGCGACCAAAGGATTTCGCCAGTTCGTGAAGAACTTTATCTATCTACCAAATAGTTTAGTGATTACACAAATACACACTCACTGAATTGCCAGCCATTTTAGAATATTTCCATCTCATTTCATGAATGAGCAAAAAGCACTAAAAATTGTCAGGCCACTAAACAAATTTATTAGGATTGCCAAACCATTAGACCAAACCTAGGCCTGCCTATGATGAAATCAATGGCTGTCTTAAGTTCACATGGAGCATAAAGATTCTATCAGAACTTAAGACAACTGTTAGATCAAGAATCTTACCCTACTCTGACAACCCTCTGATAGGAAACAAAATCAACAGTGGTCTTAAGATCACAAGTGTCAGAGAAAACCCATCAAATTACACGCCGACCGTTGATGCTCTGTCATTGTTAGAACCCACTAAACCTTGAAATACCTAGCCCCACTAACATCATGCCCAATCATTCACCTATGGACCAATCATAGCTTACCATATTAGCACACCTGGCATGTGGACCTACCACAGTTTATCCCCTCTGAGCAAGATTGAATCAACGGTCGGTGCATGATCTTAAGCCTCTAATAGATCCCATAAGATTATACGCCCATCATTGATTTATTGACAGTGTCAGGACCCTCTGACACATCTAGAAACTAGGTCCCACTAAAAACTACCAATGTGTTGATACATGGACCAATAAGATGTCACCATTTATGCATATGTTTCAATGGACCCACCTATGAAGAAAGGCTATGTCATACAATAAAATCAATGACCATCGCAAAGTGCAAGCCTCTGACAAAACCCTTGCACTTTTGTGACAACCATTAGATCAAGATGGTGTCAGAATGTAGGGCCCAGGAAACTAGGTGAACACACAACTAAAGAAAAGAAACTGCCACGCCAAGTTGATAACTATTGAGAGATAAGCCGCTAGGAAAAGGAGAGTATGTGACCACTGCAGTCAGGTAATCACCGAATAGGAAGATGTAACTGCTAGGAACCAAGTGAACAAGTGACTGAC
This sequence comes from Chamaecyparis obtusa, assembly GCA_027943335.1. NCBI lineage: Eukaryota > Viridiplantae > Streptophyta > Pinopsida > Cupressales > Cupressaceae > Chamaecyparis > Chamaecyparis obtusa. The sequence continues at coordinate 400,624 of BSBK01004574.1, read as the reverse complement.
TATATTCACTAAATCGTTGAATAATGAAGAGATGTGAAAATTTGTTAAGCGATTAAGCAAAGACCAGGAGAAAAAACCATGTGTATAAAGATAAGACTTAAGTGACCCAAAAAGGTAAAGACAAATTAGAAGAGGGCCAGGGCATTCCAAAGGGGTTTTAACATAATGACTAGTTTTTTGAAATTTTTTGCAAGGGTTTCAAAGCCAGGGAAATAAAATTGACTGCAAGAACCGAAGGAAAAGTGTTATAGCCATGAAAATTTATAGGGAAAGACTAGATAAAAGATAGAAAACCATGGAAATTCTTTCAAGTGCTAACAGTGGCTCTATCTAGGGATGTATGCCTCCTACAGGCATAGCAAGGGTCTAGAATCACTGGTTAAAGTAGACCATCCCACTGGAAAACTTGACAACAAAGAGCAACAGGACCAAAAACTTATAGACCAGGACAAAATAGGATAGGGGCAAGCAAATTTTTATAGAATTTACAATTTGTACAGACCTAGCTACTATTCATGGAAAATAGAATACTTCAAAAGAAGTATTTCTTCAAGAATTGTCCATGAACTAGCAATTCCTGAATATCACCATTCAATTCTTTGACAATGTATGAATCTTGGCCCCATTTCTCATGAATTAAATATGGCCCTAGCTAGATGGGATCAAATTTACCATGCTTTCCCTTATCCTCCTATCTAGCATTCCAAATTACTACCAAATCAATAGGTTCAAACCTTCTTTCAATAGTCTCCTTGTCATACAAATTCTTAACCTTCAACTGCAATATGGCATTTCTTGCAACTAATTCTCTTCTAGTCTCATCCAACCTAATGAGGTCTTCAATCCTCAACTGCATCTCATCATCTATGTCATCATCATATAATTGAACAAATTTATACATTTTCAACAAATTATTCCGAGGCATTCTTGCATGCATTCCATATACTAAGTCAAATGGTGCATAACCAATTGCCCTCTTCATAGTCACCCTATCAACCCATAGGGCTAATGGCAGCTTTGAATTCCATGCCCTCTTATTCTTTTCAAGAATCCTCCTAAGGATCTTAATCAAACTCTTATTAGTAGATTCTTCCTGACCATTTCCTTATGGATGATAAGGTGAGGAATTAGAAATCTAAATTCCTAAACCTTTGCAAAATTCCTTATATTTAGTAGACCTAAAGCACATGGCATTGCCACTTACTATTCTCTCAGGAAACCCAAACCTTGTAACAATATTATTCAACAGAAAATCAATTACCACTTTGCTAGTTGCATTTCTTGTAGGGATAGCCTCTACCCACCTAGTAAAGTAATCAGTGGCAACTAGTATCCAGGAATGTCCCCCACTGGACTTGTTTGGTATCTCCCCTATGAAATCTATTCCCCATTGTTGGAAAGGAGCTTGTACTTCTACTGGTTTTAATGGCATTTTACCTAAAAATTTAAGCTTACCAGAGAACCTTTGACAAGCATCACACCTCCTTACCAACTGTTCTGCATCCTTGAAGATCGTGGGCCACCAGAATCCTTCTCTCAAGATCTTATGGGCAATTGTTTTACCCATATAATGCCCACCACAAACTCCCTCATGCATTTTCTTTAACAAATTGTTAGCTTGATTCTCATCCACACATTTCAAAAGTATGCAATCTAAATTCTTTCTATACAATTTACATTTCACAATTTCATACTTGATAGCCTATAATTTCAATGTCCTCTTCTAATTATCATTCATTCCTGCTGGACATCTCATATTTCTCAAGTAATAGATGATATCTTGATACCAAACACAATCATCCATATCACATGTATAATCAATTTTAGAATGATTTACCTGATTAGCATCAAGATTGGAATGAGCCATCAGTTTTGCCAATCCTTGTCCTCTAACTAATTTAGTAATTTGGATGTCAACATTGAATTCTTGGATCCTATTGATCCATCTGCATCTTCTTCCAAACACCTCTTACTGTGAGAAAATATCCTTCACAGCTGCACTTGGCACAAAAGCAATCACAACCGCTCCCATCAGATAACATCTAAAAGCCTTGATTGCCTTCACAAGTGCATAAGCTTGTTTCTCATTTATATCATATTTCAATTTAGCAGCCTACAAAGATTTACTGAAAAATGCAATAGGCTGCTCAAAACCATCCTTATTCTTTTGTAACAAAACTACAACAATAGTGTGAAAAGATGTGATGCGGGAGCATCCTGGGTGTAAGAGCAATCTTGCATCACCCAAAAATATTTCTATTTTTGTATTCAATAAGGGCTATCTTTTGCAGAGTTGCTATTTATGGAAACTTGCTATTTTTAGTAAGTTGGTCTTACGATCTCGGAATGTTCTAATTTTACATATGGAGGTTCATCTAAGTCATATCAACCACCCAGCAAAGTTTCATGGCTACATCAGGTCTAGTTTTGAAGATATTGAAGATTTTCGGTATTGGCAGCAGGGTACAGAAACTTTGAACTCCATTTTGAAGGCTTTAGAGGCCCCGAATGAGGTTGAAAATTTGGGTGACGGGCACTTTGTGTTGGTCAAGCCTGTAGAGTGCTTCGTGGCATTTCCAGAATGGGGTTATAATAGCCAATCGAGTCAACGGGTGATGACTTATGGTCTTCGGAAGTTGGGTCACCTGAAATGGCGAAAAATAATTTTTCTTCAAAATTTTTGTTTGGGTTTTGAAACTCATTTTGAGCCGACTTTGATGTAATAAATTGTAAAATAAAATAATTCTAAGTTTGGTCGGCCCTAAGGGCTAAATTTCTAGAACCTTCTCAGGTGGTGGAAATTGCCTATATAAAGAAGGCCCGTAGTGTTGTCTAGGGCAGTTCTGGGTAGTAGATCTGGGTATTGATTTGAGACTTTTTCCTACAGAATATTGTAAGGGAATGCCCATGTGGCTTTGCATATTGTAATTCTAAAAATTTGTAATTCCACATTTGTGGAGATAATAAGAAGCCAATTTTCTATTCTTGCATATTATTATTGTTGTTTCTCTATTTTTGTTATGTGTTTGTGGTATTAAGGGGAGCACCCTTCATCAAGTGGTATCAGAGTAGGAGTTCTTGAGTGTGTAAATAGATTGCTGACTGTGAGGTAGTTTGCACCAGGACCGTGGTTAGGGTTTCAGCGTGCATCACAAAAATGCCTCCACAAAGAGAACATGATGGAAGAGCTGGTATTGTGACACCTGAGGTTAGAGAGCTGCAGAGACAAGTGAGAGCATTGCAAGAAGAGATTCATAGAGGAATGAATCTTAATGTCAGAGACGAAAGCGAGGATGAAGCCGAAGAAGAATATCAAGAAGAAGCTGAAATTGTGAACCAGGAGGAAGAAAGACTTTTTCGGGCGATTTCCAAAATTGGGAAAAGACCTAAGATTGAGGTTCCTACATTTTCTAGAAATCTTAACCTAGAGGAATTGATCAACTAGATCAATGAATGTGAGGAATATTTTAAGTACGAAGATGTTGAGGATCCTGATAGGGTCAAATTTGTGAAAGCCAGATTGAAAGGTCATGCGAAGATCTAGTGGCAAGAAATTCAATTGGAGTGAAATAGAAGAAGGAAAGATAAAATCACAAGATGGGATCGGATGGTGAATAAATTGAAGCAACAGTTCATTCTTGTTGATTATGAGCTTGACCTACTAAAGAAAATGCAAAGTTTGAAGCAAGCAGGAAGATCTGTTCAGGAGTATACAGAGGAGTTCTATCGACTCCTCATCAGAACAGGGCATGTAGAAGCTGATAAGGAGAAAGTTGCCCAATACCTTAATGGGTTAAGGCCAAGCATTCAGGAGTAGTTGAATCTGGTTCAAATGAATAGTATTGAGGAGGCATACTAGTTTGCCCTAAAAGTAGAGGAAAAGCTGAACAAGAAGTTTGAGAGCAGACAAAATGGAAGAGGCTATGGTGGAAGATCTAGTGGATGGTCATATGGTCGCCGAAATGAAGATCCAAAAAAGAAGGATGAGGCTAGTAGCAATCAGAATCAGAGAGGAAATAATTTCAATCATTTCTAGGATCAGAGTAATAGAGATCAGAGAGGAAGAGGAAGAGGACAAGGATCTGGAAGAGGAGGCTTCCATGGAACATGTTTTCACTATGGAGAAGAAGGTCATAAGGCATTTGAATGTCCTCAGCACCAAGGTAGAACAGACAGGAGAAATGAAAGCTAGGCCAGAGTTGCACATGTAGATGAAGATGCTAGATCATCAAATTCTGAAGATGCTGAAAGAGGAGAAATGCTAATTAATAGAAGAGTCTTGCTGAGTGGTGAGAATGAACCTAAACAAAGGAGGAGCCTGTTTCACACTAGATGCAAGTGTGAGGGTAAATGTTGTGATGTGATTATCGATAGTGGAAGCACTGACAATTTAGTGTCAGAAGAGATGGTGAAAAAGTTGAAGCTCAAGAGACAGAAACACCCACATCCATATTGGATTGCCTGGGTGTAGGATGACCACAAGGTCATGGTCAGTGAACAGTGCCTGGTAAAGTTCAAGATCAGCGGGTACCAAGATGAGGTACTATGTGATATCATCTCCATGGATGCATGTCATATGTTGTTGGGTAGACCATGGCAGTTTGACAGATGTGTTGTACATGATGGTCATGTGAATACCTATTCTCTGACAAAGGATGGAGTGCGACATAAGCTAAATCCATTGAAGGAGACCAAAGAAAAGGTATGTGGTAATGCAAGAATAACATTTGTTGATGGAAGAAAATTCCTAGTTGGTATGAGGCATGAGCATGTGTGTTTTGCTTTAATTCCAAAAGTTGGTAAAGAAGAAGTAGAGGATGTACCTGTAGAGGTTGTAGATTTTTTGAATGAGTTTTAGGATATTGTATCTGATAATGTACCTGATGGTTTACCACCGGTAAGGAAGATCAGTCATTAGATGGATTTGATTCCAGGGGCCAGTTTGCCAAACAAGGTAGCACACAGAATGACATCAGCAGAAAGTGAAGAGTTGAATAGACAAGTACATGAGTTATTGTAGAAGGGGTTGATTTGAGAGAGTCTGAGTCCCTATGCTGTACTAGTGGTATTAGCAGCAAAGAAGAATGGAGAGTGGAGGATGTGTATAGATTCTAGAGTAATAAACAAGATCACAATCAAGTATAGGTTTCCATTGCCACAAATGGATGATATTATGGATTGTTTGAGTGGAGCTATGTATTTCTCAAAGATAGATCTGAAGAGTGGATATCACTAGATTCAGATCAGAGAAGGAGATGAATGGAAGACTACCTTCAAGACAAAGGAAGGACTATATGAGTGGTTAGTCATGCCTTTTGGGCTAACCAATGCACCGAGCACTTTCATGCGGCTCATGAACGAGGTTCTGAAATAATTTCTGAGTAATTTTTCATTGTTTACCTAGATGATATTTTGATTTTTCGCAAGACATTGGAGGAAAATATGATGCATATTCGTATAGTGTTTGAGAAGTTGAGAGATGAGAAATTGTTGATTAATTTGAAGAAGTGCAGTTTTGTGAAGAAAGAGTTAGTGTATTTGGGACTTGTAGTTTTAGCAGAAGGTCTAAAAATAGACCCAGAGAAGGTACAAGCTATCCTTGAATGGCCTACTCCAAGGAGTGCTACTGAGGTAAGATCTTTTCATGGTTTGGCTAACTTTTACAAAAATTTTATCAGAAATTTTAGCAGTATTTGTGGACCCTTGACTGAAACAATGAGAGGGGATAGAAAAGAGTTTAAGTGGACTAATGAGGCAGAAAAGAGTTTTCAATTGTTGAAACAAAAATTTACAGAACAACCTTTTTTAGCACTTCTAAATTTTAATAAAGTGTTTCAAGTAGATTGTGATGCTAGTGGTATTGCAATAGGAGCTGTTATGAGCCAAGAAGGTAAACCTGTTGCTTATTTCAGTGAGAAGTTAAATGATGCCAAGAGAAAATATTCTGTTTATGATCAGGAATTTTATGCTATAGTTCAGGCATTGAAAAAGTGGAGGCACTATCTGCTTCCTAAGGAGTTTGTTTTATATATTGATCATCAAGCTTTGCAATATTTGAATAGTCAAGAAAAGTTGAATCAGAGGCATTTGAAATGGGTTGAGTTTTTGCAGAGTTATACATTTGTTTTGAAACACAGGAGTGGAAAGTCTAACAAGGTTGTAGATACTCTTAGCAGAAGGCAACTATTACTGATAGAGATGCAGATTGAGGTGGTTGGGTTCAAGGAACTCAAGAATTTGTATCCAGAGGATCCTGATTTTGGTGAAGCTTGAAAAGCTTGTACATAACCTGTTACTCTAGATAGGATGAAATGGCTGGATTTTATCATCCAAGATGATATGCTATTCAAAGGGAGTCAGTTGTGCATTCCATGAAGTTCTATGAGGGAGAATCTCATCAAGGAGAAGCATAGTGGAGGATTGGCTGGACATTTTGGTTGTGATAAAACCCTTGCTTTAGTTGGTGAGAATTATTATTGGCCACAATTGCAGCAAGATGTGAAGAAGTTTGTACAGAGTTGTAGAGTATGTTAGATGGCGAAAGGAGTGAAGTACAATATAGGGTTGTATCAGCCATTACCTATACCAGAGAAGCCTTGGGAGGATATCAGTATGGACTTTGTTCTTGGTTTACAGAGGACACAGCAGGGACATGATTCAATTTTTGTAGTAGTTGACAGATTTTCAAAGATGGCACATTTCATTCCCTGCAAGAAAACTAATGATGTTGTTCATGTAGCAAAATTGTTTTTCAGAGAAGTGGTGAGACTACATGGTTTGCCGAAGACCATAGTTTCAGATCGAGATACTAAGTTTGTTGGATATTTTTGGCGGACATTGTGGAAGAAGTTGAAGACAGATTTGAATTTTAGTTCATCACATCATCCACAGACTGATGGACAGACAGAGGTGGTGAATAGAAGTTTGAGAAATTTGCTGAGATGTTTGGTTGGAGATAAGCCAACAAGATGAGATTTGATTTTACCACAGGCAGAATTTGCATACAATAATTCTATCAATAGGAGCACTGGTAAATCACCATTCTAGATTGTATATGGAAGTAGTCCAAGAAATGCATCTGAATTGAGAAAGATAGATAAAGGAGAAATAAGTAGTGCTGAAGCTGAGGATTTTGTAGAAAATTTGAAGAACATCCATGAGGAGGTGAAGAAGCATATTACCAAGATGAATGCGCAGTATAAGGCTAAGGTAGATGAGAAAAGGAGGCATAACAAATTTCAGGTTGGGAATGAAGTCATGGTTCATTTGCGGAAGGAGCGATTTCTGGTTGGTACATATAACAAGCTGAAAATGAAGAAGTTTGGACCATGTAAGCTATTGAAGAAGCATGATTCAGGAAATGCATATGAGGTAGAATTGCCTAGTGAGCTGAATATTTCACCAGTGTTTAACATTTCAGATTTGCCAGAGTATCACGAAGGAGGTGTTGAAGATGAGGTTGCAGCAGCACAGTGGAGTATTCTAGCAACCAGTTCAGATATCAAGGAGATTGAAGACATACTGGACAGTCATGTTGGTAGAAGCACAAGGAACAGGACATATGAAGAGTATTTGGTCAAATGGAAAGGACGACCTATTGAAGATTCATCATGGCTAACAAAGGAGAAGGTTAACCGTCTTGGTTTTCCTCTGCACACCTGAGTCATGATAGGGTCACTTCTCAAATTACCCCAGGTGTCTGATGCAGGAGCATCCTGGGTGTAAGAGCAATCTTGCATCACCCAAAAATATTTTTATTTTTGTATTCAATAAGGGCTATCTTTTGCAGAGTTGCTATTTATGGAAACTTGCTATTTTTAGTAAGTTGGTCTTATGATCTCAGAATGTTCAAATTTTACATATGGAGGTTCATCTCAGTCATATCATCCTGCCAGCAAAGTTTCATGGCTAGATCAGGTCTAGTTTTGAAGATATTGAAGATTTTCGGTATTGGCAGCAGGGTACAGAAACTTTGAACTCAGTTTTGAAGGCTTTAGAGGCCCCGGATGAGGTTGAAAATTTGGGTGATGGGTGCTTTGCATGAGTCAAGCTTGTAGAGCGCTTCGTGGCATTTCTAGAATGGGGTTATAATAGCCAATTGGGTCAACGGGTGATGACTTATGGTCTTCGAAAGTTGGGTCACCTGAAATGGCAGAAAATAATTTTTCTTTAAAATTTTTGTTTGGGTTTCAAAACTCATTTTGAGCTGACTTTGATGTAATAAATTGTAAAATAAAATAATTCTAAGTTTGGTCAGCCCTAAGGGCTAAATTTCTAGAACCTTCTCGGGCGATGGAAATTGCCTATATAAAGAAGGCCCGTAGTGTATTCTAGGGTAGTTCTGGGTAGTAGATCTAGTTATTGATTTGAGGCTTTTTCCTACAAAATATTGTAAGGGAATTCCCATGTGGCTTTGCATATTGTAATTCTAAAAATTTGTAATTCCACATTTGTGGAGATAATAAGAAGCGAATTTTTTGTTCTTGCATATTATTGTTGTTGTTTCTCTATTTCTGTTATGTGTTTGTGGTATTAAGGGGAGCACCCTTCATCAAGATGCAAAGGAAAAGATGTGCATTTGGACATTATAATCAGGTGCCTTAAGCACTGGCACATCTTTGATAGCCTACTTGATATTTTTGAAAGCCTCATCAGGCTCACCCTCCCAATTGATTGCAGATCCCTTCTTCAACATCTTAGAAATAGGTCTAGTAACCTCTGCAAAGTTTTTCACAAACCTCCTTAAGAAATTGACCTGACCAAAGAAGGACTGAATCCCTTTAACATTCTTTGGTCTCTGAATTTTATCAATGGCTACTACCCTCTCAGGGTCAATTCTCACTCCTTGCTTCCCAACCAAGTGGCCAAGAAACTTACCTTCAATGACACCAAAAGCACATTTCCTTGAATTTAATGAAATACTAAATTCCAAGGCCCTCACAAATATTTTCTCTAAATGAATACGTGGTCTTCTTCCTTCTTGGAATAGGCAGTTAAATCATCTTGATAAATAACAAGGAAATCATTAATAAAATCTAATTAGGCAACATCCATTGCCCTCTGAAAAGTAGCACCAACATTTGTGAGACCAAAAGGCATTCTCACATAAACATATGTCCACCAAGGTGTAGTGAAAGCTATCTTGAATTTTTTTGATTCTTTAACAATTACCTGATTGTAACCAGAGAAACCATCCATCATAGACATCAATTCTGATCTGATCACTCTCTGCAACATAGCTTCCATATTGGGTAGACAATAATTATCCTTTAATGAGTTGATGTTCAAATTCATGAAGTCTACACAAAGTCTGATGTCACCATTCTTCTTCCTCATAGGAACAAGGTTTGACACCCAAGAAGAGTGCCTTATAGGCTTAATGATTCCAGCATCTCTTAACTTCATTAACTCTTCTTGCATCTTGGGTGCCAAAGTAGGATTAATAGGCCTTTGTTTTTGCCAGAAAGGTTTAGCATCTTCTCTCAAAGGAATGATATGCTGAAATAAGTCTTCTCTATAAACCTTTAGGTCATCATATGACCATGCAAAAATATGCTTGAATTTTCTCAATAATTCAATCAAAGATTTTCTCACATTGTGAGACATGTCCCTACCAATGTATACCTTCTTAGGTGCCTCATGTGTTCCAAGATTTATCTCCTCTAGATCAGCTTGATCTTCTATTTTGATATTTTTTTGAACTCTATCCTGGTTATCAAAGACAGTCTCCAAAACAACAAGCCCCTTGGGCACCTTGTTAGTTCTAAGCTGAATGACCTCATTGCCAAAGACAACCTCCCTTCCTTCTACTGACTCAACCAAGGCTGAACAATCAAATTTCTAACCATGATACTGATCTTCACAACTCATAAACTTCAAGATATCATTATCATCATCAAAAACTTGCCAATTCTCAATATTGTCTGGTATACTAGGCCTGGCTTGAATTTCAACTTTAGAGATACCAACAAAATTAATATCACTGGGATTGATTGCAATGTTGGCTAAAAATTCAGCCATCTTATTATTACTCCTATCCTTCCACTCAATATTGAAGGCATCAAAATGTTCAATCAAATCCCAAACTGCATTCCTATATTGTTTCAACCTTTTCTACTTGGAAGCATATACTGACCTGACTTGGGACACCACCCACTTAAAATTACCAACAACACTTATGCATTTAACTCCATGCTTTTGTGCCAACCTCAGTCCTAACAACAATGCCTCATATTATACTATATTGTTGGTACAAAAGAAATTCAATGTGAAGGAAAATTTGTAGGTGTTTGCATCAGGAGAAATAAGTAAGATACCTGCTCCTGCTCCATCTTTGTAATTTGCACCATCAAAGTACATTAACCACAAATCACCTTTCACAGAACTAACACTTACCTCAATAGAGATAGGTGACAAAATAGGTTCATTTTGAATTACAGGGAACTCTTTCCTAAAAGCATTAATATTAGTATCCACAAAACATGTAGTTTCATTATCAATATTCATTTCAATCATGTGGCATACTCTTGGCTCTCGGTCAATCTTGACAAACTGATCATCAATCTTGAAAGTAGCATAGGATAGATCACACTGTAAGCTTCCACCCATGGCAGAACTCCATCTCCTAGATAGTAGCATCCCATAATGAGGAGGGATGTCCACCACCAAAACACTCATTGCTAACTCTTTCTCTGGATATGCTGCCAGCCTATATGGCATTGCATTGATAGTCCCAATAACTGGTACCTCCCTCTAATCCATTTTACAACATCTGCCTTGGACTATATCAACTTTAAGGCCCAACTTTTCCATAATCTTAAAAAGGCTTGACAGTATTAGAGGCACCACTATCAATCATACAATTTCTTAGTTTCATTCCATTCACAAGAACACTTAAAAAGAATGGATCAATGTTTTCAAGGTTAGCATTTACAGAACTATCCAAATATATAGGAGGAATTTGAGATACAATTCCTGGAGCAGCAACAACTTTCAAAGCTTTATCCTGAGATCCATTGCATGCAACATCATTATTGTGAACATTATCTACCCATGCAATAGCTCTGTCTTTATGTTCAGGGATCCTCAACAATTCTGACAATGGAACCTTAACTATAATTTGGGACAATACAGATAACATATCAATAGGAGTAGAAGAAGGAATTTCAATCTACATAGCCTTAGTATCCTTTTGCCTATCTGATACATTAGGTGTATTGGCCACCCTCATCTTTTCATTCCTAGCCATTGTGTTAACTGACTTTTCAATCTCACTAGAAAATCTTTCAACTCCAACTCCCTTAGGCTCACAATTATTACCTTTTACATTCTTGATTTTCACCATGTGATCACCTTTTGATTTGTTCTCATTAGGCTCTCTAGAGTTGGTACTCTTTATAAACATTCCAACAGCTTCCTCATTTGTATTCCTTGCCACCATGCCTCTAGTTTGCACTTGGGAAATCATTTCTACAGTAATCCTATCCATCTCTTCTCTAGAAGGTCTTCTTAAATTTACTGGCTCAGAAGAAGAGTTCATGTTACATGTCTTCTTATCAATGTCTTCACTATCAAAAAAGACCTCTTGATGAAAAAGGGCCTAATTGTGTCTCTTCACATTTACATCTGCCTCTTCATCAAAATCAGAATCATCTTCATATCCTAGATATGAAGTAGCCATGTTTCATCCAACATTATCTTGAGTCTCTTCTTGATCTATCTCCTCATTGCCACAATCTTGATTTGCAGCCATAGAATGTGAAACCACACAATGCTCTGCAGAATGAGGGGACTGGCATGCAACACACCAAGGTATGTCCTCCATGACATTTATTGAAGCTTTTTGTAGAGGGTCAGGGACACCTCTATCATTGTTTCCTCTTGAAACAAGGACAACAAGCTTGCCATCCTTCCATTGGTTGTTGTAGGGGTAGTTTTACAATCTATTCTACTTATTGAAATTGTTGTTGAACTGAGGCCTTTCATTGGTAGGAGCACTGATTTTCCTACTTGCAGGTGCCTTCAAATCCTTCAATGCATTGAGCAGCTTGTCCAATTTATCTTCTTCTTGCCTCCTAGTCCCAACATTCCTATCATTTTATGTTTTGTATTTCTTGTCCCCAAACAACTTAGGGTCATCTCTCTTCCCACCCAATTTCCCTGATATCTTCATATTATTCTCAATATTGACAGCAATCCTAATAGCATCTCTAAGGGTTCTTGGTTCTTTTTCCCTCAACAAGTATCTCATCTTTCCATCAAATGCATTGAACTATGTGGGTATGTGCAAGATCATGAGGGGCCAAAAAGTGGCGATGTCAATTCAAAATTTTGACAATGTAGCTGACGACTTTTTTTTCACCTGAATTTGATAAAATGAAAAGGGTACCTTAAGGATATTATCAGCTTTCTATCGATATAATTGCTAAAAAATTTTGAATTCGGTAAGTAATTATTAGTTATTTTCTAATTGAGCTACCTCTAAAGTGCTAATTTATATACTGATTAAAAAATGACTATAACTTTCAGACGGTATAACATTTTTGAAATCCAAAAAATGCATCACATTCTATGCTTCACCTACTATAAGGAAAAAAGAATTTTTTTTAATTTTGTAAAGTTTTGAATGAGTTAAGGTGGTCAGACACAGGAGTTTTTTAATTCTAAAATGGTTGTAGCAAAAAATTCATAATTAATTACTTTTTTTGAAAAAAATTACAAAAAAATATGCGTCACATTTGGGCATGAGTCTACTACTTATATATAAAATCTTATAATAAAATATTATCATATGATTATGATTAAGGTGGTCAGACATACACCTACTTCTTATTTTTTTACTAAAATTTTTGTACTGTTGCATTGAAATCTATACTTTTCACCAATCATACTAACTTTTTCTAAAAAAAGGCCTAGTAGTTTAGAAACTACATTCAATTTTCTATAGATTCTATTCTTACAACTTTTTGATATTAGGTTCATAGCTAGTTAAAATTTTCACATCAAGTTGACTAACCCTGATTTGTTGATTTTCATTGCCACTTAAGGGCATAGTTTGGCCCCTCGTGATCTTGCACATACCCATGTAGTTAGACAAACATTGTCATCTAACCGCATAACTTGGAACAACTTATGCATACCCTTCTGAAATCTCATATTGAATTCAGCTGCAGACTCATTCTGATTTTTCCTTATGGTATTGAATTCATTCAACATGAAACTAGCATTAGGCCTATCACCATACTGCTCCTTAAAAAATATCTTAAAAGAATCCCAAGTATCAATACATTTATCAGGAAGTCTCTTAAAACAATCTCTACCATCCTCCATTAGTGATTGAACAAATAATTTCATGACTACATCCTCATGCTCTACCTCACAATCATTAAGCATATCAACAAATAGCCTAAGATGCTCCTCACAACTAATAGCATTATTACCAACAAACTTAGGTACCTTATCTCTTATATCATTTGGAAAAGTATTTGGGTAACCAAGAATTCCATCAAAACTAATTTTCCTATAGCCTTCTAATTGCATAGGTCTTCTTTGAAAATTTTAACTAGTGTTAACCCTAGGATTAACATTTGCATTTACATTTCCATCTACTTGTGCATTTGACTATTGTCTAGGATCAGTACCTATCCTAGCAGATGAAGAAGGAATTGAACTAGTAGTAGCATTACTAAGTGGAATAGTAGTAGTCATAGATGGCATACCTAGTTCAGTAGCAGATGGACCAAGAGCATTAGCTGATGAAGCCTTCAAGAACTAGATCTTTCTTCTCTTTTTGCAATGGAAACTTCAATTTTAGCCTTTTCTAATTCTCTTGCAAGGTCCTCATCTTCTTTTCTTCTTCCTTCTATCTCTATGTCCTTATTTGAATTGGGTGGTGGGACCCCTGGTATTGTCAATGATCTACTTGTTTGATGTCCCACTATCTATTTCTTTCCTTTCTCGCCAATGGCAATAGTAGGCCTAGTGATCTCATGCCCATCTTTATCTTTAAGGAGGGAAGCATAACTTTGAACCTGTCTAACCGCAGGGCCCTCCTTATCAAATTCATGATCTTGCAGTAAGGACTTTTTCTCACTCCTCAAAGCCTCAAGATCACCAAAAACATCATATTGCAAAGTCTTAGGAGTAGAAGCAAGCATCTTGCTTCTCTCCTTCATCTCATTAATCTTTCTAAGGAGAGACTGTCTTTCTATTAGAGCATTCACCTTTTTAGCTTCTCTCTCCTCTTGTAACCTCTTATGTATGGCATCTTGCTCTGCCAACTACAACCTTAGTGCATTTAAATCATCTGGGTCTACCATAGTGTCATCAGAACCTAATGACACATCCATATCAGTAAGATTTTGATATGGGAAATGGACTTGCCTTGGTCTCATGGGATTCCCTCTAAAATTATCTTCATCAAGATCTAAATCAATCTCAAGACCCATCTCTCTAGCTTGTTCATCCTGACCTATAGGCAATGGACCCTTATCTTGAAATACAGCCTTTGGGGTATCATAAAATTTATCTTTAGAGTGACCACCATCTGATCTATAAACTTTGTCATGTGAACATTCCTCACTTGAGGAAACATGTGGTGCTCTACCTCTAGTATTTCTTTGTTCTCTTATGGGAGCACTAGTAGACTCACCATTTCTCCTGATCCAACTCTTCTTCTCCTGTCTAGGTAATTGTTCTAGAGTGACCTCCAAATTTTTTCTGACAAAGGACCTAGTATTCCTCCTCTTGTCCATGATTTGTAGTATGACATTGGTTCGAACCTTTTTAGTCACCACCCACCAAAGTGGGAAATCTTTTAACTATATACAATAGGAAAACAAGAGTGCACTTTGAAAACTTTTATCTCTAGACTCTCCCCAGAAGAGTCACCATTTTGTTGGGAGTTCCCTTTGATCTTCAACTTGTAGATTTATACTTTGATGGATAACTTTAATATAGCTTTGACTCTATCACCACTCCAAAGTCTACAAGGAAGAGGGCCAATTAACAAGGATCAAAAGAGATCCTCCTACACTTTGAGCCAAAATGCTCAGGCAGGTGTACCCTTGATTCACTTCTTGAAAGGAATCACTAAATGTTATACCAATATACTCTTTACTAACTAGTTTAAGGATTTGATCATTTAAATTTGTGTGTGTGTGGTTGATAACAATGAAATGCCTCCAAAAGATGGACCAGTGCCTTAACCTAGGGCAAAGAGTCACCCAATTACATACATCAACTGAAGATCTTAAATCAAATACTCCTGGGATCAGGATAAGTGCTTTTCCTATTACCCCTCTCCTTCAAACACAAGGACATTAGATTCTTATTTGGTTGCAAACTCACTGAACTCACCTAAAAGACTTTAATCCCAACTTTGTTAGGAACTCAGAGATGACTTCACAATACTCTTTTTTTACCATATGTTAATACACTTTGTGACACTAACACATATGAGCTCAGAACTAAAACAAGAAGACATACACAGATGTAAGATTGGAACTCAATAGTATTCTCATTAACATATTCGAAATTAATATACAATCAAAGAAACACAAGGATAGGAAGAAGACCCAAAATCCAGCTCCTCTTTCAATATCATACCATCAAGAACCATGGACCAAAAGAAAGTTTTGGAACCTCCACTAAGTCAAAAATTCTAGAATATATACTCCCTAGTCATCTTGGAAACCCAAAATAGGTTGCAACAAGCTACAGATGGCTAGGGTTAGGGTTTCACCCACTAAACCCATTAGAAATGGTCACAAATTTATTACAGGGGAAGAAACCCAGGAAACTAGGAGAAAGAAAATCATGGAGTGATTCCAATCATGAAAATCTCACTAAGAAGGTACTGAGAACCACAAAAAAATCCAAAATGTCAACCTATTCAGCGACCTGCAGCATGCCTCGAGCACAAAAAACATAGTACAAACCCTTGCAGATGATCATGGAACACCCCGGACCACACTGCAACAACAAGTGCCACCAAAAAAATCAAATCTGGTTGTGAAAGCATTCAATTCTGGTCCTTTCTGTCACTGAGAAACCCTCAGAAATTCAAATTTGAAAAACAATGATCACATTCATGGTGCCAGCATTGAATTAGCGGTCAAAATTTGAATCTCGATCAAATTTAAGTCGTGACCATCCAATTAGTCCTTTTTACAGTCTTTATGTTCTCAACTCAACTGCTAGCCTCAGGTTAACTCCTAGCGACTATGTGACAATGCTTTTTCCTATTCACGGAAAGAAAACCTAACTCACCACTTAACCCCGCAAATTGGCAAACAAAGGCTTCCAACTCATCCCAGCGACATTTGGCAAACTAGCGACCAAAGGCTTTTGCCAGTTCATGAAGAACTTTATCTATCTACCAAATAGTTTAGTGATTACATGAATACACACTCATTGAATCACCAACCATTTTAGAATATCACCATCTCATTTTGTGAATGAGCGAAAAGCACTAAAAATTGTTGGGCCACTAAACAAATTTATCAGGACTGTCAAACCATTAGACTAAACCTGGGCCCACCTATGATGAAATCAATGGCTGTCTTAAGTTTGCATGGAGCATAAAGATTCTATCAAAACTTAAGACAACTATTAGATCAAGAATCTTACCCTACTCTAACAACCCTTTGACAAGAAACAAAATCAACGGTGGTCTTAAGATCCCAAGTGTCAAAGAAAACCCATCAGATTACATGCCAACCATTGATGCTCTATCATTGTCAAAACCCACTAAGCCTCAAAATACCTAGCCCCACTAATAGCATGCCCAGTCATTCACCCATGGACCAATCATAGCTTGCCATATCAGCACACCTGGCATGTGGACCTGCCACACTTTATCCCCTCTGAGAAAGATTGAATCGATGGTCGGTGCATGATCTTAAGCCTCTGACATATCCCATAAGATCATACACCTATCATCAATAGACTGATAGTGTCAGGACCCTCTGACGCATCTGGAAACTAGGTCCCACTGACAACTACCAACATGTTGATACATGGACCAATAAGATGCCACCATTTGTGCATACGTGTCAACCGACCCACCTGTAAAGAAAGGTTACGTCATAAAGTAAAATCAATGACCATCGCAAAAGCACAAGCCTCTGACAAAACCCTTTCACTTTTGTGACAACTGTTGGATCAAGATGGTGTCAAAAGGCTCGTCCCAGGAAAGCATGTGAACATGTGACTAAGGAAAAGAAACCACCATGCCAAGTCACTAACTATTAAGAGATAATCCACCAGGAAAAGGAGAATACACGACCACTGTAGTCAGGTAATCACTAGATAGGAAGATGTAACCGCAAGGAACCAAGCAAAGAAGCCACTAACTATATTCGCTAAATCACTGAATAATGAAGAGACATGAAACTTTGTTAAGCGATTAAGTGAAGATCGGGAGAAAAAACCACGTGCATAAAGATAAGACTTAAGTGACCTGAAAAGGTAAAGACAAATTAGAATAGGGCCAGTGCATTCCAAAGGTGTTTTAACACAATGACTAGTTTTTTGAAAGTTTTTGCAAGGGTTTCAAAACCAAGGAAATAAAATTGACTGTAGGAACCAAAGAAAAAGTGTTATAGCCATGAAAATTTACAGGGTAAGACTAGATAAAAGATAGAAAACCATGGAAATTCTTTCAAGTGCTAATAGATTGGTTGGTGAGAGTACATCATGGAGACAGGTGAGCAGGGGCCTAGTGGCCTGCCTTTCCTTTCAATCCAACAGTGGTTGCATGATTGCAAGGGCCCAGAATATTCCTTGCGATCATGTGACAACCATTGATCTTGCTTTATCTCTAGGGTCTATCAAGTGGGTCCTTTTTTGGTCACGTGCTTGTTTTCTATTGGTTAGCCAGGTGATAGCTTGGATCTATAGTGGGACCATGTCAGAAGGTCTGTAGATATGTCACAAAGGCAAAGATCTAGCATGGTCATATGATCTCATAGAATCTTCTAACCCTATGAGATCATTCGACAACCGTCTGATGAGGATCTCTAGGTCATGGGTTTGATGTGCTACCTGGCGCTAATATGCTTGCATATGATTTTCTACTATATGATGATGGGGGCTCATCTGTCAGTCTGATGTGTCGTGAGGCCCCAGTTCTAAAGGGATCTACAGTGAGTGCATGATTTGAAAGAATATTCAGGGACCATGAGATCATGTGCCCACCGTTAGATTGGAATCAAGTTCTTAGTGGGTTCGTTGTTAGAGCTTGCCATGGTGTTTGATGATGAGGCAACCAGAGAAAATAAAAGAATGCCAAGTGGAAAATGGGCCCAAGGTTAGCATGGTTTAGTGAATCAGTGACTAAAGGTTTGTCTTTTGTTTGCCAGACTTAATTGGGGTCAGTTAAAACAATTAGCGGTCCTGTGACCAATAAGAAAAGGTAACCCGAGGTGGACTTGGGGTTAATTCTATAGATGAATAGTTCTTAGGTAAATAAGAGGATCTAATGGTTATGTTTTAAAAGGAGTTTGAGATTCAAAGAACGGTTGTTGATAGAAGAAAAGTGTGGCACCACCCGGTTAGCCGTTAATATTCAAATTTTAAATATTTCTTTGAAGGGTATTTGCTAGGTTTTCATCCAATGGTCGGTTGTGACAAAATGGCTAGCTAAAATTTATGTTTCAAGGATGATTGCAGTTGGGGAAAATGATGTGAAGACCTATGCAGCCATCATAGGTTTTTTCTTGCTTTCTGAGAGTACCAATTTGAGCATTCATGGTGAGACCTTGTGCAGGAAGGTTGATGGATCTAGGTTGCTTGTCCACAGGCAAATGAGGTACAGGGATGGACATGTAAACTCAAATATCTAATCGGCCATGATGTTGCAGAGCTACAACTATGATTAGATTTGTTTGAGTTAGGGTTGGCTATTATTTTATGTCAGACATATGTAACCCTAGTTAGGTTTTTTTTTTACTCCTACCTATGTGCAGTGGAGTATGTATATATTGTATTTTTGGAGCTTTTGAGCTCAGAGTTGGACAATTGTAAAAGAAATTTATCTTTTCTTAAGGGTCATCTATGGTATCATTTCTACCCTCTGGCTTATATAGTTGTAAACCTTTCATTGATGATTCAAACATTGCAAAGGTATTTTGTGACAATTCTTCATGCCCCTATGCTTCCTTGTCTGAATTATCTCTTATTGGATTAAAGTATATGATGTTTTCAGTGATATCTTAGGGTTCTTGATCCTTCTTACTTTTTGTAATTGTGTGTGTTATTGTGTTTGATCTAATTTAGAGGTTTTTGTGGGTATACTTCAGCCCCCTAACAGTCTTGTCTCAATCCTACACTGAGTTGCAAAAGTGAATGTCTACTTGTAGGTCATAGGTTGTGTCTTATGTTTAGGCCCTCCTATGAAACACTTATGCAAGCCTATTCAATAAGTTGTGACCTATTAGCCTAAGCCTTTCATTAATTCCATTCTTCTATACTGAGATCCAAACCCTAATTTTGATGTATCACCTAGTAGGTAGGTTGCTTTTAAGTCATTTCCCTTTCCAAGCATTCCTTCTATCCTTTTCCCTCAAGAGTTTTACTTTTCATGTCAAGAAGAAAATTAGGGTGATTATCCAAGAGGAACCAGCCTAAAACTTGGAGGTCTCATCTCAGTTACCATAGGTCCCATACCTGGAGATGATTCCCATGTTATACTAGGTTATCAAGACTACGAGAGCTTGAAACAAGGGTGAAAACTTAGTGTAGAACAATTCTAGCACGCCCGATGGGACAACACAAGAAGCTCATCTTAAAGTTATGCTATCTTTGATATACATACTACATAATATAGACTTTTAGAAGTTGTTCTATCAGGTATATCTAGTGACTCCACTAGTTTCAAAGATCTAGGCCAACCTTGTTTGAGGTTTATGAGAAAGATTGAGACTAGGAGCTCAAAGCCTACTCAATTTTTAGAGTTTCCCTCAAAGGGAAGTCATAAAGGCAGGTCAACTCAAAGAACATCCCCTACAAGGAGAGTTCAATCAACACCACTAGACACCTCAGAAAGGAGATCTTTTCCCTTTCATTCCAAAAGGAGGGGAGGATCTCTAACTAGAGATCTAGAGGAGGATTCAAATCTAGTAGCAAATACAACTCATATAGTTGTCAATCTTCAAATTCCAACTCCTACGATGGCTAGATAGTTTTCCTTTGCACCATTCAACCAAGGGAGTCCATTAGCCTTTGCTCAACATCATGATGTGCCCTTGGTGGCACTAAAGAGTATACCTGATTTCATTGGTGAAGGGAAAACAATTGCTTTCGAACACATAAGAGATGTGACCACCATCTGTAGCATACACATTATTACTCAAGAAGATGTGGCCACAAAATTATTAGCAGCCTCTCTAAAAGGTAAGGCTCTTGAATGGTTTAGAACTCTAACTGTTGGTTCTATTACTTCATGGGATGAGTTAGGAGATGCATTAAGAAAACATTTTGAGGATAAATCAAACAACTTGTCTCTAGTTGAGTAGTTAACAACTATTAAGAGAGACCCTCAAGAGCAAATGACAGATTACAATAGTAGATTCCTCAAAACATGGAATAGAATTCTAGTTTCTGTAAGACCATTAGCTGACCATGCTTTCTTATACTACTTGCAAAGCTTGAATGATCAAATTTCTATCATGATCTAGTCTATGGGTGGTACTTCTTTACCCCAAGCTTTTGACATAGTTGTTAGGGCTAAAAATTATTTAATCCAAGTAGGCATGATTGCTAGAAGGCCTTCAATGCCCATTTTTCCTAGCCTTCAGCCCATTGCACCTACACAAGTACCCCCATTTACCCCTATTCCCACCATATTAGCACCTCAGGCCAGTACTAGTAGTTAAGAGCTAACAGCTAGTTTCTTTCAAGAGCTGCAAGAGATAAAAAAATAGCCAAAAAAGTAGTCAGTAAGAAATGACAAATTTGTTGCAGACCTTGACTAAAGAGGTTAAAAATTTAAAGAAACAAGGTCAAGGAATCAGACCATCCTTTTAGCCATAAGGCCAAGGTCCTAATCAATAATACTAGAATCAAGGACAACCTTATCAACAAAATAGGCCACCATACCAAGGAGGCTATCAAGGACAAAGGAAAAGTTTTAATCAAGGACCATTCCAACCATATAACCCTACACCTCTAAATTCTACAAATCCGGTGAGGGATATGGTTCCTAGTCAAAACAATGTGGCTATGGATAATGAATGGTGTTTTCCTTGTAATCAGCCTCGAAACCAGGCTACATGTTCAAATGGATGGTTGAACCAAGTTGTAATGGTTCAGAATGCCTCACAAGCTCAATCAGAGGTTTCATCCAGTGGGTTAGTGCCTCAACAAGAATCACAAGAGAGTGAGATTTCTCTTTTCAATTGGGAGCAATCAGAATTCAATGGGGTCAATGATGAGGTTGCTTTTGTTGCTTATACAAGAGCAAAAAGAAGAGTTCAAGACATGGAGAGAGTAGATTCCAATGCCAAAGCCACTACATTTGTAGAGCCACTGCAACAAGCTAATCCTATCACACCTAAGGAGGTTCCTATTATCATAAGCAAGGAGAGCCAGACTCTCAAGGAAGTGGAGCCTATCATAATAAAGACACAACAAAGAGTACACACTATGACACCATTTAACATTATAGACAATATGAAGAAGGTGAATGTCATCATGTCTATGTGGGACTCTTTGGCTCTTCCAGGACAACCTAAATTTTGAAGAAGGCCATGACTGAAGTGACAACTCCTCAACCTACAAAAGAAGCTGCAAAGCTAGCATTGGTTAACACTGATCAAGAAAAGGGGGCCCCAAGTAGCAACTCTAAAGGCAACACAATGCAAGGTAGGAACTCAAAGCCACCTCTCTTTTATGTATCTCTAATTATTGGAAAATCCTTAGTACATAATTGTATGGTAGATAGTGGAGCTACTAGCACTGTAATGCCCAAGAAACTAGTTGACCAATTAGGACTGAAATATGAGCCCTTTCAAAAGAAGGTCACACAACTTGATGGATCCTCAATCAATACCATAGGTGTGGCTAAAGATACCAGTCTAATCCTACATGCTATTCCTAACTTTTCCATCCTCCTTGATGTATATATCATGGATCTCCCTACATTATTTTCTATATGTCTTTCAAGGGAGTTTACAGCCAAGATTGGAGGCTACCTATCTTCTGACTAGTCTCACATGTTATTTCATACAAGGTATGGGACCAAGGTCACCATTAAGTCAGAACCATTGGTAGCACACCATATAGAACCATATGTGTCAAATACCATCAATGAAAATTTCCCTATATTTGATAACAGTGACTTCCACACCATTAGTGAAGCAAGCACGAAGATAGAAAGTATCCCTGATACTCTTCTAGATGAAAGAACTTTAGAGACCCAAGAAAATCTTATCTGGGATTTTGGTTTGGGAAGTTATTTGATACAAGAAAGTGGAGTCATAGAGCCAAGCCTTCTCAAAGAAGATAATGATTCAGAGGATCAGAGCAATCAGGTTTGGGAACTATTTTTAGATGGAGCTAGAAGTAGACATGGTTCTAGTGGTGGTGCTATGCTAGTGTCCCCAAAAGGAGAAAGGTATTATACTACCTTTAGATTCAGTTTCTCCTGCACTAGCAACACTACAGAATATGAAAGTCTAGTCAATGGACTAGAGTGGGCTAGAAAAAGAGGGCTTAAGGCCTTACAAGTTTATGGTGACAATGAGTTAGTTGTCAGCCAAGTAAGAGGGATAAGTGCAACCAAGAATGATACCTTGAAAGCATACAAGCATAGAGTTTGGGATGCAATTGAAGACTTTTGTGCTTTCAATATTGTTGCTATCCCTAGGAAATTAAATCAAAATGCAAATAGATTAGCTACTGTTGGATCTCAGTATGACATTCCAAATAGTGTTTCAAAAGAGGTAGATCAACATCATATCAAAGTGATTGTCAGACCTTCTATTCTTGATAATGATGTTAGTTGGAAAGTGTTTGACAATCATGAACAAATTCTGCATTTGTTGTTTGAAGAAGATATTTTTTCAGAGCATAATCAAGATAGGCTATTACAAAACTATGGTAATCAAGTGATACAACTTAAGTCTAATAATATTCCTAGAGGTCTTGTTACCTTAGAGACTGTCTCCAACAAGGATGATGAAGTTAAGAAGAACAAAGTTGGCTTGGTAGTCCAACAAGAACTTTGTGTTGAACTAGAGTTGGAACCAAGTAGGAGCTTACAATTTGGAAAAGTGAACACTGAATTGGAAAAAGAAAGCTTACACTCAGTTATTCAAAGAATTCAGTGATGTTTTTGCATGGAAATATGAAGACCTCAAAGGTTTTGATCCTGCTCTTGCTCAGCACACTATTGAATTAGAACCTAATGCCAAACCAATAAGGTAAAAGAAAAGGCCTGTTAATCCCAAGCTTGAG
Organism: Chamaecyparis obtusa; assembly: GCA_027943335.1. Taxonomy (NCBI): domain Eukaryota; kingdom Viridiplantae; phylum Streptophyta; class Pinopsida; order Cupressales; family Cupressaceae; genus Chamaecyparis; species Chamaecyparis obtusa. Next base: position 377,167 of record BSBK01004574.1, on the reverse strand, counting down.
CCACTTATGCATAAAAAAGTGCTCAAATTGATAGAAAGTGGTATCATCTACCCCATCAAGCATACTAGTTGGGTTTCCAACCTTGTTCCTATTAGGAAGAAGAATGGGGAGTTGAGGTTATGTGTTGACTTCAGGGATCTTAATAGAGCCTCATTAAAGGACCACCATCCATTACCCTCTATGGAAAAAATCTTACAATGTGTCTTTAGATCTGAGAGATTTTCATTATTGGATGGTTGTTCAGGATACAATCAAATGCTGGTGAATGAATAGGATCAATACAAGACTACATTTACAACCAAGTGGGGAACCATGGCTTATCAAAAGATGCCCTTTGGTTTGTCAAATGTAGGTGCTACATTTCAAAAGGCAATGGATATGGCCTTTAAAAGCCTCATGTTCAAGTTTGTACTGGTCTACGTAGATGACATAACTATCTATTTGAAGCATGTAGTAGATCACATCAAACATTTGAGGAAGATTTTTGAAAGGTGTAGAGAATTTGGGATATCTCTTAATCCCAAGAAATGTGTGTTTGCAGTTCCTGTAGAAAAATTATTGGGATATGTAGTATCTAAAGAAGGGATCATAGTAGATCCTGAGAGAATTGTAGCTATCCTAGAGCTACCCCTAACACATCACAAGAAAAGTCTCCAATCTTTCATAGGAAAGATTAATTTTGTTAGGAGGTTCTTGCCTAACATTACAGATTTACTCAAACCCTTGATAGCCATGTGAAAGAAGAGTTTAGCTTTTAATTGGACCAAAGAAGGGAGAGTCAATTTCCAAGCTATCAAAGAGGCCTTAACAGAGGCTCCTACCATCTTAAACCCAAATTTCAATAAGGATTTCATCCTTTATGCTTATGGAGGTCATGATGTTGTGCCTGCAATGTTGACTCAAGAAAATTCAGATGGATTGGAGCAACCTATTGCTTTCTTTAGAAAAGGTTTAGAAGAGTATGAATAGAGATACTCTTTTGTAGAGAAACATGTACTTGTTGTGGTAAAGAGCCTTAAAAAGTTTAGATATCTATTGATCCATAGAAAGGTACACTTAAAAGTTACTCATCCAAGTGTCAAATAATTTTTGCTTTGCAAGGACCTAAATGAGAAAAGAGCTGGTTGGATCACCAAGGTGATGGAATGTGACATAGATATCCAAACTACCAAGCTAGTTATAGGAAGAGGTCTTTGTGAGCATTTGGCAGAGGATGAAAGTTTAAAGAAATCAGAGAAAATAGATACATCTCTAGTGGTGCATTCTACAGAAGAACAAGCCAAGGAAACAAGTTGGTTGCCTAATATGATTAATTACTTGAAGACAAGACAATGTCCTATAGGTTTGGATTCAACAAAAAGAAAGTATTATAGATTACAATCTATTCCTTTTGTGCTGATAGATGAAGTTCTTTTTAGAAAGGATCACAATGATGTCCTTTTAAGATGCATTGATTCTGAAAAGATAGCTGATGTCCTATTTGAATTTCATGATGGACCTTCTAGAGGTCACTTTTCTCCTAGGACTACTGCTTTTAAAATCATGAGGGCTGGGTACTATTTGCCATCTATCTTTAAGGATAGTCATGAGTATGTCATAAAATGCATCAAGTGTGCCATGTTTGCAGGAAAGGAAAGGCTTGTAGCGTCGCCCGTACAGCCAGTTAGAACAGAGCAACCTTTCATGAAATGGGGTATAGACTTCATTAGCATGATCAATCCTCCATCTAGTGTAGGACATAGATGGATAATTACTGCAATAGATTACTTCACCAGATGGATAGAAGAAATTGCTTTAAAGGAAGCAAATGAGAGTGTTGTATTAAGTTTTTATGATGATTTAATTCATAGATTTGGCACTCCTGATTCCATCATATTGGATAATGCATTGGCATTAAAAGGCCTCAAAGTCTTAGAGTGGGTAGTCAAAAATGGCATTTATCTAAATAAAAGTTCTAATTATTACCCCCAAGGCAATGGTTTAGTAGAATCAACAAACAAGAATTTGATTAGGATAATCAAGAAGTCTCTACAAGACAATCAGAGGGATTGGCATACTAAGTTGAGGTCTGCATTATGGTTAGACAAAATTACCCCAAAGAAGATCATTGGGAATTCTCCTTATATGCTAGTGTATGGAAGAGAGGCTAAGTTGTCCATTTCAACTAAATTACCAGCTTTGGACTTGGCCACTCAATATGCCCTATTTGAGGAAGGGGATCCCTTACAGATGAAACATGCTCAGCTCATGGAGTTGGAAGAAATTAGAGACAAATCAATGAAAGATATGGAATTTCATCAGATTCAAACAAAGAAGAGTTTTGATAAAAGAGCCAGGGCCAGAAATTTCAAGGTTGGGGATGTAGTCCTCAAGTGGGATGAATTTAGATCCAAGCCTCATAGACATACAAAGTTTGCCTCATTTTGGGGTGGACCATTTGTTATAACAAAGTGCAAGGGGTCTAATGCTTTTCAACTATCAACTCTTGAAGGAGTTTCCTTGCCAATCTCAGTCAATGGATTCCACTTGAAGTCCTGATTTGAGGTTAATCCCTCTTTGTAAATTTTTGTAAATATGTTTTCCCCCTATTTTCTTTCCCTATTATCTAGGTTAGTTTCCTACTTTTCAAGAAGTGCATGGCTCAAGTTCTACCTCCCTATGAGAATTTTGATTTTTGATGACCCCATGCCCAATGAATATATAAGGCCACTAGTTTTCCATGTCTAGCAGGCTAACATCCAGCAGAAATCACCAAAATGTTACCCTAATTTTTCATATCCATGAAAATTTGGCCAATTCCCATTTCAAGGTATGCATTTTTATCCTTCCAAGAACTCTACAAAATTTCATGGCTTTATCTATCCCCCCTGGTCTCTGCAACTATTTCTAGGTCCCTGGCTAGGTGAAAAGTCCTTAAAAATATTCATAAAACTAGCCGTTGTGTTAGAAATCCATTTGGCTTGTTATATTTCTTTGTTAATTTATCGTCCACTTAAGTCCCTTCATTTCACATGTGCATTTTAAAATCCTTCAGTCGCTAAATCTCTGATTCCTGGCGGTTAACCCCTTAACATTCAGCGATCCCGCGAGCGGTTACCATTTCAGTTGGTGGTCTTGGTTCTACGACCAAATGAAGATTCTAGATCTATGGTCATCACATGATCTCATGGCCCTAAAAGATTCCATGAGGTCTTGTGACAATCATCAATCTTCCTTTTCCTTTAGCGCAGTATCTTGTCATTGGGACCGGTGTCACCTCATCCAATTTGGCAGGTTCTGATTCGTCAACAGTTGGTGATTTGACTGTTTGTCAGTGGGGCCATTGTCATGAAATGTGCTACATGTATCTGAGGGGGTAGCATTTGATTGGTTGGTGAGAGTATAGCATGGAGACAGGTCAAAAGGGGCCCAGTGGGCTACCTTTCCTTTCAATCCAATGGTGGTCGCATGATCGAAAGGGCCTAGAATATTCCTTGCGATCATGTGACAACCATTGATCTTTCTTTATCTTGAGGGTCTATCAGGTGGGTCCTTTTTTGGTGATGTGCTTGTTTTCTATTGGTTTTCCAGGTGAGAGCTTTGATCTATAGTGGGACCATTTCACAAGGTCTTCAGATATGTCATAAATGCAAAGATCTATGATGGTTGTATGATCTCATAGAATCTTCTAACCTTATGAGATCATGTGACAATCATCTGATGAGGATCTCTAGGTCGTGGGTCTGATGTGCTACCTAGCACTAATGTGCTCATGTATAATTGGCTACTATATGATGATGGGGGCTCATCTATTAGTCTAATGTGTTGTGGGGCCCCAGTTCTAAAGGGATCTACGGCAGGTGCATGATCTGAAAGAATATTCAGGGTCCATGAGATCATGCACCTGTCGTTAGATTGAAATCCAGTTCTTAGTGGGTTCGTTGTAAGAGTCTACTGAGGTGTTTTCTGATGAGGTGGCCAGAGAAAATAAAATAATGCTAAGTAGAAAATGGGCCTAGGGTTAGTACGGTTCCACAAATCAATGACTAAAGGTTTGTCTTTTGTTCACTAGACTTAACTGGGGTCAGTTAAAACAATTAGCAATCCTGCGACCAATGAGAAAAGGTAACCTGAGGTGGACTTGGGGTTAATTTTGTAGACAAATGGTTCCCAGGTAAATAAGAGGATCTAACTATCATGTTTTAAAAGGAGATTGAGATTCAAACAATGGCCGTCGATAGAAGAAAAGTGTGGCACCACCTAGTTAGCCGTTAATATTCAAATTTTAAATATTTCTCTACAGGGTTTTTGCTAGGTTTTGATCCAATGGTTGGTTGCGACAAAATGGGTAGCTAAAATTTATGTTTCAAGGATGATTGTAGTTGGGGAAAATGATGTGAAAACCCATGTAGCTATCACAGGTCATTTCTTGCTTTCTGAGAGTACCAATTTGAGCATTCATGGTGAGATCTTGTATATGAAGGTTGATGGATCTAGGTTGCTTATCCGCAGGCAAATGAGGTATAGGGATGGACACGTAAACTCAAATATCTGATTGGCCATGATGTTGCAGAGCTACAATTATGATCAAATTTGTTTGAGTTAGGGTTGGCTATTATTTTATGTCAAACATATGTAACCCTAGTTAGTTTTTTTTTTACTCCTACCTGCGTGCAGTGGAGTATGTATATATTGTATTTTTGGAGCTTTTGACCTCAGAGTTGGACAATTGTAAAAGAAATTCATCTTTTCTTAAGGGTCATCTATGGTATCATTTCTACCCTCTAGCTTATATAGTTGTAAACCTTTCATTGATGATTCAAACATTGCAAAGGTATTTTGTGACAATTCTTCATGCCCCTATGCTTCCTTGTCTGAATTATCTCTTATTGGATTAAAGTATATGATGTTTTCAGTGATATCTTAGGGTTCCTGATCCCTCTTAATTTTTGTAATTATGTGTGTTATTGTGTTTGATCTGATTTAGATGTTTTTGTGGGTATACTTCAGCCTTCTAACAGTCTTGTCTCAATCCTACACTGAGTTGCAAAAATGACTATCTACTTGCAGGTCATAGGTTGTGTCTTATGGTCAAGCCCTCCTATGAAACACTTATGCAAGCCTATTCAGTAATTTTTTACCTATTGGACCTAAGTCTTTCATTGATTCCATTTCTCTATACTGAGATCCAAACCCTAATTTTGGTGTATCACCTAGTAGGTAGCTTGCTTTCAAGTCATTTCCCTTTCCAAGCATTCCTTCTATCCCTTTCCCTCAAGAGTTTTACTTTTCATGTCAAGAAGAAAATTAGGGTGATTATCCAAGAGGAACCAGCCTAGAACCTAGAGGTCTCATCTCAGTTATCATAGGTCCCACACTTGGAGATGATTCCCATGTTATACTAGGTTATCAAGACTATGAGAGCTTGAAACAAGGGTGAAAACTTAGTGTATAATAGTTACAAACACACTGTTAGGTGTGACCTTGTTAGAGGATTTAATAACAACTATTATCATCCAACCAATAGTCACTTTGGGGTTGATAGGATAAAAAATTTCATTCTATGAGTGATACATAAAAGAGTTTCTTAGTCCACTCAGTTAAGAGATTTGACTGTATATAATGGTTAAAATGTAACAGTAGGTGATCTACCTTAATACAACTTCAATTGTAGATGTAGAGATCAATGTTAATCTCATTCATTCCTTTGATCATTAAATCAATTCTATTCCAATCAATGTTTAGTAACTTACTAACGCTCAGTAATAGCTTCCTGTCGCTCGGTAAAAAATCTATAGTTTAGTTCTCACTAACCAATTTGATCAAGCATGCATGAAAACTTGTTCATGTGATAATTCTATATTCTCCTCCTTCCAACATACTTTTCACTATGAAATCTCAAGTCTCTTATATAGACAAGTAAACCATTTTCTTCTGCTCCATCAAATTTTGCCACTTAATCATCTTCATTGATTTTGTCACTTAAACATACCTTGGCACTTGTGTCAATAGCATGTTTGATTCTCATCCTTTAGATCTTTCCTAAATTTTGTTAGCTATCAATCTGTGTAACAAACATTATCTATTACCTTGAAATCATACACTTTCTAGCTCATCAATCTTGTCAGCTAAGCTAGTCATTTATTTCCTCTATTCTTCTCAACTAACAAAGAAATGTGTTGGTGAACACAAGCTAGGTTTAGACGATTCTCAGTATATACTACACTTTGTCAGAGTACACTGAAATGCTTCATCAATTGACAACACTACTTTGTGTCTTTCGGCTCTTTTCCTCATCATAGATGAATGAAACATAATCAAGTCAATATCATAAGGTCATAGACTCATCAACAAGTTACTCAATGTATTCTTTATCCTCATTTGTCATATCCATCTTCCTCATGTAGATATTTTTGTACTTCATCTCTTTCACTCCTTTAATATAGATGTTTCAGTATAGTAACTTACAAGATAACTATTGTCAAACTAGTTGACATCAATGACAACATAATACTAATTTAATCATATTACATATCTAATCAATCGGCTTGGTGATCTTAAATCATAAATTCTTCAATCAGGTTCTAAATCAGTTGTAGTTCATCAAAGAGATCTAGCCTTGTTAGGAGATAATTGTTACATAGTACATTTCCTTTCTAGAGGTTTACAAAAACCCTATTAGGGGCATACAAAACACCTGGTTAAATGTGGTGAGCACACTACTCTTACAATCAATACTATCCCAAAAATGGTTCACAAAAGGGGAACAATACAAGCACTTATCTTGGTTAGATAGTTCTAGTTATAACTCTACCTCCAACTAATCTCGCATCTAACTTCTTCTATCTTTTTGCAAACTTATCATTATCTCACATATCTTCTTTCACAAGAGAAATCTATATTTGTACACAATTAGCCTTCCAATCGGCTCCACAAATGTCATACTAAACATAGTAAAAACTTGTGCAAATGATATATATGGAGTCGACACTCTTATATTACCAAAGATTCAGCACTATGCTTTATTTACATGACTTAGCACATTATCATATCCATCGTGCTCTCCTTAATCATTGCAACTATTCATGTACCTTGATATACTATTTTACTATCTTCGCATACCTTCTGAACACTGTATCTCATACACCAGCTATCCAAAACTTATGCAATCTTAACTAAAGCATGTACATATACCAAAAGACCTCCATTTAACTTCACAAGCCATAATACCTTGTATGTCTCCATCGCTATCCAACGCTGTGGCACTGTACCCTATTTTCTTGATTTTGGACTTAGTCATTTTCATGACTATGAATCCAGTGGCAATCTCCACACCATGAGATCATAATTATCTTAATTTTTTCCATAAATGACAACCCTTAGAGGATTTCTAGTACTCCAAATCATCACATGCCAAGAATCTCTCCCTTTGGCATTGATGGAAACACTTAGAAAAATGACTAAGTGTCACAGAGCACTTCTCTTCTTTTCCTTCTCTTTTTCTTCCTCTCCCTTTGTCATCAATGGCAAAGGTTAATCTCAAAATTTCAAAACTGAAGCATAGGTGGTCTATTTTTTGCTTACCAGATTTAAGACATCATGGAAGGATGTTTCCAAGGTCTTAAACTCCTCAGCCCATGAACTTATCAGTAGCTCACTAACATGGATTAACCCATTCAGTGCATATGATGTTGTCTCTGCTTCTTTAAGCTTAGTGAGAGTAGATACTGTTATTTAAGTTTCAACCTTTATCATCTCAGAGAGATGAGTCTCCAATATTGAGAGCTTGGAAGTTAATAGGTGTCTTAGCAAACCAAATCTGTCAGCAACTCTCCCTTTCTCCATTTCCAGTATCCTTATTTTCTCTAGTAATCTGGATGTCTCCTTGTCAATTTCTTCCACAGTTTGTGAAGATGACACACAACTATCCATTATTCTGTCAAGACTAACCTTGTCTTTTGCTATACCCTCCTCTAGATTTTTCAAATATTTGCAGGGATTTATGCAATGGCTATAGAGTTTTCTTCCTTGTGCCACACAGCTCTTGGCTTTAAGAGTGGTAGCCTTAAGAATTTCTAAGTCCCATGAGATGGACTTATGAACTTTGCTTAACTTCTTATCCAAGAATTTTCTTTTAGCCTTCTCCTCTGTTGTTTTTAGCAATGAGTCAAAGTGACTATCAAAGCTATCTAGTACTATATTGATATTCTCAATTTCATCCTTTCCTTTTAGGATAAGTGGAGAGGGTAGTAGCATGTTTACTATTTCTATTATCCTTCCCATTATCTTGGCTCTTTTGTATCCTTTCTGGGTTGATCTCTCCTTAACTTTAGCAAATGCCATGAATGAGAGTCTCACCAGTTCATCTTCATCCATGCTATCCACATCAGAACTTATTGGTTTGGAAACACTTGCCAATAATAGAGATGAATTGAGACTGATTCCAATGGTCTCCTTTGCCTTCAGTTGATTTTCTTGATGTCCTTCTTGGTGTAACTCCTTATCCTGTACTTTTTTTGCTTGTTTTTCCTTTGATTTCCTCTCTTTTATTTGTCCCTGGTCTTCAACTTCCATCGCACTATCCATCTTGTCTATGAATGGATCATGTATATCCTACAAAGTTTCAAGGCTAACAGGCACACCAGTGACAAAGAAGTCAGGTTGCAAGTTATCTTGACCACTCTCATCCTCTATTTGTGAACTCTATCCTAAACCCAAGGACATATTTTTATCAATCTTAGGTGATGAATCCCTTTTAGGCATGTTTTGCATTAAAACTTTATCTAATGCCTTTTGGGTATCTTCAATTACTTCATCGTATCTTCTAGCCATGATTTTGACTAGTCTAGTCTTTGTTCCTAAAAGAGGTTTTAGTGATTTTATGATTCTTTCTCTTTCCTAGATAGAAACAATAGGCAACATATCATCAACTGTTCTATTTCTTATGTTCTCATCCTCTGAATGTGCTAACTATTTTATGATTTATAGCTTGTTGTATAGTTCTTTGGGAACACTAGACTCAACTTCCAACAAATTCTCAATGATAGTGTCTTCAATGATCCCTTGATCCTCAGGGCTATATCTCTCACAGTATCTTTTATAGATGTCAAATTTTCATCTTTGATAACCCTCTTCTATACTGATTTCATATCAGGTTTCCACAAGGTTTATAGATTCTTTTGAACCATTTCCTCTTCCTCCTTTTTTGTACCCTTTTCTTCCTCTTTACCTCTATTTCTTTTTCTTTTGGACTGACATTCCTAGATGATCTTCTAAGAACCTCTATAGTCACAGTTTCATGTGTTTCTTTGTTTTGGGGAACTGATAAATCAATGAAGTTATCAATGGTACTTGTCTTCTCTATTTCTAATGAAATGAGTGAATCAGTGGCAACACTGGAAGATGCCTCCATCTTTTTCTTCAAGTCCAAGTACTACTTCTTTGTAATTCCTACCTTCGTAGTAATTTCTTCCACTATCTTGCTAACTTTCATCTTTCTTGTTACTTTCTCTTGTTCTTCTCTAAATTTTTCATATTTTTCTCTATATGCACTCGATCTTTCTTGAGTGGGATCATTTTCTACTACTAATACATGTTCTACTTACATAGATAGTACTTCAACACTTACCTCATATCCCATAGGGTAACACCATTTGGTTCTAGGCTCAATTGCCTCAAAACAAACACAATCAGTTTCAACCATGAAATAGATGGTGTCCTTATACTTTTCTACTAGGCTTTCAAGAACTCTATATCTTTATTTCATCTTCCTCTACAAGATCTTAATCATGCCAAACAATTCTCCATCGAGCCAATCCTTTTTCTACCTTCTATAATACTCTGAGGTTTGTAGATCAGTGGGTTCATTATCTTTCCATGCTCTAGGATGCATACCAGGAAAATTGTGAATAATATGAAGGTACATGTGAATTAGTAGTGACCCAAACCTGAATGCCTTGGATTTATCTTTCTTAATGACCTTAACATTTTCCAAAAAATGTTGTTCCAGAACTTTGCAAAGGTTGTACCACTTGTTTTCTTTAACCATTCTGTAAGCCATCATGACAACCCCAACTGATATAGAATTAAGTCTAGAACTGTGGAACAATTTGTAGCTAATAAGCATTGCTACCAATCTGACATCTTGAAGGTATATATCATTTATAGTCATAGCCCTCCTGTCCCATTTCAAGTGAATGTGGGTTTTAGCATCCTTTCTTAGACTTTTCTCACTAACAGTTAGGGCACCTTCATTGTCAAGTCCTATGATATCATGAATCAAATGAGCACATATCTTTACTGGTTGATCTCCTTGTTGGAAAGTTGTCTATATTGAATTATATTACTTGATATAGAGTTTTCATTATGGAAAAAAAGTCATATGGTAGTTTGGAGTCAACACACTTAGTGTAAAGATCAAAATTCAGTTAACTGTTGAAGACTAGATAGTGTATAGATTTCCTGCAACTCAGAGCATGAGCGCACGTGTGTACGGATGAATTATGGTATGCATCCTAGAAGTTAATCTTGTTAGACTATACTTATGCTTAGTCTAAGAGCACATAAGTAGATATGTAAAGATGTAAAAGTTACAGTCAGTTGAAGTTGCACAACCAGTATGTACCAGTAGAGAGCCGATAGTTAGCATTTTGGTTTGTGATTATAATTTAATGTTGTAAAGGCTATGCACCCATTGTATTTAGGTTTCTAACATGTTTATATGTATAATTGTAAGCATTCTTAAGATAATTCATTTGGAAGCATTGTTTGTAATTATTTATAGGGCCGACCTAATTGTTTTGTTTGTATAAGTGCATAAATATAAGGTGCGCCCATTGTATTCAGCATGGAAGTTGTAAGAGAGTTATGATAAGTAGAGAAGAGGTATGCAAAGTGATGAAGGGTCACACCACTCTTACCAACTCATAACCAAATACATAGCAACATGGAGACAAAGAGAAGACAAAATGCTTTACAAAGCATACATTAATACTTGAAAATATTTACAACTTGAGAGATCTTACAACATGCGAACTTCTTCCAAATATGAGATCTACAACATGAGAGATCTTACATCCTCCAAGCTTAAAACCCAAGAGCTTCAACTTGAGAGCTTCTATCACTTGAGAGCTTCTTCCCCAATAAAAGATCCTACAACTTGAGCACTTCTTCTCCAATAGGAGATCCTACAACTTGAGAGCTTGCTTATGAATGCTCCTATACTTTCTTTATATAGGCATTTACCACCGAAGATATTACAACACAACCAATGTGGGATAAAAGGTAAATGCAACTACCTTGATACAAATATTAAATTCCCTCCCAATTAATATTAAGCATCACCATGTGGGCCAATTAAAAAATTACATTGCCTTTGTGGGCCAATAAGAAAATAGAAAGGTGTAACTACCCAGCTACAAATATTAAATGCAAGAACTTTCTACAAATTTCTAAAATGCCACCTACACACCTCGATAAATGAAATGATTTTTTTATTTTATTTTTTCTTTCCCACCTATGCACCTTGGTAAATGAAATAACTTCTTTTTCTTTTTTTTCTTCTTTTCTTTTTTTTTCCTTTTTTTTCTATTTTTTTTTAAAAAAATTCTTCACTTTCTCTCTCCTCCATTTTTTTTTATCATGCCCCCTTTTTTTTATGTTGATGCAAGATGCTCTTGCATCAGACAACCAAGGTAGGAAAAATATTTTGTGGATATAGATTCACAAAATGAAGTAGCCACTACTAACATTTTTATTCTTCTCTTCCAACACCTTTCTGGAACAAGTATTCATTGTCGATATATTTCTTTTTTCCTTCTTTTCCAACACCTAGTTGGCACAACTATACACTTCCAAAAATACTCCTCTAAAATCAATTTCATCCATCTGTAACTCTCATTCTCCTTCAAAATTGTATGATCTAATGCATCTGTAGTAAACTCTATAATACCATACAAATCTTCTTTTGGATACCAAACATCACTTGCAAAGTCCTCATATAAACTATGATCATTATCTTTCAAATCCATCTCAAAGTTAGCATTCTAGAATTCATAAAAATTTACCTCTTTCACATTTTCATCTTTATTTTCTTCTTTTCTGTCTTCAACAAGGCATGCAACAACTTCTTTCCTTTGACCTCCAACTAAGGTATTTCACTCTTCCTCTATTTTTGCAATTTTCATTTATAAATCATCTTCATCAACTACAAGTTCATGAATCTTCTCATCTTCATGTTCCTCCTCTTCTTTTTTTACCGCATGCGTGATACTCCACTTTAACTTCTATCTTCCTTGCATCCAAATAATTGTCATCATCTCTTTGAATCTCTCTTTTCTTTTTCAGCTCCACTTCTAATTCAGCCACTTGCTTCTTCACATTCAATATTGCAACTCTTGTCTCTTCTTGATATCTCTCTTTAATTTTCTCAAGTCTAGGGATTTTAATAATCCATCCAATCAAAAAAGTCATCTTCTTCTTTCTCTTCTCCATACTCACATCCTCTTAAGGAAAACTTCACCCAACCTAAGGTCCTGGTGCAAATGCCTCATGCCCGACAATCTATCTACACACTTAGGAACTCTTGCTCTGATACCACTGATGAAGAGCCACATCACTCTTACCAACTCATAACCAAATACATAGAAACATGGAGACAAAGAGAAGACAAAATACTTTATAAAGCATACATTAATACTTGAACATATTTATAACTTGAGAGATCTTACAACATGAGAACTTCTTCCAAATATGAGATCTACAACATGAGAGATCTTACATCCTTCAAGCTTACAACCCAAGAGCTTCAACTTGAGAGCTTCTACCACTTGAGAGCTTCTTCCCCAATAAAAGATCCTACAACTTGAGCACTTCTTCTCCAATAGGAGATCCTACAACTTGAGAGCTTGCTTATGAATGCTTCTATGCCTTCTTTATATAGGCATTTACCACTGAAGATATTACAACACAACCAATATGGGATAAAAGGTAAATGAAACTAACTTGATACAAATATTAAATTCCCTCCCAATTAATATTAAGCACCACCATGTGGCCCAATTACAAAATTACATTGCCTTTGTGGGCCAATAAGAAAATAGAAAGGTGTAACTACCTAGCTACAAATATTAAATGTAAGAACTTTCTACAAATTTCTAAAATGCCACCTACACACCTCGATAAATGAAATGATTTTTTTTTAAAAAAAATTTCTTTCCCACTTATCCACCTTGGTGAACGAAATAATTTTTTATTTTTTTTCTCTCTTTTTTTTTGTTTTTCTTCTCTTTTTTTTTCTTTTTTTTCATTTTCTTCATTTCCTCTCTCCATTTTTTTTATCATGCCCCCTTTTATTTTTTTGATGCAAGATGCTCCTACATCAGACACCCAAGGTAGGAAATTTTTTTTGTGGATATAGATTCACAAAATGAAGTAGCCGCTACTAACATTTTTATTCTTCTCTTCCAACACTTTTCTGGAACAAGTATTCATTGCCAATATATTTCCTTTTTCCTTCTTTTCCAACACCTAGTTGGCACAAGTATATTCTTCCAACAATACTCCTCTACAATCAACTTCGTCCATCTGTAACTCTCATTCTCCTCCAAAATTGTAGGATCTAATGCATCTATAGTAAACTCTGTAATACCATACAAATCTTCTTTTGTATACCAAACATCACTTGCAAAGTCCTCATATAAACTATCATCATTATCTTTCAAATCCATCTCAAAGTTAGCATTCCAGGATTCATAAAAATTTACCTCTTTCACATCTTCATCTTTATTTTCTTCTTTTCTATCTTTAACAGGGCATGTAACAACTTCTTTCCTTTGACCTCCAACCAAGGTATTCCAATCTTCCTCTACTGCTGCAATTTTCATTAATAAATCATCTTCATCAACTACAGGCTCATGAATCTTCTCATCTTCATGTTCCTCCTCTTCTTTTTTTACTGCATGCATGATACTCCACTTTATCTTCTATCTTCCCTGCATCCAAAGAATTGTCATCATCTCTTTCAATTGCTTTTTTCTTTTTCAGCTCCACTTGTAATTCAACCACTTACTTCTTCAAATCCAGTATTGCAACTCTTGTCTCTTCTTGATATCTCTCTTTAATTTTCTCAAGTCTAGGGATTCTAAGAATCCATCCAACCAAAAAAGTCATCTTCTTCTTTCTCTTCTCCATACTCACATCCTCTTAAGGAAAACTTCACCCAACCTAAGGTCCCAGTGTAAACTACCTCATGCTCGGTGATCTATCTACACACTCAGGAACTCTTGCTCTGATACCACTGATGAAGGGTCACACCACTCTTACCAAATCATAACCAAATACATAGAAACATAGAGACAAAGAGAAGACAAAATGCTTTATAAAGCATACATTAATACTTGAAAATATTTACAACTTGAGAGATCTTACAACATGAGATCTACAACATGAGAGATATTACATCTTCCAAGCTTACAACCCAAGAGCTTCAACTTGAGAGCTTCTACCACTTGAGAGTTTCTTCTATAATACAAGATCCTACAACTTGAGCTTGAACTCCAAGAGCTTCTACAACTTAAGCACTTCTTCTCCAATAGGAGATCCTACAACTTGAGAGCTTGCTTATGAATGCTCCTATGCCTTTCTTTATATAGGCATTTACCACTGAAGATATTACAACACAACCAATGTGGGATAAAAGGTAAATACAACTACCTTGATACAAATATTAAATTCCCTCCCAATTAATATTAATCACCACCATGTGGGTCAATTAAAAAATTACATTGCCTTTGTAGGCCAATAAGAAAATAGAAAGGTGTAACTACCTAGCTACAAATATTAAATGCAAGAACCTTCTACAAATTTCTAAAATGCCACCTACACACCTCGATAAATGAAATGATTTTTTTTTTAAAATTTTTTTTTCCCACCTATGCACCTTGGTAAAAGAAATAATTTTTTTTTCTTCTCTTATTTTTTCATTTTCTTCACTTTCTCTCTCCTTTATTTTTTTTATCATGCCCCCTTTTAATTTTTTGGATGCAAGATGCTCCTGCATCATGCAGACATCATAATATGTATTAGAACTTTGCTAGAGGTCAAAGCATCAGCGCACCAAAGGAACTGATTTGACAAGTAGTGTCATAGTGATAGTTCACCTTTAGATATAGTGTGTATCTGAAATCAGTTGGTTGTAGCCTTCACCATTTGAGCAGTGAGCTCTAGGACAGTGAGTCCACTCCCCTAATAGGGATAATTGTAAAAGACTCCTAATAGGGTCTGAACCTTAACAAGGTCTACTATACTTAAAGCATTATAAAGCTACTCCTAATAGGGTAAAGGATCTTCTAACAAGGATCATGAAACACTAGTGTAGAATATTAGTTGGTATCAAGTCCCATAGGGGTTTTTACCTGTTTGGATTTTCTCATAACCATATTGGTGTCATGTGTTGATTTCATGTTTCATGTTTATGTGAATTTTTATTTTAGTACTTAAGCATTTAAGTTCATAATAAATATTAAATGGAAAACTTAAAATACAGTGAACACGGATTCACCCCCCCTCTCAGTGTTCCCATTCCTAACAATTGGAATCAGAGCTCTGGTCCTCAGCATAGAAGTTTAACTACTGGAGGAGATCATGGAAAAAGAAGAAATGAAACATCTGAAGAAGAATCTTGAAGCTGCTCTTGAAGACCTAGATAATTTAGAAAGAGAAATTGAAGAACTAAATGAAAAATTCAGTGATGCTCAATTAGTTATCAAAAGACTAAGAAAGGATTTGAAAGGAAACTCTAACAGTGATGACAAAATGATGAACAATCAAGATGTCTATAATGAACAAGTCAAGGAGAATATTCAACTCAATGAAGAACTTAGGGAAGCTAACTTAGAAATCTTAGAGCTAAAGAATATCAAAGAAAGCTTGGAATCTGAATTGAAAAAGGCAAAGGATCATATTGACAAGTTACACACCAGTGCTGATTTGGTAGAATCTCAGTTGTATGTAAGAATAATCAAAGGAGACACTAGCTATATTGGATACAATGAAGCACAAAATTAGATTGACAATATGTGAGCAAGAAAGTATTCACAAAAGAACTCTACTAATGCTGAAATGACTGAAGATGAAACTAAAGACAATGGTGGTCCTCCTAAGAATGAGCACAAGCAAGTAGAATGCACTTGTTTTGCATGTAACAAGCATGGAAATATTGCAAGGAACTGTACAAAGGTAAGACCTTTTAATGGTTACTGTTATTCATGCAATAGATTTGGTTATAGAGCTATGAATTGCAAGACTAGTAAGAAGAACAGGATTTAGCAAGATCAAAGAAATTAGAATGTTACATGTCATATATGTAACTATAATGGTCACTCAGCCAGAACATGTAGAATGGTGACTCATGTCAATGCATCAAGGAATAATAGACCTCTAGTCATTTGTCACTCCTATAACAAGGCTGGACATATCTCAAGGTTCTGTAGATCAAGGACACAAGGTCAGGAAAGCCCTAAAAAGATCAAAGAACCAGTTTTGGATCCTAAAGGTAAAGTTAAGCTTGTGAAAGACTCAGAGGATGCGACCATGATTTTTTTATAGAAAAAGGACACAATTGATTAGAATGTATTGGATTCATCCCTAGTGGATGCACCCTCTACATCTGCATGAATGGCCCTCAGGGTCATAGGGGGAAATAATTTAGCTCTAGCCCCTGCGTGGCCGGTATACTCATCCTTAGAGTATACACCTTTGGACTTAAACTTTTGGAGTGTATAGGAACCTTCATGGAAGACCACACATGCTAAATGTTAGAAGAACTCAAGTTTGAATTTTTGAAGTGATAGCCTAGTTTACGCAACTTGCATTAATGGTGAATTTCTCACTTTAAGTACACATAAAGTTGTTTGTTCACTCATTGCATTCAAATTTAGAGTGATTGAAGAATAGATTGAGCCTTGGAAGTTGTTGTGAAGATTTGGAGATTGAACTATCAGTGTTTATAGTCTATTTGGTAGGTTGTAGAAACCCTAGCTCATTGCTCTGATTCAGAAGCCATCAGATTATCTCTAAGTTCAGTTGGAAAGTGATTAACAAGTAAGTCATGGCCATTCCCATTATTTATGGTGTCCTTGAGAAGAAAAATTATGTTTTCAAGAGGCACCCATTTAAATCAACCCTAGATGATTTAGAGGGAGCTTTCTCCTTCACGCCTATGGGCGTCATGCATGTGGAAGACATAAGGGCTTACATCTACTGTAAGAAAGAACCTATTGGACTAGATAGGTTAAGGGCACACATGGATACCATGTTGAAACATGATAAAACATTCATGGATGAATATGCCAAATGGAATGATCACCCTATTGTTGAGTATTCTATGACATATGAATTCTATGAGACAAAATGGATAAAAATCTTATTGAGAAAAATCCATGATGATCTATTTTGGATTGGAGATGTTCCAATAAGAATCACAAGTGATCTGATACATGACATGATAGGCCTTTCTAGGATAGGCATTGTCCTTCTAGTGGAAAAGGATGTCAGGAAAATGGTAGAGAAAGTATGTAAGTCAAGGAGTGATAGGTGCGACATGACTATTGAGTTTATTGAGCAAGAAGACATCAAATTGATGTCAATGATACTGGGTTACAGATTTCATCACGCTAGCAGGGTGAATAGTGTGTCTGTGGGCACTATTCTAGCTACCATCAAACTAGTAAAGGAAGATGGAGCGTTCAACTTGTGTGAGATCTTGCATGCACAGCTGATAGATAACATCAAACCTATCAAACATGAAAAAACAAAGATATTTAGGTTTGGGTCCCTAATAATCTATATGTACCTTCATATAGTTGGAAGAGTTTGAGATTTTTATTTGGACAAGTCCATTCCAACAATGCCTCAAATATCCAACAAAGCATCCATAGAAAGCACACTAAGAGACTAGGTCACATTGGAATTGAAGACCTTTAGAGCTAAGATGTAGATAAGGTATAGGATTCCAGAAAGCATTGTAGAGAAATATAAGGATACAATATGCTTTATGGTGGAGACTGATACTACATGTATGGAAGTTGTTGAGCCAAGAACTAAGTGGATTCATCCACTTGGGTATGAGGTAGAGGAACAAGTTCTTGAAGCTTATGCATAGGTACTTCTGTCAGCTCCCAAAGATCCTAATGAACCTAGGTGGGGAACCTATGAGGAGAAGACCAGAGAAGTTGATGCAAAACTTAACAGTGTTGCAACTAAAAGAAAGGTTGCAAAGGTCACTTCTGAGATCTTGAGAATACATGGTGTGTCTCAAGTAGACCTTGATAAAGCAAGGGATGAAAAGATTTCCCTAGAATTGAAAGGTGCAGTAGCAGAGGTAGAACAAGAAGATCCTAAGTTGAAGAAGATGAAAACTAAATCACATGATAGTCAGAAGGGTAAAGAAGATAATTTTCCTTTTGTGCCCATAGATACTATTGATCTTACCACTCCTCCAGATTATAAGCCTATAGTCAAGAGGAAGAAAGAAGATAGCACTAGTCATCCATCCTCGTGAGCACTAAGGAGAAAGAAAAACATTCAAGAACCTCCTAAGGTAGGATTCAGACCAAGCCTTAAAGTTGTGAGCACAAGAATTATTGATGAGGGCATAATTGATCAGGTAGGGAAGTATTATGATACATACATTAAGATTGACAAATCAGAAATACATAGTATGATTGTCAAACATATGATCAAGTTCAAGAAGATAGTCCTTCAGTTGAAAACCTTTATTCCAGATAAAGTATGAGATATCTCAGAATATCAAAAGAGATAGGAAAATGAAGAGGATCTAAGGATCATAGAAAAAGTATCAGAAGGTACTTTTCTAGTATGTTCTAAAGAAGAAGAGGCATTGATATTAAATTTGGCAAAGCTATAATTAAGGATAAAGATGAGAACTCTACACATTATGAACAAAGACTATGAGCTGATAACAAAGGAAATAGAGAAGGCAATTGAAAAGGTGTTATTAGAACAATAGATAAAACCACCTACTGCGCACATCACTCATGCACCTAGTAAGCAAGACAAAGAAATAGAGACCTTCAATGTGCCAGTGACAGGTCCTCAGGACTTAGCGCCCATAGAAAAAACTCAAACAGAGGCAGACAAGTCTATACCCATCTCAGAATCACATGAAGGCAGCACTATTATCATAGATAATGTGGAGATAGCCATGGTGGCTATTGATAAGGATTTGGACAAGTTTGAGGAAGCATTTTTTAGTACTAAAGAAGCTTAAATCTTATGTAGCAATATACCTCCCACTCAATAAGAAGTACTCATAGAAGACTTATCTAATAAGAAAGAAGAAGAAAAGGTAGAAAAGAAAGAGGAAGATACTTCTATTGATCTTGCAAAGCTAAAAAAAGAAGTGATGGATAGCACTCCCATGACTCCCTCCTTAGCATTGTTGTCAAGTTTGACACCTGACACAAGCAGTTTGGACTCCTGGAAAGGAGAAGACCTGATTAAGTTCAGCGTCTTGGCTATGGAGAAGGAAAAAGAAAAACAAGTTATGACAAATCCTCTCTTGATAGAATCAATGAATATTTTGAATAGTTTGCTACCAGAAGATAAGAAAGTGATAAAAGTACATTTGGTTGATGATGTGAGTTTAGTCCTCTCACAGTTCAAAAGCAATTTTTCTAACCTAGAAGAATCTGCGTCCATAATAGAAGAAGAGAAGTAATTAAAGAAGAGACTCAATGAAATAATGAGTGACTTTTCACTAGACTTGAATTCTCTTAAGTCTAGTCAAGCATCCTTGAAATAATTTTCTGATGAAGGAAGAAGGATCATTGTAGCATGCATGGATCAAGACAAGCTCACCAATGCTCACTTTAAGAAGATAAAAGAGGTAGAAGAAATGATTGAGCAAGTAAAGAATTTAGTGTCAGACACATCCACTGATGTGAACATGTGCAAAAATGTCTACCAAGGACAGATAGACAAGATTGAGAAGGAAGAAATAGAGATAACAAGGATAAGGTCTAGATAGACTCAGTTGAGGAATGGTCTTGTCCCCTCTTTAGACATCCTCAATCAGAATATAAAGGAGATTAATGCCACCATGGTAACTTATGATCATGGTCCCATAAATGACTTGGAGAAGATGGAGAAGCCTCAATATGCATTATGCACCCATCTCCAGATAGTTAACTCTCTGATAACGTTTTGGAAGAAGGAGATCCAGAACCTCAAGATTGCATATCCGGATGTTTTCCCTTAGTGAGTATGTGTAAATATAATTTTTTGATGTGCCTTTGTCATTAATGTCAAAGGGGTATTTGTGTATATAATATGGAGTATATATATGTATAGGGAGATATAAGATTATGTATTAAAAATGTATAGAAGACAAAAAAAATTTGTGTAAAGGAACAGTTAGCAATTTGGCCATATTCCTTTCTTTCCATCAATGACAAAGGGGGAGATTGTTGGAAAGTTTTCTATATTAAAGTATATGACTTTAAATAGTATTTTCATTATGGCAACAAAGTCATATAGTAGTTTGGAGTCAGGGCACTTAGTGTAAAGATCAGAATTCAATTAAGTGTTGAAGACTGGATAGTGTATAGAGTTCCTGTAGCTCAAAGCATTAGCACACATGTGCACAGATGAATTATGGTATGCACCATATAATTTAAGCTTGTTAGACTATACTTATGCATATTATATGAGTGCATAAGTAGATATGCAAAGATGTAAAAGTTACAGTCTGTTGAAGTTGCACAACCAGTATGTGCTAGTAGAGAACAGAGAATGGAGCTAACAGTTAGCATTTTGGTTTGTGATTATAATTTAATGTTGTAAAGGATATGCACCCATTGTATTTAAGTTTTTGACATGTTTATATGTATAATTGTAAGCATGGTTAAGCCAATTCATTTGGAAGCAATGTTTGTAATTAGTTATAGGGCTGACTTAATTATTTTATTTGTATAAGTGCATAAATATAAGGTGCACCCATTCTATTAAGCATGGAAGTTGTAAGAGAGTTTTTATAAGTAGAGAAGAGATATGTGAAGACATCATAAGATGTATTATAGCTTTGCTAGAGGTTAAAGCATCAGCACACCAAAGGAACTGATCTGACAAGCAGTGTCACAGTGACAGTTCACCTGCAGATATAGTGTGTATCTGAAATTAGAAGGTTGTAGCCTTCACCATTTGAGCAATGAGCTCTAGGATAGTGAGTCCACTCCCCTAATAGGGATAATTGTAAAAGACTCCTAATAGGGTCCAACCCTTAACAAGGTGTACTATACTTAAAGCATTGTAAAGCTACTCCTAATAGGGTAAATGATCTTCTAACAAGGATCACAAAACACTAGTGCGGAATATTAGTGGGTATCAAGTCCCACCAGGGTTTTTACCTATTTGGGTTTCTCCATAACCATATTGGTGTCATGTGTTGATTTCATGTTTCATGTTTATGTGAATGTTTATTTCATTACTTAAGCATTTAAGTTCAGAATAAAGATTAAAGGAAAAAGTTAAAATATAGTGAACACTGATTCACCCCCCCCTCCTCTTAGTGTTCCCATTCCTAATGCTCCTATCCATAGGAACTAATCATGAACTCTACTTAGAATGATCTTGAACCATTCTACTTCTATGAAGTTAGTGAGACAGGTTAACTTGAGTATTCGTAGGTCTTTCAAATGTTTGAATTCATCTATCAAAGACCCATTTACATCTATCATACCATTCAACTCATAGAAGATGTTGACCTCCCCAATAATTTCATACTTGTAGTGTATGTATGCCCTAATATCCTCTACATGCAACACACCTATGAGATTTTGGGAAAATGCCCCTTTCGGATCATCCTCACAAGATTTGCATGGATGCCTTTTGAACTTATACCTAGGTCTGTCAACTACATCATAGATTACTGGTGCATCAATGAATTTCAAAGAGATTAGGTCTAAATAACTTAAATGCACACAAATCTGATGCTTGTCTTTACATGCACACAAAATCTCTCTACTAGATTACTGCTTTGTCTTCACACTTCTTCTCTCCTTAGTCGTTGATCAAAAAGTGG
The DNA here is from genome assembly GCA_027943335.1 of Chamaecyparis obtusa. NCBI lineage: Eukaryota > Viridiplantae > Streptophyta > Pinopsida > Cupressales > Cupressaceae > Chamaecyparis > Chamaecyparis obtusa. Next base: position 355,089 of record BSBK01004574.1, on the reverse strand, counting down.
TGGAGAAATAAAGTTTTTCAAGTCTTTTATTCTTCACAAGTTGGGTGTGAGCATTAAACTCTGGTAGTTCAACTTTGCATGCCATTTGATCAATGCAGAACTTGTGAACATAGAAGATGAATCATCAAGTGTTATGATCTCATCCATAGATTTAGGAACATCTGTACATATCATACATAAGCTTGCATGAGCTTATTCTGCTCATACAGGGGTTGTATATTTTCTATTGTCTTCATCCATTTCTCCCCATGAGGCCTTCTAGGCTAATGCCTCAAAGAATTCATCATGCGAAGACATAGCATCACAAGCTATCTCTCCCTGAACCATGGCCTTGTTTAGAAATTTTACTTCCCATATCTTTTCATTCTCTAATTTCTTGTTTTCACTTATGTAATCATTTAAGCTTTTACCACTGTCACTAATATTTTTCCTTATGACTATAGGTGGTGGTGTTTCTGGTTCATTGAATTTTCTTGGTCCTCTATTGTATCTACAAAACTTCACAATGTGACCTAGATTATTGCATTTGTAATAGATGGGTGGTCCTCTTCTATCTTGACTAGTCTGCAGCTTACAGTACCTTGCAGTGTGTCCAAAATTATTGCATTTCTGACATGTAATCTTGGCTGCAATTTCTTCTTTGATATAGTCTTGCTTATACCTGGATTGATCAGGTTTTCTATAGTATGCCTTTTTGTGTCCATACTCATAGCAATTAAAATAGTAGCTAGTAAAGGGTTTAGAATTACCATTACTTTTGTACTCTCTTTTCATGTGACCAACTTTGTTACATCTAAAACATCTACCTCTGAAGGGTCTAAATTGTTCTCTATAATCTTCATTTGTACGTCTTTCATTTGGAATAGATTTTTCCTCATTCCTGGCTTCATTTGGTTCTTCTTGAGTTCTTGAACTTCTAGCTTCATTTGGTCCACTTATGTTACCTTTAGTTCTTTGTTCATTATTATTGTCATTTCTTATGTGTAACTCCTCAATAAGTAGTCTGGCTTGAGTGAGTTCACCTTTGATGATCTGATTGTAGTTATCCAATTCTTGATATTTATCTTTGTAATGCTCAAGTTCAGTCTTCATATTATCTATCTAAAGGTTGGCTTGTTTTAGTGACTCTTCAACTTTATTTCTTTCATCTTTCTCATTCTGAATTTCCTTGATTATCAAGAGATTGATTTGTTCTTTTTCTTGCTCCAGCATCTTTACTTTGTTTGATGTGTCTATTAGGAATAGTCCCAAGAGATAACTGAGAGGGGGGGGGGGGTGATTCAATTATCTACAAGATTCAATTAAGTATACTTAAACATAAAGAATAAAGACAATGAAAGAACTCATGAACATAACACCAATATTTTGGTTACGGGGAAACCTAAATAGGTAAAAATCCCCATGGGACTTGATACCCACTAATATTTTGTACTAGTGTATAATGATCCTTGTTAGAAGATCCTTTACCCTATTAGGATTAGCTTTACAACATATTAAGTAAAATAGACCTGGTCAAGGGTCGGACCCTGTTAGGAGTCTTTTACAATTTTCCTTGTTAGGGGAGAGGATGCACTATCCAAGATCTCACTACTCAAATGGGTGAAGGCTACAACCTTCTGAATAACAAATACACACTATATCTGGATCTTGGTGAGCTATGATTTGACCTACTATCTGGATCAGTTCCAATGAATATAACATGTACTTAACTTGGTCACATAGACCTTCTTCTAATGGTTCAACACTTTGCACACTCTTCTCTACTATGCTATATCAACCATGAACCACACTCAAGCAATCACGAATGACTACCTATAAATATCTTTCCTCCAAATGAAATAATCAAGTTGGCCTATTAGAACCACCTTGAAATCATATTAGAGAAACCATAAAAAACTCCAATAAATATTTTGTTGGCTCTACTATGCATGCAACACATTTTGGGACCTCTCTAATAAGATAATTGTAGATGCACGCTACACACTGTCAGTTGTACCAAAATAACTGGAACTTTCTCTATATGCTGAATTAACTGATGTGCTCTTAATCAAACATCAACAACACTTCTCCAAGCTTAAATCCAAAGGCGCATACCCTAAATATAGGCAAAACTCAAGAACCAATAAAATCTTTGTTGGCTCTTCTGAACAAACACATGAAACTACTGCTAGCAAATAGCGACTGCATAACTTCACTTATACTCATCAAAAAACTATGCTTCCATAACTAAAAAATCACTAACATGTCTTCAACATATATCCAAGCATGCAAGGCTCCATGATAACTATACAGACAACCATACATAGAACACTATCTGTTACTCTGTTATAACTATCTGTACTAATAGTTAACCTTTGTGCCCATGATATCATGCTGATATCATGTCTATACTACATATACTGAAAGCTTACTACATAAGACTTATACACATGCCACTTTCCATATGTTTTCATCAATGACAAACATATAGTTAGTACTAGCCTACTAACAAATCTCCAACAATCTCCCCCTTTGGCATTGATGGCAACATGTGGAATGAGAAACCACCACCAACCCAAATGAACATTTCTTTTATAACATTCTCTTCAAAACTCCCCCAAAGATGAATCCTCCATTTGTTGCAATATTTTCCAATATTCTCCATTTCCTCAACTATACTACTGAATGATGCTCCCCCTTAGTATATTACTCCTCTTTTTACTTATGTTTTTCATGACTCTATATATTACTCCCCCTTTGACATCAATGGCAAAGGGCACCATTCATTTTAAGCACCAGTACTACTCTTGAGGTAGAGTAGTCAACCTTCCATCAGTCCCAAAGGACTGATGCCTTTCCATCTTTCTTCTAAGTAGAATCGGGGAAGGGAATTACTCCCAACTTCTCCCTGAGACACTCAAAAGTATCCTTAGGCAAGGGGTTTGTGAATATATCTGCCAACTAATCTTTAGTACTCACATAGTCCAACTTGACTTCTTTCTCTACCACTTTCTCTCTTAGGAAGTGATACTTGATCTCAATGTGCTTTGTCTTTGCATGCATCACAGGGTTCTATGACATATTGATAGTGCTAGTGTTATCACAGTGAATAACAATAGGATAATCAATCTGAATTTCAAAATCCTTTATCATCTACTTGATCCAAACAATTGTTGAACAATTCAAGGCTGCTGCAACATACTCTTCTTCTATTGTTGACTGAGAAATACAATTTTTTTCTTGCTTGTCCAATTGACAAGACTATCACAAAGAAACACTGCTCCACCTGATGTACTCTTTCTATCATCAACACATCTTGCCTAATCTACATCAGTGTACACATGAAGCTCAACATTTTCTGAGTTAGGATACCATAGGCCATAATCTATAGTGCCTTGCAAGTATTTGAATATTCTTTTTACTATCATGAGGTGACTTTGTTTAGGTTCTACTGCAAATCTTCCAACTATGCCAACTGCATTGGAAATATTAGGTCTAGTCTGAGTAAGATATATGAGTTTACCAATCATAGACTTGTACAATGTTATATCTACTAAGTTGGTGAGTAATCTTCTTCTGTAAGCTTGCATCCAGTGATCATAGGGGTTCCTATTGGTTTGCAATCATCCATCTTGAATTTATTTAGTATTTCTTTCACATACTTGGACTGATTAATAAAAGTCCCTTTTTCTATCTGCTGCACATTTAGTCCCAAAAAGTATTTGATAGGACCAATCATACTCATCTCAAACTCATTCTGCATTTCTTTTGCAAATTCAACAATGAGCTTGTCATTACCTCCAAAGATAATGTCATCAACAAATACAGCTACAAGTAGAAAGCATTCAGATGTGTCTCTAATGAATATATTACAATCTGCTGCTCCTTTCTTGAATCCAATCTTTGTTAACTATCTATATAGTCTCTCATACCATGCTCTAGGGGCTTGCTTAAGTCCATAGAGGGCCTTCTTCAATTTGTATACCATATCAGGTCTGTCTGATAAGGTGAATCTTTCTAGCTGCTCAGTGTATACTTATTCTTTCAAGTCTCCATTCAGGAATGTTGACTTGACATCCATCTGATAAAATTTGAAGTTTTTGACTATAGTATAGGCTAAAAACAACTTAATGGCTTCTAATCTACTCACAAAGGCAAATGTGTTTGAATAAACAATGCCTTCTCTTTGCACATATCCCTTACATACTAATCTTGCTTTGTTTCTTACTACTGTACCATATTCATTCATCTTATTTCTAAATATCCACTTTGTTCCAATCACATTCTTGTCACTAGGTCTTGGGACTAGTTCCCAAGTGTCATTGTTAATAATCTGATCAAGTTCTTCTTTCATAGCATCATTCTAATCTAAATTATTATAAGCATCTTCAACACTTAAAGGTTCAATTTGAGATAGTAAACATACCGCTTCATTGCTAGCTGAGTTCTTTACTTGTGATCTTGTTAAGACTTTTCCACTCTGATCTCCAATGATGTCTGCCTTGGAATGATTTCTTGATGTAAACTTTGGAACTTTAGGTGATGTTGAATCATCAACCTTAGGAGTATTTTCTTCACTTGTCTCAAGGTCATTGAATAACACATCAATACTATTAAACATTTCCTCAATGACTATCTCACTTGTGGAGGGTCTAGGTTCTTATTTAATTATGGGTGAGTAATCATGATATCTTTCTTGAGTCATAAACTTTTCATCAATCTTTACATGAGCACTTTCTATAATCTTTTTCAATATTAAATCGAAACATCTATATGCTTTACTTTTAGAAGAGTAAACAAGAAAAATACCTTCATCACTTCTTGCATCAAACTTGCCTACTACTTCATCGCTCTTGATGTAGCACTTTCTTCCAAAGATTCTGAAGTATTTTACTGTGGGAGCATTACCAAACCATAGCTCATATGTTTTTTTTTCAGTGCCTCACCTTAATTGAATTCTATTGATGGTATCGACTGATGTATTTCCCGCATCTCTCCAATAGGTGTGTGCAACTTTTCCTTCTATCATAATGGTGTGCATTGTATCAAGAATGATCATATTCCTTCTTTTTGCAATTCCATTCTATTGAGGGGTTCTAGGTGCACTTAACTGTCTCTTTATGCCATGTTCTTCGCAATACTCATATAATCTGTCAGAGGTGAATTCTCCTCCTCTATCTGATCTCAAATATTTTATCTTTAGTCCAAATTCATTCTCAACCTTAGCTTTGAATATTTTGAACTTCCCAAAAGCTTTTGACTTATCTTTCAAGAATGCAACCCACATCATCCTAGTATAATCATCAACAAACAAAATGAAATACCTTTCACCATAGTATGATCTTGTTTGAGTTGGACCACATAGGTCTGTATGAATCAGATCCAACTTGTTCTCTGCTGAATTCTGCTTGCTCCTAAAAGAATTTCTCACATGCTTCCCCATCACACATTCCCTGTATATAGTATCAACTAGATTTGCTATGCTAGGTAGATCTCTTACTGCCTTAACATTGCTTATCTTTACTAAGTTATCAAAATTGATATGACATTATCTTTTATGCCACAACCAACTATCATCAAATTTAGCAATAAAACAACTTGCTTCTGAATTGAGTTGAAAAACATTACCTCTTGTCTTTGAGCATGATGCAATCTTAACACCATCTTTTTTGTTAATGATGTATTTGTCATCTTTGAACTCCAACTGATAGCCTTTTCCAAGTAACTGACCAACAATGAGAAGGTTATGTTTCAAACCATCAACATAAACAACATCATCAGTACTATTCTTTCCATCCAAGGTGATGGCTCCTCTACCAACTATTGGTTTAGTAGTGTTGTCTCCAACTCTGACCATACCTCCATTGTATTTGTCCAAATGAACAAACCTACCTTTATCACCTATCATGTGATGTGAATATCCACTGTCTATAATCTACTCTGTCCTTATGTTAGCTTGTGAAATCAATGCTAGCTCTTGATTTTCCTTCTTATCTTCATGAACTATCTTGTTATTCATTTTTTCTATAATAGTAATGAATCCAATTTCTTCTTCACTAGATTCTTCATATGAAACTCCATCTGCAGCATAGTAGCATTCTTTAGAATACTTAGGCTTGTAATCCTTCTTGAACTTTTTAGCTCTAGTGGGACACTTAGAAACAAAGTGACCGATCTTATTACATGAAAAGAACTTAAATGGTAATTGACCTTCATATTTTCCTTTTCCTTTATTTTCTCTTTTGGCAATCATAGCAATAAAATCATCTAATGTTTTCTCTTCATCATCATCATCAAAATTACCATAAGTGTTTGCAAGTTTCTTACCATGAACTGTTGCTTTGAATGTTGTCTCACTCTTTGGTTATGTCCTCAACCTTGAAATCTCAAAAGCTGAGCTTTTGCTGATCAAGGTATCTCTCTTGAAATTTGATGTAAGATGCATGATGTCATCAAGGATGTTTATCTTTCTTTCATATTCAGGAGTGAGGGTAGTCATTAACTTGTCCATAATGTCCTCCTCTGAAATCTCTCCACCATTGTTCTTGATTCCAGCAACTACTTCATTAATCCTCTGAATGTAAGCTCTGATATTTTCTTCATGTAGCATCTCTAATGCATTGTATCTTTTCTTCCATATCTTTCTATGTGCATCCTTTTCTTGTTTGTCTCCTTCAAATATGTCTTCTAGGTGCTTCCATATTTTATGGGTTGTATCTATCTTTTTTACTTTTAAAAATTCACCATCAGATAGGGCACTGATAAGGGATTCTTTAGCAATAGCATTCTAATGAAATAATTCCTTTTGTGTCTTAGTAGCATCATCTTTTGCAAGGTCTTCTAAAGTAGGAATCTTGTCTGCTTTGATAGTTACATTAAAAAATTCAAAAGCAATGCACTGCAAATGAGTCACCATCTTGTTCTTCCAATCAAGATAATTCTCTCCATCAAACTTAGGACTCTCTTCCCTGAAGTATGCCATCTGATCAACCTCAAGCTGTTGAACTTTCTCTCCAAGGAACTTGGCTCTAATACCGATTGTTAGGAATACTCCCAAGAGATAACTGAGAGGGGGGGTGAATCAGTTATCTACAAGATTCAATTATTTATCCAATTAATTATACTTAAAGCATAAACATAATGAAAGAACACATGAACACAACACCAATATTTTGGTTACGGGGAAACCCAAATAGGTAAAAACCGTAGTGGGACTTGATACCCACTAATATTCTGTACTAGTGTATAATGATCCTTGTTAGAAGATCCTTTATCCTGTTAGGAGTAGCTTTAAAATAAATTAAGTATAGTAGAACTAGTGAAGGGTCAGACCCTATTAGGAGTCTTTTACAATTGTCCCTGTTAGGGGAGAGGACGCACGGTCCAAGAGCTCACTGCTCAAATGGGCGAAGGCTACAACCTTCTGAATAATAGATACATACTATATCTAGATCTTGGTGAATTGCACTTTGACCTATTATCTGGATCAGTTCCAATGAATAGCACAAGTAATTTACTTGGTCACATAGACCTTATTCTAATGGTTCAACACTTCACACACTCTGCTCTGTTGTGCTTAATCAACCATGAACCACACTCAAGCAATAAAAAATGACTGCCTATAAATATCTTTCCTCCAAATGATATAATCAAGTCAGCCTATTAGAACCACCTTGAAATCATATTAGAGAAACCATAAAAAAACTCTAATAAACATTATGTCAGCTCTACTATGCACACAACACATTCTGGGACCTGTCTAATAAGATAATTGTAGACGCGCGCTACACACTGTTGGCTCTACCAAAACAACTGGAACTTTCTCTGTAAGCTAAATTAACTCATGAAATCTTAACCAAACATCAATAACACTTCTCCAAGATTAAATCCAAGGTCACATACCCTAAAGATAGGCACAACTCAAGAACCAATAAAATCTCTATCGGCTATTCTGAACAAACACAAGAAACTGCTGCTGGTGAATAGTGACTGCATAACTTCAATTCTAATCATCAACAAACTATGTGTCCATAACTAAAACATCACTAACATGTCTTCAACATATATCCAAGTTCACAAGGCTCCATGATAATTGTATAGACAACCATACACAGAACATTGTTTGTTACTTTGTGAGGAACACTACTGACACAAGCTGCTATATAATTGTCTGTACTAACAGTTAACCTCTACACCCATGATATCATGTTTATATTATGTCTATGCTAAATATAGTGAAATATTACTACATATGACTTATACACATGCTACTTTCCATAGTTGTCGTCAAGGACAAACATACAGTCAGTACTGGCCTACTGGCAAATCTCCAACAGTGTCATTGTTAGAACTTTCTTTGATTTTCTCCATAAGGTCTTGTCTTTGATCTTTTATAGTCACAAGCTATTATTTAAGTTTCCTTGTGAAACCTTCTGCTCTTCCGAATTTGAATTTTAGTTCACCATTTTCAGCTTTCGTCTTATCCAGATCTTCAAGTGCAGCATCAAAGTTGTTAAGCTTTCTCACAAAGGGATTTTAGCTCTAATACCAATTGTTAGGATTGAGTAATACTGAGAGGGTGGGTGAATCAGTATTACAAAAATTTATTTGCAACTTTAAACAATTATAAATAATCCAGAGTAATGAAAAAATGAAAAGAGCATATAAGCATAACACATTACTCATGACATGATGATTTGTTCTTGAGGAAACTATGATTAAAAGGAAAACCCCGGTGGGGATGGTACCTACAAATATGCACTAAAGTATAATGTTCTTGTTAAGAGATCTAGCCCTATTAGGAGCTAATTGTTACATAGTACATTTCCTTGCTAGAGGATTACAAAAAACCTATTAGGGGCATACAAAACACCTGGTTAAAGGTGGTGAGCACACTGCTCTTACAATCAATAATGTCCTAAAAATGGTTCACAAAAGGGGAACAATACAAGCACTTATCTTTCTTAGATAGTTCTAGTTATAGCTATACCTCCTACTGATCTTGCATCTAACTTATGCTATCTTTTCACAAACTTATCATTATCTCACATATCTTCTTTCACAAGAGCAATCTATATTTATACACAATTAGCCTTCCAGTCGGGTCCACAAATGTCATACTAAACATAGTAAAAACTTATGCAAATGATATATATGGAGTCAGCGCTCTTCTATTACCAAAGAGTCAGCACTATAATTTATTTACATGACTTAGCATATTATCATATCCATCATGCTTTCCTTAATCATTGTAATTGTTCATGTACCCTGATATACTATTTTACTATCTTCGCATACCTTCCGAACACTGTATCTCATACACTAGCTATCCAAAACTTATGAAATCTTAACTAAAGCATTTACATATACCAAAAGACCTCTAGTTAACTTCACAATCCATAATACCTTGTCTGTCTCCATCGCTATCCAAAACTATGGAACTGTACCCTATTTTCCTTATTCTGGACTTAGTCATTTTCATGACTATGAATCCAGTGGCAATCTCCACACCATGCGATCATACTTACCATAAGTGTTTCCATAAATGACAACCCTTAGAGAATTTATAGTACTCTAAATCATCATATGCCAACACCTTTCAGTCTCACTAATGCACCATCAGTGTTCATGACATATGAATGGGGTATTTTGGACCTTCTTGGACAAATTTGTCATAATTTTTCTAGATGATATTTTGGTGTATTCTAAGTTGGTGGAAGAACATGAATAACATCTTTGACAAGTTTTGTAATTTCTTTGCGAGAATCAATTTTTTGCAAACTTGGGTAAGTGTGAATTCTTTCAAACTGAAGTTAAGTATTTGTTCAAATAGATGAGAGCATGGGTGAATAAGTTAGATCAGTTATCCTACAGTCCCAAATACACAGATGTACCTCTAAAAAAAATTATGCAGCTCGGTAACATAAAATATCAATTTGTTTATCCACTTTACTGATTACCAATAATTATCAAAATTATGATTACCAACTAAATCAACTATGCAGTATGTAAAGTATGATAGAAAAAAATCATAACAAATAATACATAACACAATGATTTAATGTGGAAACCCTGCTAAGGGAAAAACCACCTGGGACCGATAACCCAAAATAATTCACTCTTCTAAAGTGAGCTCGGTAAAGACCCAACCCTATAAAATGTTACAATGCACATTGTTAGGTGTGACTTGGTTAGAGGATTTATCACTAACAGTTAAATTTTGACTAGAATTCACTATGGATTCAACAAGATAACACTTTACATTCAATGAATGTCATAGGGTAGTACAATAAGACTGTTAAGTCTACTCGGTTAAGAGATTTTATCAATCAATGGTTAAACTGATACAATATTGATCTAATTCAAATACAACTCAATTACAAATATTTAGATCTATGCTAAGCTCATAAAATCCTTTGGTCATTAATCAATTCACTTCCTCAATATTTCTTAGCTTACTTTCACTTGGTAAATAGTTCTCTAATGCTCGATAATGTCTGCAGCTTGGTTCTTTCAATAACTAGTTTGATCAGGCATGCATGAATATAATCTTTACATGAAATCTCTCTAGTCTCCTTTTGTCTAGCATGTTTCAATAATGAAACTCATATCTCTTAAAAAGATAAGTAAACTATTTTCATATCAGCCATCATATTTTTCCTCTTAATCTCCTTCATCCATTTTTTCTCTTAAACCTTCCTTGCTAGATGTGTCCATAACACATTTCAATCTCATCCTTTAGATCTTCTCTGAATTTTTTCAATCATGAATCTCATAACTAACTTCATCCTTAACCTCAAAATCATAACAATTTCTAGCTCATCAAAGTCAGTCGGTTGTTCTTAGCATTTAATGTTTTCATCCATACTCAGTTAAGATAGAAATGCATCGGTGATAATAGGCTTGATTATGCTATTACTTAGCATACACTACACTAGCTCGGTGTATACAAAAATCTTCAATTAATGACCACATTGACTTGTTCAAATTCAAATGTCTTCCTCATAATAGATTAATGTAACATACTCATGTCATCAATATAAAGTCATAGAATCATCAATAAGTTACCCAATTTTTACCTTATCCTTATCTGTCATATCCATCTTTTTCTCATGTAGATATCTAAGTTCTTCATCTTTTCTTCCTTCAACAGATGTTCAAATGTTTGTAACTATCATGATAAGTATTGTCAAAACTAGTTGACATCAATGACAACATATTCATTGATCTAATCATCTTACATATCATTTTAGTAGCTCACTCGGTGATCTCTAATCATTGTTTCTTCAATTCATCAAATATTCAATCAGTTATAGTTCATCAATCTCTCCCTTTGGGATTAATGGAAACACAAGAAATATGAAAATATTCCATACACATACCAAACATGTATTCTACAACTATGTAATTAAATGTTGTAGCTCAGTAAGCTCTCCCTAGCTTGATATTTAATATGTTTAATCACTACAAAATAAAACAACATCCCATGCAGACTCTCCCTGTGGATTTGATCTTTTCAGTTCTCAGCTTCTTTTTGTTCTTAGCAATAGATATTCTAGTATGAAGTTTCTCTCCCTTTCTGTGTTCTCACTAACTAATTTTTCATATGCATTTCCTCTCCCTTTGACAACATTATCATAGAAAATATACAAACATCTCTTCAGCAGCCAAGTAATTCTTTGTTTTTTGGTTCATATCAGGTACCTTCAATGTATTGATAAACAAATTTATGTTCCCAACTTCTACAATCTTTGACAACCTTAGAAAAACTAAAGTGTGAGCTATGTGAATCAACATGAATGATCTTCTGATAAGTATAAGTTGATGCAACCTACTAATCACCTCAGTGATTGATAGACAGGGGACGGACCCCAAGTCTAGTCCTCAAATATTCAAATGTGTCCTTTGGTAAAGGTTTGGTAAAGATATCAGCACATTGTTCTTTAGATGTTACAAATTCCAATTTCACCTACTTCTCTTGGACTTTTTCCCTTAAGTAGTGATACTTAATAGATATATTCTTTTTTTTTGAATGCATCATAGGAAATATTTATAAAACTAGTGTTGTCATAATGTATAATCATCGAGTTAGTGATTACCTAATTCATCCTTTCCAACACTTGTTTAATCCAAGAAATATTTGAACAATTTGCAGCAACAACAACATACTCTCCTTCAACAGTAGAAGGAAAAATGCATGCTTGTTTCTTTCTTATCCAAGTCACAAACCTTTCTCCTAAAAAAAATGATCCACCGGTTGCTCTCTTCTAGTCATCTATGTTTCCAACCCAATTTGCATTGGTGTATACTTAGAGTTAAAATTTTCCTTCCATTGTGTACCATAAACCATAGTCTTCTATCTTCTTTAAGTATCTCAAAATTCTTTTAACTGTAACTATATGTGAATCTTTAGGATTGGCAAAAAATCTTGCCACAATCCCAACTGCATGTACAATATCAGGCCTACTATGTACAACATACATCAGTTTTCCAATCATAGATTGGTATAGTGTCTAATTTACTTCTGTAGATTCATCACCCTTTGTCAACTTACATCCAGTTACCATAGGTATTCCTATTGCAGTCAAGTGTAGAGAATCCAATTAAGTACTATCCAAACTTGTAGCCAACACTAACATAGCGGAATAACAAAGCACTAAACAAGATCTGAAAGAAAACATATATCTTTATTCATAAATAATTGATTACATGAAATGTGTTGGGCTGTAAGGCCTTCTTGATTATGGCCAATTACAAATAAAGAAACAATTCTACAAGATCATGTAGGATCCAACACATTTCTCCTCAGCTAGTCTAGGTCTACAACACAACAAGACACTTGTAGGTACTCCAAGAAAGATCTAAACTTCTACTCAAAAGCCATAAATAAATATCCTTGTTCCTAAGCTCACAAGCTACTAACTCTGCTACCTTCTATCTAGATCTATTCTGATTCTAGATCTTTACTCTCACTCATTGATGCCTAAAAAACTACCTAAACATCATCTTAAATACTAATCATTAGGCACAAGTTAGTTGGATGAAACCATTAACTCCTCCTAACAAATATTAAATGAAAAACATTAGTCAACTCTCAATAGCCTTACAATAATTAAATTCCTCAAGTTTGCCTCTAGATCCACATAGGAGAACACAACATGCCAGATCTAGGTCCCCACATGTCCAACGGTCAATTCATAACTCAAGGAACATGACCCAAATTAAATGCACCAGTCGACCAAGCCAATTCAACCAAACAACCAACTCAGTCATCAAGAACACCAAGCACCATTAAGAAACACAAAGACCTTGTCAGTAACCAAACACCAAGCACTAGAACAACTGACTTCCTATCGGTAACCAGGCACCAAGCACCAAGAACACTGAGTGGACATCATCCATTGAGATCCATCAGTACTTCCAATCGAGAAACTTTACTATGACCACTGAGCTCCATCAGTGAAGCCAAACAAACTTTGACCATGAACTACCATCAAAAATCAAGAAACTCTAGTCTTCTTTTGAGATCACTAGCCAAGTAATCGAGCACCACCAGATAGTTACCAAGACTGCTAGAATCTACAGGAATCGAGGATGCCTCTGCATTAGACACCCAAGGTAAATAAGAAAGTGTGTCCCACACTTTACTCCTTCAAGAAAATCTACCATCCACTTCATCTTTAGACAAGGCTTTTCAATCCACGAAGCTAGGAAGATGCACAAGTCTATTAGCCAAGTCCTTCTTAACTGATTTGCCACTCACCGGTCAGCATGCTCAACATCCAAAAAAAACTAAGGCTTCAACCCATCACCAAGTATCAAGTTAGAATTCTATCTTAGAATCTCATCACAAGACTTATCAATGTCAACCAGCAACTCAAGTCTAGAACTAGAAAACATCATCTGGATCACAACACTAAACAAAATAAATTTGGCAACACCATAATCACAAAGGTGTTCAGCAACAGGTAACTCTTCACCATAAATAGTCTAATCAATCATCACAAAGGTGTTCAGCAACAGGTAACTCTTCACCATAAATAGTCTAATCAAGCACAACCAGATGCTCTGCAATTTCTATGTCAGGCACAACTGACTAAACATGAAAACCAATCTCCTCACCAACCTCAACAAGGTCAACACCATTGTCAGTAAGCATAGATAACTCAGCAACAACCACAAGTTTCTTTGTAGGTTTCATGGTAGAATCCACCAACTGACCATCAAACCCAATCTCACATACCTCCACATGTCTTCTCTCTCAAACCAATCTTCTAATAGGCCAAACAACTTTCCTTTGAATCAACATGCTCCAACTCTGGTAAGCTCTGCAAAGCTTAACAAAATTTTCCTTCGCAAGGTTCTTAACTCGGTTCTCCACACAGCTCAGCAAATCTGCTTCCAACCAAGAAAACCTTTTAGAAATATTTGTTCCCACCACATCACAAAGATCAAAATTTGCACCAAGGTTCAATCCTCTCAGAGAAATCTTCAAAGATCTTCAAAAACCCTCTGCAAAAAACCAAACACTAAGCACCTTGTGACAACCTCTGAGTTGTATGCAAGTCAGATCATAACCTACCACCTCACATTAACAACTAGGGAAATATTCCACAAATTTAGTGCCACAGATCTATAACTCAGATTGTGCACAATCTCTTCACCAACCTTTCTCCAAACAAGATCAACTCAATTATGATACCACCTAATGCAGTGAAGTATGAAGAATCCAATTAAGGATTGTCCAAACTTGTAGCCAACTCCAACATAATAGAATAACACAACACCAAACAAGATCTAAAAGAAAATAGATATCTTTATTCATCAATTGACTGATTACATGTAATGTGTTGGGCTGTAAGGCCTTCCTAGTTATGACCAATTACAAAGAAAGAAAGGGTTCTACAAGATCATGTAGGATGCAACAAATTTCTCCTAAGCTAGTCTAGGTCTGCAACACAACAAGACACTGGTAGGTACTACAAGAAAGATCTAAACTTGTTCTCACAAACCACCAAGCAATCTCCTTGTTCCTAATCTTGCAAGCTACTAACTCTTCTACCTTCTATCAAGATCTAATCTATTTCTAGATCTCTTCTCTCACTCACTGATGCCTAAAAAACTACCCAAACATCCTCTTAAATACTATTCATCAGCCACAAGTCAACTAGATGAAACTATTAACTCCTCCTAACAAATATTAAATGCAAAACATCAGTCGACTCTCAATAGTCTTACAATAATTAAATTCCTCAAGTTGGCTTCTAGATCCACATAGGAGAATGCAACACACCAGATCTAGGTCCCCACAAGTCAAACGGTCAATCCATAACTTGAGGAATGTGACCCAAATTAAATGCACCAATCAACCAAGTTGATTCATCCAAACAACCAAGTTGGTCTGCAAGAACACTCAGCGCTAGTAAGCAACATCGAGACCCCATCAATAACCAAACACCAAGCACTAGAACCACTGAGTCCACATTGGTAACCAAGCACTAAGCACTAGGAACACTGAGTGACCATCATCCATCGAGCTCCACCAGTACTTCCAACCGAGAACCTTTACCACAACCACCGAGCTCCATCGGTGAAGCCAAACAAACTTTGACCGAGAACTACCATCAAAGACTGAGAAAATCCAATCTTTTACTGAGATCACTAGCCAAGTAACCGAGCACCGCTAGACAGTTACCAAGACTACTAGAATCTTCAAGAACCAAGGATGCCCCTACATCACTTCCTACCAGTTTTGCATCTTCCATGCCAAAAAAAATTTATACTTCTTTAATGTGTTTTTATTGAGTGATGAAAATTCCATCATTCTATTATATAATCTACAAACCTAGAAATAATTTAATCTCTCCAAACATTGACATCTCAAATTCCTTTCTCATTTTATCAACAAAATATTTTCAAATTAGATCTTGTCCACCAAAGATTATATCATCAACAAATATTTTAGCAATCAAATTATTATCATCAGATTCTCCTTTCATGGACAAATTACTATTTTCAATAGTTCTTACAAAGCCAATTTACTGATAAGATAAGCATGTAGTCTTTCATACCATGCCCTCAATTCTTTCTTCAATCCATACAAATCTTTGTGCAATCTACATACCATGTTCATCTAATTTAGATCAACAAACCCTTCCAATTGTTCTATGTAGACTTCCTCCTAAATAATTCCATTCAAAAAAGTTGATTTCACATCTGTTTGATATACTTTGAATCCCTTATGTGCAACATATTCAAGTAATATATGGAATCCTTCAAGTCTAGCAATAGGTACAAAGGTTTCACCATAATCAATACCTTCTTCTTGTGCATATTCCTTGCATACAAGTCTTTCCTTATTCCTAATGACCTCACCATTTTCATTTAAATTATTCTTGAATATCCACTTAGTACCAATAATATTTTTTTATTTTGGTCTAAGTACTAATGTCCATGTCTTATTCTTCTCAATTTTTTCAATTTCCTCATTCATGGAATTCATCCATTTCTCATTTTCAAGTGCATCCCTAACTTTATTAGGTTCAAACTCACAAACTAAGCATGTTTTTTGTCTTAACTTACTTCGGGTCAACATGTCAACCTGCTTATCTCCAATGATTTGATTCTCTTGATGGTGTCTTCTAACAAATATTGCTAGCACTTGATGTTGTCTCTACTCATCATTCAGTTCAGGTTCATTTTCCTTCTCGGTGGCTTCTTCTTGATTCTTGGTGTGCATTTGCTAATTATCAGTATAATTTTCCTTATCCTTGGTAGAATCAACTTGTTGCTTCGGTAGATAAGCTAGATCTTCAACATAAGTAAACCTACCATAGTCTTATGGTTCCTTCATGCTTTCTTCATCATTATTTTTAGCAAAATCATCAACTCTTACATGGGCACTTTGTATCATTTTATTAGTAGCCTTTTTCTAACATTTATAAGATTTACTCTTAATAGAATATCCTAAAAATATTCCTTCATCACCTTTAGAGTCAAATTTACCATTCCTGTCATCTTTTAGAATATAAAACTTACTACCAAAGATTCTGAAGTAACTTACACTCAGTGTGTATCCAAACCATAACTCATAAGGTGTCTTGTTTGTGTCTTTCTTCAATTGAACTTGGTTTAGGGTGTAAATTGTTGTGCTAACTGCCTCTCTCCAGTACATTTGTGCAACATTTTTCTCAATCATCAGTGTTCTAGCATAATCAACAATAGATCGGTTCCTTCTTTCAGCAATTTTCTTCTGTTGCGGTGTTCTAGGTGTATAAACCTTCCTTTTGATTCCATGATCATTACATAAATTAGTGAATTCATCAGAAATAAACTCACCTCCTCTATCAAACCTTAAGCATTTCAATTCTTTTCCAGTTTCTTTTTCAACTTTAGCCTTATATCATTTAAACAATTTGAATGCCTCATATTTTTCTTTCAATAACATTATTGTCATCAGTGTAGAATAGTCATCAATGAATAAAATAAAGTATTGATCACCATAGTAGCTTTGAGTTCTCATAGTACCACATAAGTCTATGTGTACAAACTCCAAAATACCTTTAGATGAATAGTCCTTACTTTTAAAACTAGATTTGGTCATCTTTCCATTCTGACATTGATGGCACATAACATGATCAGGTTTGGTTAGACTCAACAATCCTCTAAATTTTCTTTTTCTATAGATCTTAATCATGATATAAAAATTTACATGAGATAACCTGTTATGGCATAACCATGCATCTTCATTCTTCACCAATAAACAAGAAGTTTCAGCATTGTCAAGATAAAATAAATTACCTTTTGATTGTCCTCCAGTACCAACAAGCTTTCCATTTTCATCATAGATTTTCACCTTCTTTCTTTCAAATTCAACTCGGTGACCTGAGTGATTCAACTATGCTACACTCAACAAATTGTAGTTAAGTCCTTTTACCCAGTATGCATTATCACATCTAATTCTATCATTCAATAAAATAGACCCTTTTCCTTTTACCATACAAGGTGTATCATTTCCTATTTTCACTAATCCTATATTATAATTCTCAAGATGATCAAACTTGTCTTCATCACTAGTCATGTGATGTGTATAGCCACTATCAATGATCCAAGTATCATTCTTACTAACTTTAGAAATAATTTCAATTTCTACATACCTTTCTTCCTCTTCTGAATCATCTTTCATTGGAATAAATACTACTTCAATATCATCATCATCATCAATGTTGGTGTCGGTGTCATCTTCTCCAACAAGGTAACATTCCTTTTGCCTTTATCTTTGTAATCTCAGTTGTTTCTATTGTAGTGTCATTTTCCTTTGTTATTCCTTTTGCCAAACTTTCCATCACCAGATTGATCTTTATCTTCGTCTTTCTTGTTAGGACATCTTGTAGCAATATGGCCAACTTCTTTAAAATTAAAACAAGATAAAGGTAACTTTCCCTTATATCTTCCTTTACCTTTTTGCAGTCTTCGAGCCATAAGTGCTTCAAGCTCATCAAGGTCATCTTCAGTATTACTATCACTTTCATTATTTATATTATGTTTACTGCTATATTTACTAATCTTAAGAAATGATATAAAAGTAGACTCAACACTCGATACAACACTATTGTCAAAATTATTCATCTCAAAAGTTGTCAACTTTCCAATAAGGCTATCAAGAGTAAGAGTGCTATTAGGTGCAGACCTCATTTCATGAACAAAAGATATTCTAATTGCATAGATAGGAAACAAGGTTCTCAGTATCTTACTTACCATAGTATCTTCAGAAATGATACGACCTACTCCTCGGATAGCATTGACTACCTCTTTGATTTAGTTTGAATATTGTGTGATATTCTCTACTTCCTTAATCTTCATGTCATCAAATCTACCTCTCAAGCTTTTAGCTCTAGCTTTCATCACATTCACATCACCACCATGAACTAGGGAAATTTTCTCCCATATTTTCTTCACTGTAGTGCAATCCTTGACATCATCAAATTCATGATCAGATAGAGTAGTAGCAATCTCTATTATAGTGATATTGTGTTCATGTTGGTCTCTCAACTGATCAAGAGTCAAGGTCCAATGGTCGGTTGTATATAGCCATTGTCAGGTAAAGTTATAGTAGATTCTCTAATTCTAGATATGTGAAGTCTCATTTGACTTTTCCATGTGGTAAAGTTATCTTTGTTCAGCTTTGACCACTTCCCTCTTATACATCTTGTAATCTTTCTGGTAAGGTCCTTAAATTTTTTTCCAAGAAACCAATACACTCTGATACCAATTGTTAGAATAACTAAGAGGAGAGGTGAATCAATTAGATCAATTATCATATAGTCCCAAATACACAAATGTACCTATGAAACAAATTATGTAGCTCGGTAACATAAAATATCAATATGTTTGTCCACTTTACAGATTACTAGTAATTATCTAAACTATTATTACTGACTAAATAAACTATGCAGTATGTAAAGTATGATAGAAAAAAAACCATAACAAATAACACATAACACAATTATTTAACATGGAAACCCTGCTAAGCGAAAAACCACCTAGGACTAGTAACCCAAAATAATTCACTCTTCTAAAGTGAGCTCGGTAAAGAGCCAACCCTATTAAAGGTTACAATGCACACTATTAGGTATGACCTAGTTAGAGGATTTATCGCTAACAATTAAATTTTGACCAACATTCACTATGGGGTCAACAAGATAACACTTTACATTCAATGAATGTCATAGGGTAGTATAATAAGGCTGTTAAGTCCACTCAGTTAAGAGATTTTCTGAATCAATGATTAATTTGATATAGTACAAAATCTTGGTCATGTTATCTTAGGAGAAGGTATAATAGTTGATCCCACAAAGATACAAGCTATAGTTGAATGGCCAAGCCCCCACCAACATCTCATAGGTTCATAGTTTCATGGGTTTAGCCAGATACTACAAATACTTTTTCCAAGGATTCTTTAGAATAGCTCATCTGATCACTTCCATGCAAAGGAAAGGGAAAAAGCTCATTTGGACTAAGAAATTTTTAGAATCTTTTCAGATCCATAAGGATAAATTGGCTAGTGCCATGATTTTGGTGGTACCTTACCCCGCTGTAAATTTTTTTAGTTTGCACTGATACGTCCCTAGAAAGCTTAGGAATAGTATTGATGTAAGAAGGTAGAGTTATTCCTTATGAGTCTATAAATCTTAAGGACCGTGATCTTAACTATCCTACACATGATTTGGAGTTAGAATTTATAGTTCATGCCTTGAATCATTGGAGACACTTCTTATTGGGGCATCAGTTTGAGTTACCCAATGATCACTAAAGCCTTCAATATATATTTACTCAACCAAATCTCAATGCTAGGTAGCATCAATGGATGTATTTCCTTTATGAATATGATTTTGAGGTCAAATATATCCAAGGTAAGGAGAATGTGGTGGCATATGCCTTGAGAAGAAGGAAACATGAATTATCCATGCTCTCCCTTTCTACTAATTTGAGAAGTTAGATCTTGTAATTAGTTCCTTCAGATACTTTGTATCAAGAAGTTAAGACTGAAATTGTGTTAGGAAGGGCCTTAGAAGAAAAATTCTTAGGGTACTCTTTAGAGTCAGATTGATTTCTAAGGAAGTAAGGAAGAATCTATGTACCTCTTTTAGGTGATCTTCAAAAAAATTTCATGATGGAAGCACATCGTGCTCCCTATTCCACTCATCCAGGTGTTAATATGTATTTAGATCTACAACAATTATACTTTTGGTTAGGTATGAAGAGGGATATAGAAGACTATGTGGCTAGGTGTCAAGAATGTTAGAGGGTCAAGGTTGAGCATCATCACCCAATAGGCCTCCTTCAACCACATTTGATTCCCAAATGGAAATGGGATACAATATCTATGGATTTTATTATGGGACTCCTAGTCACTTATTAGAGACATGATTCTCTCATGATCACGATGGATAAGCTAACCAAGGTAGCACATTTCTCTCCTATGAAATCATCCTATACTACCACCTCAGTAGCCAAAGTTTTCATGAAGGATATAGTTAGATTTCATGGTGTTCCTAGAAAGGGTATCTCTGATAGGGATCTAGTTTTCACTTCAGATTTTTGGATCTCTTTGCAACATGCCTTAGGGACTCAGCTGAATTTAGTTTTGGCATATCATCTAGAGAATGATAGTCAGACAAAGTGAGTTAATTAGGTGCTTGAGGACATTATTATGATGTATATGATGGAAAGATAGACCCATTGGGAAGATTATTTTTACCTAGTGGATTTTGCATATAATAATGGTTACCATAGTTCTTTAAGGATGTCACCATTTAAGGATCTTTATGGTCATCCTTGTCATACCCCTTTAAGTAGGGATCTCTTAGAGGATAGAGTACTACTTGGCCCCAAGATTTTATAGGATATGGAGTAGTAGGTTCAAAGGATTAGAGAGCATCTTGTGATAGCTCAGGATATGCAGAAGAAGTATGTTGATTCTCACATACTTGATAGGCAGTTTTCTATTGGAGATAAGGTGGTTTTGAGAGTCCGTCTATGTAAGAACCCTATCCATTATGGAAAAGGTTCTAATTTGGCACAAATATTTATGGGTCAATTTGAGATCCTTGAGAGGATAGGACTAGTTTCTTACAAAATTTCCCTGCCACCTAGCTGTTAGGAATGGTCCCAAGAGATAACTAAGAGGGGGGGGGGGGTGGGGGGGGTGAATCAGTTATCTACAAGTTTTAATTCTTTATCCAATTAAATATACTTAAACATAAAGCATAAAAACAATGAAAGAAAACATGAACACAACACCAATATTTTGGTTATAGGGAAACCCAAATAGGTAAAAACCCCGGTGGGACTTGATACCCACTAATATTTTGTACTAGTGTATAATGATCATTATTAGAAGATCATTTATCCTATTAGGAGCAGATTTACAATATATGAAGTACAATAGACCTAGTTAAGGGTTAGACCCTATTAGGAGTCTTTCACAATTGTCCCTATTAGGGGAGAGGATGCACTATTTGAGAGCTCATTGCTCAAAGGGGCGAAGGCTACAACCTTTTGAATAACAGATACACACGATATATGGACCTTGGTGAAATGAACTTTGACCTACTATCTAGATTAGTTCCAATGAATATCACACATATTCTACTTGGTCACATTAACCTTCTTCTAATGGTTCAACACTTTGCACACTCTGCTTTGCTCTACTTAATCAACCGTGAACCACACTTCAGCAATCACAAATGACTATCTATAAATATCTTTCCTCCAAATGATATAATCAAGTTAGCCTATTAGAACCACCTTGAAATCATATTAGAGAAACCATAATAAACTCCAACAAACATTTGGTCAGCTCTACTATGGGCGCAACACATTCTGGGACATGTTCATATAATATAATTGTAGACACACCACACACTGTCAGCTCTACCAAAACAACTAGAACTTTCTATGTAAGCTGAATTAACTTATGCAATCTTAACTAAAGATCAATAACACTTCTCCAAGCTTAACTCCAAGGGCACATATCCTTAAGATAGGTGCAACTCAAGAAACAATAAAATCTCTATCGGATCTTCTAAATAAACACAGTAAACTACTCCTGGTGAATAGCGACTACATAACTTCACTTGCATTCATCATTAGACTATGTGTTCATAACTAAAACATCACTAACATGTCTTCAACATATATCTTAGGGTGCATGCCTGTAAGACAACTATACGAATAACCATACATAGAACACTACTTGTAACTCTGTCAGAAACACTACTAACACAAGCTGTTGTATAACTATTTATACTCACATTCAACCTCTGCACCCATGATATCATGCTGATATCATGTCCATGAAACATATAAAGAAGGCTTACTACACAAGACTTCCACACATACTACTTTCCATATGTTGTCATCAATGAAAAACATACAGTCAGTACTAGCCTACTAGAAAATCTCCAACACCTTGCACGTGTACATGATGTGTTTCAAGTATCCATTCTTAGATAGTATATTCCTAATTTAACTCATGTATTGGATTGGAACACTTTGTAGGTAGAGGACGGGCATCTAGTGTTGGAGCTAGTTCATATACTCTAGCAGTGGAAATTGCCCCTTAGGGGTCACAACATAGAGTAGGTAAGGGTCCTATGGGACACCAATGATAAAACCTCTACCACTTGGGAGGATGCTAGCAGACTTAGATCTACATATCTATACTTGTTTGTAGGCTTTCAGGAGTAAGCCTAATCCTATGGGGAGAGGATTTAATGCCCACCCTAGAATCTTCATATGTTAGATCGACGAGACTTTTACTTTGATACTTTGGATTATATTGTTTGGACAATTTTATTTTCATGATGGGACATTTGATTTCATATTTATTGATTAATAGAGTTTACTATGGAGATATTAAATGATTTAAAATAAAATAATGAATGATTAGAGATGTACTAATTGTAAAATTTTTCATACTTGATTTATATATTTAATGGATCTAACCCTACTAATGCCATTATGTTTTGATGGTTACACTAGTTGATGTGAGTGTAGGATAAGGAGAGGAAATCATAGTTACTCCTATGTGTTTTAATGTTGTCTATACTATTTTATATGACTAAATATAGTGTTTTCATTATGGTAACAAAGTCATATAGTGTTTTGGAGTTAGCACACATTATCAGAAGATCAGAATTTGGCTAAGTACAAAAGACTGGACAGTTAGCAGAGTACCAAAAGGTCAGAGCATCAGCACACATGTGTATGACCAAGTTATGGTATGTTCCCTTGAAGATAATATGGTAAGATTATAGTCATGCTAAGCCTAAGAGCACATGATTAGAAGATATAGACAGTGAATGCCAGAACAGAACAGAGTATGCAACCGACTACTAGTATTTTGTTTAATGGTTATAATATGTTTTGTAAAGGTTATGCACCTATTGTTACTAAGTTTTAGACATATAATTATGTTTTTTTATAAACATGCTTGAGAAAATTCACTTGGAAGCATTGTATGTAATCAGTTATAGGCCGACCTAGTTAATTATTTTGGTAGCGCATATAAATATTAGATGTGCCTTTGTAATAAAGTATGGAAGATGAGATAAAGATAAGAGAAGAAGAGAAGAAGTGTGAAAAGAGAAGTTAGAATGTATTAGAGATTTGTAAGAGGTCAAAGCATCAGTGTATTAAAGGAACTAATCAGACAAGCAGTGTCACAGCACCAGTTCATCCAGCAGATATAGTGTGTATCTAAGATCAGAAGGTTGTATCCTTCACCACTTAAGTAGTGAGCTCTAGGATAGTGTGTCCCCACCCCTAATAGGGTTATTGTAAAATACTCCTAACAGTGTCTAACCCTTGGCAAGGTCACTATACAAAAATCAATGTAAAGAACAAATCCTAACAAGGTTGTAGATCTTCTAACAAGGATCATCAGACAATAGTATAGTTCTTAGTGGGTGTCAATTCCCACTGGGGTTTTTACCTATTTGGGTTTCCCCATAACCATATTGGTGTTATGTGTTGTGTTTTTTTATCTTATTTATGTTGATGTTCATTTCAGTACTTAAGCATTCAAGTTAAGTTTCAAGAGTAAAGAAAAAGATTAAATACAGTGAACATTGATTCAGCCCCCCCTCTCAATGTTCCCATTCCTAACAATTGGTATCAGAGCTCTAGTCCTTAGAAAAGAAGTCTAACCACTTGAGGTGATCATGGATAAGGGAGAAATGAAACATCTGAAAAAGAATCTTGAAGCTTCTCTTGAAGACCTTGACAGATCTAAAAAAGAAATTGAAGAACTAAAAGAAAAAGTCAGTGATTCTCAAGAAGTCATCAAAAGACTAAGAAAAGATTTGAAAGATTGTTAAAACAATGATTTAGGGAAGATGATAAAAAATCTAAACGAAGAGAACACATCTTTGAAAGATCAGATTGAAGAGATGGATGAAATAATAACTACCAATCAAGAAGTTTATGATGAATAGATCAAGGAGAACCTTCAACTGAATGAATAATTGAGGCAAGCAAACATGGAAATCTTGGAGTTAAGAAACAACAAACAAAAGTTGGAATCTGAATTGAAAGAGGCAAAGAATCACATTGATAAATTACATACAAGCAAGGATCTAATTGAATCTCAGATATATGCTTAGAAACTTAAAGGAGATACTAGCGGCATTGGATTAAATGAAGCACAAAATCAGATTGACAACATGCGAGCAAGAATGAAAGACCCAAAAGACACCACAGATGCCAAGAAGAATGAAAATCAGACTAAAGACAATATTGAACCATCCAAAGATGAGCACAAGAAAGTAGACCAAGCTTATATGCATGTAAAAACCATGGAAACATAGAAAGGAATTGTCAAGAGGTAAGAACTTTCAATGGTTACTGTTATTCATGCAAGAAATTTGGTCATAGAGCTATGAATTGTAAAACAAGTTAGAAGAACAAGACTCAGAATAATCAGAGAAATTAGAATCAAATAAATGCAAGAAGTCCTTAGAGTATTACATGTCAGATATGTAATTATAATGGTCACTCAGCAAGATAATGTAAAGTGGTAACCCATATCAATGCACCGAGGAATTTAAGGCCTCTAGTTATTTGTCACTCATGTAACAAGGCTGGACACATCTTGAAGTTTTGTAGATCAAGAAGACAAAGTCAGGAAAGCCCTAAAAAGCCACAACAATCAATATTAGATATCGAAGGAGAAGTCAAGTTTGTGAAAGCTACACAAGATGTGAGCTTGATTTGGTCAGAGGCAAATAAGGATAAGGTTGATGAGTATGTATTGGATGCATCCACAGTGGATGCACCCTCTACATCTAGATGAATGACCCTCAGGGTCATAGGGGGAGCTAATTTATCTCTAGACCCCAACGTGGTCAGTATACTCACCCTCAGAGTATGAACCTTTTGATTTTACCTTTTGGAGACTAGTAGAACCTATGTGCAAGAGTGCACTACCTGATTGATTGTAGAATGAAAGTTGGAGATTTTCAGTGGAAGTCTGGTTTATGCAGTAAGAATTAATGGTGAAATTTTTTACTTTAAATTAATCAAAGACTTGTAGATCACTCATTACATTCAATTTTGAGTGATTGGAGAGCACATAAGCCCTAGCAGTTGATTACAAAGGATTGAAGCTTGATTCACCATTGAAGAATTGTGTTTGAGAAGTTGTTGTAGCCCTAATCCATTGCGATGATTCAGAAGTTCTCAGAAACTGATTGAACTAATATACAAGTAAGTTATGGCTACTCCTATTGTGTTTGATGTTTTGGAGAGGAAGAGATACATTTTTAAGAGGTACCCTTTCAAATCTACTTTGGATGACCTAGAAGGAGCATTCTCCCAAACCCCTATGGGTGTTATTCATGTTGAAGACATCCTTGCATACATTTACTATAAGAAGGAACCAATAGGTCTTGATAGAATTAGAGCTCACATTGAGACTATGATGAAACCAAATAAAACCTTCCTTGATGAGTTCGCGCAATTGGAAAACCATCCCATAGTTGAATATGCTACAACATATGAGTTTTATGACTCTAAATGGATAAAGATTTTGCTCAGCAGAATTCATGATGACCTATTCTAGATAGGTGAAGTACCAATGCAAATCATAGGAGACCTAATTCATGAAATGAAAAGCCTTTCAAGGATAGGCATCATTCTTCCAGTAGGCAAGGATGTAAAAAAACTAGTTGAACAAGCATGTAAGTCAAGAAGTGATAGGCGTAGAATCACAATTGAGCCTATAGAGGAGAAAGACATCAAATTGATTTCTATGATACTAGGATATTGGTTTCAACACACCAGTAGGGTGAATAGTGTGTCAGCGGCCACTATTCTTGTATCAATAAGACTTGTGAGAGAAAATGGTGAGTTCAATCTATGCGATATCTTGCATGCACAACTGATAGACAAGATTAGAGCCATTAAGCATGATAAAACCAAAATATTTAGGTTTGGGTCTTTGATCATATACATGTACTTCCACATACTTGGAAAGGTGTCAGATTTGTATTTAAACAAGATTATTCCTAAAATGCCATATATATCCTTTAAGGCATCTACTGAGTGTACACTGAAGGATTACCTGGAGTGGGATTTGAAGATATTCTAGATCAAAATGCAAATGAGGTACAGGATTCCAAAAAGCATTGTTGAGAAATACAAAGACACCATTTTCTTCATGGTAGAAACTAACACAACTTGCATGGAAGGAGTGGAGTCATCCACTTGGATATGAGGTTGAGGAACTAATCCTAGAACCATATGCAGAAGTATTTGATGAACTACAATTGATTGAGAACATGATTGAAGAACTACAAGTGATTAGAGATCACCAAACACTGAAGTGTTATGTAAGATAATTGAATCAATTTTATGTTGTCATTGATGTCAACTAGTTTTGATAGTACTTATCATGGTAGTTGAAAATATGTAACACATCTATAGAAGAGAAGAGAAAGATGAAGAACCGAGATATCTACATTGAGGAAGATGGATATGATAGATGAGGATAAGGAATACTCTTGGTAACTTATTGATAAGTCTATGACCTCATATGGTTGACTTTATTATGTTACATTAATCCATTATGGAGATAGTAGAAAATTTTTACAAAGTAGTATCATTAGTTAATGAAGCATTTCAGTATACACCAAGCTATGTAGTGTATACTGAGCACAGTATAAACCAAGCTTGTGTTCACCAACACATTCCTTTGTTAACCGAGTATGGATAAAAGAACTAAATGATGAGTTTAGCTGATAAAATTGATGATATGGAAAGTACCTCATAATCAAGATGGAAAGACAAAGTTTGTTATAAGATCAATGACTAGAAAAATTCAAGGAAGATCTAAATGACAAAATTGAAACACATCTGTCGAGGAATGTTTAAGCGGCAAAATTAAGGAGGGATATTAAGCGGCAAAATCTAATGGATGAAAAGAAAACAACTTACTTGTCTATTTAAGAGACTAGGGTTTCACTATGAAACTTATGCTAGAGGAAGATAACTATAGAGATATTGCATGAACAAGCTTCATGCATGCCTAATCATACTGGTTAAAAGAGAACCAAACTGTAGTGTTAACTAAGCGTGAGAGAGCTTTTACCGAGGGACAGTAAGTTACTAAATGTTGATGAATTGAATAGAAATATTGATCAAAGGATTTTATGAGCTTAAGAATAGATCTGACCATCTACAAATCAAGTTGTATTGTATTTAGATCACCTAATGTTATAGTTTAACCATTGCAATCAGATAAAATCTCTTAACTAAGTAGACTTAAAAGTCTTATATGTCATTCATAGAATGTATATTATTATCCTATCAACCCCATAGTGAATGCTGGTTGGATTATAACTATTAGTGTTAAATCCTCTAACAAGGTCACACCTTACAGTGTGTTTTGTAACCTTTAATAGGGTTGGCTCTTCACCGAGCTCACTTCAGAAGAGTGAAAATATTTTTGGTTACCAATCCCAAGTGGTTTTTCCCTTAATAGGGTTTCCACGTTAAATCTCTTGTGCTGTGTGTTTATTGTGGTGATTATTTGATTGTCATACTTTACATATTGCATATTTGATTTGGTCGGTAATCACTATGAACAATTAACTGGTAATCAATAAAATGCACAGACAATCTAGTATTATTGTTTACCGAACTGCAAATTAGGCTGAATTTGTTTACAAGTTTTACATTTTGTATTTGGGACTGTGGATAATTGATTCATCCCCCTCTCAGTTATTCTAACAATTGGTATCACAGCATTGGTTGCTTGGAACAAAGTTTGAAGGACTTCAGTAGAAAGATCACAAAATGTATAAGAGGGAAGTGCCAAAGCTAAACAAGGATAATTTTACAATATGGAAAAGCCAAATGAAACTACATATTTCTAGAATTGGGAATTCTTCCCTCACTCTATTGGAGAATGGCTACTTAGTACCACCTACAGGACCTTTGACTCTTGACCAATTAAGAGATAGACATGAGTACAATGTTAGCATGATGGAGATTGTTGCTACTCTTACAAATGCCGAATTTGAAGATGTCATGGATTGTGCTACCTAGAAGGACATGTGGGATAAACTTACTCTAGTTTACAGTGGTGATGCAAATGTCAAAAGAGCCAGAGCTGAAAGTTTAAGAGGAATTTTTGATGATATGAAAATGAAAGAAGGAGAGAATATAGTGCAGTACACAAACCAAATAAATGAAGTAGTTAATGCTATCAAAGGATTTGGTGGTGTCATTTCTGAAGAAATAGTGGTAAGAAAAATTCTAAGAACCCTATTGCTTGTTTATGCTATCAAAATATTTGCAATACATGAAATGAAATATACACCTAGCAGTACTCTCACTCTTGATACTCTGATCAGTAAGCTTAAAACTTTTGAGCTTGATAACTTTGGTAATAGTGTTGTACCATCTATTGAGTTTGCTTTCATGACTTCTCTGAAAATTGGTAAATCTAGTAGTAGAAGCAATAATGATGATAATGACAGTAATAGTGATGATGAGCTTGATGAGCTTGAAGCTATTATGGGTAGGAGGTTACCTAAAGGAAAAGGTAGATATATAGGTAAATTAACTTTAGCATGTTTTAATTGTAAATAAGTTTGTCATATTGTTACTAGATGTCCAAATAGGAAAGAAGTTGATAGAAACAAGGATCGATCTAGTGAAGGAAGCTATGGGAGAATAAACAACAAAAATTACCAACAGTACAATAGAGATAACTGAGAAAAAAATGGTAAAGGCAAAAAGGTATGTTACATTGCTAAAGAGAATGATACTGAGACTGACACAGATGATGATGTGGAAGTAGTGTTTGTTGCAATGAAGGATGATTCTGAGGAAGAAGAAAGGTATGTAGAGACAACTCTTATCTCTAAGGTTAATAATGTTGGAAAGTTGGCTATATTGATGTATATGACTTAATATAGTGTTGTCATTATGGAAACAAAGTCATATAGTAGTTTGGAGTCAGCACACTTGATGAGAAGATCAAAAATTGGTTAAGTGTTGAAGACTGGATAGTATATAGAGTTCCTGAAGCTTAGAGCATTAGCGCACATGTGTATGATTGAGTCATGGTATGCACCCTAGAATTTTAGTTGGTTAGACTATATTCATGCTTATTCTATGAGCACATGATCAAATATGCAAGTATGAGAAAGATACAAATAGTTAATGTTACACAACTATTGTGTGCCAGTGAAGAACAAAGTAAGCAGCTGACTGTTATCATTTTGTGTTGCGGTTATATTCTAATGATGTAAAGGCTATGCACCTATTGTAATTAGGTTGCCGACATGTATATATTTTTGTTTGTAAACACACTTGAGCCAATTCATTTTGAATCATTGTATGTAAGAGGTTTAAGGGCCGACCTAGTTATTTATTTTGTATGTGCATATAAATATGATATGCACCCATTGTACTTAGCATAAAAGTTGACATAGACTAGTCAAATCATCAGTGGACTAAAGGAACTGATTAGACAAGCAGTGTCACATCACCAGTTCATCCAATAGATATAGTGTGTATCTTAGATCAGAAGGTTGTATCCTTCACCACTTGAGTAGTGAACTCTAGGAGAGTGTGTCCCCACCCCTAACATGGTTATTGTAAAATACTCCTAATAGGGTTTGACCCTTGACAAGGTCACTGTATGAAAATCATTGTAAAGAACAACTCCTAGTAGGGTTGTAGATCTTCTAACAAGGATCATCAAACACAAGTGCAATTCTTAGTGGGTCTCAATTCCCACCGGGGTTTTTACCTATTTGGGTTTCCCTGTCACCATATTGGTGTTATGTGTTGTGTTTATGTATCTTGTTTATGTTGATGCTCATTTTAGTACTTAAGAATTTAAGTTAAGTTTCAAGAGTAAAGAAAAATATTAAATACAGTGAACACTGATTCAGCCCCCCCTCTCAGTGTTCCCATTCCTAACAATTGGTATCAGAGATTTGGTCCTTAGCAAAGAAGTCTAACCACTTGAGGTGATCATGGATAAGGGAGAAATGAAACATCTAAAAAAGAATCTTGAAGTTTCTCTTGAAGACCTTGACAGATCTGAAAAAGAAATTGAAGAACTAAATGAAAAAGTCAGTGATTCTTATAAAGTCATCAAAAGACTAAGAAAAGATTTGAAAGATTGTTAAAACAATGATTTAGGGAAGATGATAAAAAAGCTAAATGAAGATAACACATCTCTGAAAGATTAGATTGAAGATTTGGATGAAAAGCTAACTAACAATCAAGAATTTTATGATGAACAGATCAAGGAGAAAATTCAACTAAATGAAGAATTGAGGCAAGAAAACATGGAAATCTTGGAGTTAATAAACAACAAAGAAAAGTTGGAATTTGAATTAAAAGAGGTAAAGAATCTCATTGATAAATTACATACAAGAAAGGATATGATTGAATCTCAGTTATATGCTTAGAAACTTAAAGGAGATACCAATGACATTGGATTCAATGAAGCACAAAATCAAATTGAAAACATGCGAGCAAGAATGAAAGCACCAGAAGACACCACAGATGCAAAGAAGAGTGAAAATTAGACTAAAGACAATACTAAACCATCTAAAGATGAGCGCAAGCTAGTAGACTGAACTTGTTATGCATGTAACAAGCATGGACACATAGCAAGGAATTGGAAAGAGGTAAGACCTTTCAATGGTTACTATTATTCATGCAATAAATTTGGTCATAGAGCTATGAATTGTAAAATAAGTCAGAAGATCAAGACTCATAATATTTAGAGAAATTAGAATCAAACAAATGCAAGAAGTCCTTAGAGTATTACATGTTAGATATGTAATTATAATTGTCACTCAGCAAGACAGTGTAAAGTGGTAACCCATATCAATATGCTGAGGAATTTAAGGCCTCCAGTTATTTGTCCCTCATGTAACAAGGCTAGACACATCTCAAAGTTTTGTAGATCAAGAATGCAAAGTCATGAAAGCCCTAAAAATCCACAAGAATCAATATTACATATCGAAGGAGAAGTCAAGTTTGTGAAAGCTACAGAAGATGCAAGCTTGATTTGGTTAGAGGTAAAGAAGGATAAGGTCATTCATCCACAGTGGATGCACCCTCTACATCTGGATGAATGACCCTTAGGGTCATAGGGGGAGCTAATTTAGCTCTAGACCCCTACGTGGCTGATATACTCAACCTCAGAGTATGCACCTTTGGATTTTACCTTTTGGAGACTAGTAGAACCTATGTGCAATAGCGCACTACCTGATTGATTGCAAAATGAAAGTGTGAGATTTTCAGTGGAAGTCTTGTTTACACAGCAAGAATTAATGGTGAAATTTTTTACTTTAAAGTAATTGAAGACTTTCATATCACTCATTTCATTTTAGTTTGAGAGATTGGAGAGCACATAAGCCCTAGTAGTTGATTATGAAAGATTCAAGCTTGATTCACTAGTGAAGAAGTGTGTTTGATCGGTTGCAGAAGCCCTAATCTGTTGCGACGATTCAAAAGTTCTCAGAAACTAATTGAACTAATATAAAATTAGGTTATGGCTACTCCTATTGTGTTTGATGTTGTGGAGAGGAAGAGATACATTTTCAAGAGGCACCCTTTCAAATATACATTGGATGACCTAGAAGGAGCATTCTCCCAAACCGCTATGGGTGTTATGCATGTTGAAGACATCTGTGCATACATTTAATGTAAGAATGAACTAGTAGAGGTTGATAGAATTAGAGCAAACATTGATACTATGATGAAACCAAATAAAACCTTCCTAGATGATTTTGCACAATTGGAAAACCATTCCATAGTTGAATATGCTACGGGATATGAGTTTTATGAGTCTGAATGGATAAAGATTTTTCTCAGTAGAATTCATGATGATCTATTTTGGATAGGTGAAGTACTATTGAGAATCATAGGAGACCTAATTCATGAAATGAAAAACCTTTCAAGGATAGGGGTCATTCTTCCAGTAGGCAAGGATGTAAGAAAACTAGTTGAACAAGCATGTAAGTCAAGAAGTGATAGGCACAAAATGACAATTGAGCCTATAGAGGAGAAAGACATCAAATTGATGTCTATGATACTAGGATATAGGTTTCAACACACCAATAGGGTGAATAGTGTGTCATCGGCCACTATTCTTGCAACAATAAGACTTGTGAGAGAAAATGGTTAGTTCAATTTGTGCAAGATCTTGCGTGCACAACTGATAGACAATATTAGAGCCACTAAGCATGATAAGATCAAAATATTTATGTTTGGGTCTTTGATCATATACATGTACTTCCACATACTTGGGAAAGGTGTCAGATTTGTATTTGGACAGGAGTAGTCCTACAATGCCACAGATATCATTTAAAGCATCTACTGAGAGTACACTAAAGGATTACATGGAGTTAGAATTGAAGATATTTAGGATCAGAATGCAAATGATGTACAGGATTCTAGAAAGCATTGTTGAGAATTACAAAGACAACATTTTCTTCATCGTAGAAATTGACACAACTTGCATGGAAGCAGTGGAGCCTAGAACAAAATGGATTCATCCACTTGGATATGAGGTTGAGGAACCAATCATAGAAGAATATGAAAAATTATTTGATGAACTAAAACTAATTGAGAACATGATTGAAGAACTACAAGTGATTAGAGATCACCGAACACTTAAGTCTTATGGAAGATAATTGAATAAGTTTTATGTTGTCATTGATGTCAACTAGTTTTGACAGTACTTATCATGGTAGTTTCAAATATCTAACACATCTAGAGAAGAGAAGACAAAAATGAAGAATTGAGATATCTACATTGAGGAAGATGGATATGACAGATGAGGATAAAGAATACTCTTGGTAACTTATTGATGAGTCTATGACTTCATATGGTTGACTTGATTATGTTACATTAATCAGTTATGGAGATAGAAGAAAAATGTTACAAAGCAGTGTCGTTGGTTAATGAAGCATTCTAGTATACACCAAGTCATGTAGTGTATACTGAGCATAGTATAAACCGAGCTTGTCTTCATCGACGGATTCCTTTGTTAATTGAGTATGGACAAAAGAACTAAATGATGAGTTTAGCTGATAATATTGATGAGCTGGAAAGTACCTCGTAATCAGGATGGAAAGATAAAGTCTGTTATAAGATCAATGACTAGAAAAATTCAATTAAGATCTAAAGGATGAAATTGAAACACATCTACCGAGGAAGGTTTAAGCGGCAAAATCAATGAAGGAGATTAAGCAACAAAATATGATGGATGAAAAGAAAATGGTTTACTTGTCTATTTAAGTGACTAGGTTTTCACTATGAAACTTATGCTAGAGGAAGATAATTGCAGAGATATCACCTGAACAAGCTTCATGCATGCCTGATCATACTGGTTAAAGGAGAACCAAACTGTAGAGTTAACTAAGCATCAGAGAGCTTTTACCAAGGGACAATTAGTTACTAAATGTTGATGAATTGAATAGAACTATTGATCAGAGGATTTTATGAGCTTAAAAATAGATCTGAACATCTACAAATCAAGTTCTATTATATTTAGATCACCTACTATTATAGTTTAACCATTGTAATCAAATAAAATCTCTTAACTGAGTAGACTTGAAAGTCTTATATGTCATTCATAGAATGTACATTATTATCATGTCAACCCCATAGTGAATACGGGCTAGACAATAACTATTAGTGTTAAATCCTCTAACAAGGTCACACCTTACAGTGTGTTTTGTAACCTTTAACAGGGTTGGCTCTTCACTGAGCTCAGTTCAGAAGAGTGAAAATATTTTGGGTTACCGGTTCGAGGTGGTTTTTCCCTTAACAGAGTTTCCACATTAAATATCTTGTGTTATGTTTTTATTGTGGTGATTATTTTATTGTCATACTTTACATATTGCATATGTGATTTGGTTGGTAATCACTATGAACAATTAACTGGTAATCAGTAAAATGCACAAACAATCTAGTAATATTGTTTTCTAAGCTGCAGATTAAGCTGAATTTGTTTAGAAGTTTTACATTTTGTATTTGGGACTATGGATAACTGATTCACCCCACTCTTAGTTATTCTAAGAATTGGTATCAGAGCATTGGTTTCTTGGAATAGAGTTTTAAGGACTTCAGTAGAATGATCACAAAATGTATAAGAGGGAAGTGCCAAAGCTGAACAAGGATAAATTTACAATATGGAAAAGCTGAATGAAACTACATATATCTATAATTGGGAATGAAGAGCTAGAGTTGAAAGTTTAAGAGGAAGATTCGATGATATGAAAATGAAAGAAGGAGAGAATATAGTGCAGTACACAAACCAAATAAAGAAAGTAGTTAATGATATTAGAGGATCTGGTGGTGTCATTTTTTAAGAAACAGTGGTAAGAAAAAATATAAGAACCCTATTGCCTATTTATGCTATCAGAATATCTACAATACATAAAATGAGATCTACACTTGGCAGTACTCTCTCTTGATACTCTGATTGATAACCTTACAACTTTTGAACTTGATAACTTTGATAATAGTGTTGTACCATCTGTTGAGTCTTCTTTCACGACTTCTCTAAAGATTGGTAAATCTAGTAGTAGAAGCAATAATGATGATAATAACAATAGTAGTGATGATGAGCTTGATGAGCTTGAAGCTCTTATGGGTTGGAGGTTACCTAAGGAAAAGGTAGATATAGAGGTAAATTACCTTTAGCGTGTTTTAACTGTAAAGAAGTTTGACATATTGTTGCTAGATGTTTGTTGGTGTTTGAAAATGCTTATGCCAACTAGGGCTGCCAATATGCCTTGAGATTAGTATCAG
Organism: Chamaecyparis obtusa; assembly: GCA_027943335.1. NCBI lineage: Eukaryota > Viridiplantae > Streptophyta > Pinopsida > Cupressales > Cupressaceae > Chamaecyparis > Chamaecyparis obtusa. The sequence continues at coordinate 319,254 of BSBK01004574.1, read as the reverse complement.
GAATGGTTAGTTCCAAGTGTGAGAGCTCTCCAAGACAATTGGACCAACTATAGGGATAAACTACCCTCTTCTGCTTCTGGCTCTATAAAACCAAGGCAGGTACACCTGATCCAATAGATATTAACTCTAATAGTTTTAACTCTACCCCCTATTGAATATTGGATCTTACAATAGATAACAGTGAGAAAGTACTAAACAACAACCTATTGTTCATTGACTCTCCATCACTATGTAGAATAACATATAAAGTAAAAAAAGTAAATGACTGGTAATGATTTGATGTTTTTCAAGATTACAAGATTCCAATCATTCTATACAAAGATAAGATGGGAAGATTAAGGCTAGTGCCTTATTCATTGGGTAATAGAGTCAGAAAATAGAATGAATACAACAGTTTCTGATGAAAGGTGGGTCTTGAACATAAACACAAACTACTTCAAATCTTTCCTACTTTCAGAAATCCTTGAATAGATTCAGTAAACATGCATCCAACTCAAAGAAAATTTAATCCAATCCTAGATCAAAACTCAAAGTTCAAACACATACATATAAACCTCAAAGAAACTTGAAAATTTACTAAAAAAACTCATAGGAGAGACAAAGATCCAAGATTTATATTAAGTTCACCCTTTAAATGTTCCATACATCAAATCATGAACAAAGCTTACAAAATAACAGCAGCAACCTGTACTTCTCTATTTCTATGATAAAATGATAAAAAATTTACAATCCTTGACTGAGTGTTAGGTTTTCAAAATTTCTATCTTTTTCTCCTAAGCTCTCAATACCTAGAATGATCATGAAAAATACTTTATATATGAGGAAATGCAACAAGCCACCGATCATTCTAGGGTCAAATATTTTAATCTAGAAAAACTTTACAAAAACATTTACATATTTACAATAAATACACTGTCGAAGTAGATGAGATATTGTAGGAACACCACCCTATTTTATGCTTCTTCTATTCTATCTAATTGCCTTCATGAAATCTATCCTGTGCTCCTCACTATTCACCCGGTAATAAATGTCTTCAAAATATCTCACCAACTATTGTTACCAAAAAATATCTATCTTTATTTACTCTAAGAGGCAGGTGGAGTATTATCCTTTTAAACATGAGGTATATATTGATACCTCCACCTATTATATATGTCTTCACCAGGAAAATCAAAATTAACAAAATCAACCTTTTTCTTTGATAACTGCTCCCATTCATTTTCTATCTGAGGCACTCATTGCTGAATGTTATCAAACATTGACCTAGCATTTATTAATAATTTAACTATGCTATTGAGGGAAAATGTGTCATCTAAGACACCAATCATCCTTTCTGAGAGGAGTGCATCCATTTCCTCTCTCCACTGATATGCTTCTTTGATTTCCCCTTTATGAGAAAAAACTGTGGGTACCATTTCATAACTTGAAAGCATTAATTCAGCCCTCAGCATGTGTGACTTCTTGATGAAATTATCCAACATAATATCATACTATATTATCTTCTTCATCACCTAATGCATTGGCTTTATTAATGGATCAGGGTCCTCTTGACCCTTTGACAACATTTGGAAGAGTTTTATATTTGAAGCCCTTTCAATCCATTTTTTCAAAATCGGGGACATTTCTGTCTTTTCCTTATTTAAAGCTATAAATAAAGAATTCAACTTATTTACATGATTGTAAAAAATTGAAGGCTTTAAATTGGAGGAAAACTACATGATGGCATCAATCATCTTCTCTTCATACTTCCTAATTGCCAAAAAATTAGCCTTTTTGTTCTCATCCTTCTCCTTCTTAAGTCGCAATGTGGTTTCTTTTAATCTACTTGTCTCTTCTACTAATCTCTATTTCTCCCAACTAACCCTTGAATCCAAGCTTGTATCTGGTAGTGGCGAAGGTGGAAATTCAACAATTGGGCTAGAAGATGAAGCTGTTGTAGGCTTATCAGCTATCACCAATTGAGGAGACCGATGGTCTAAGGGTCCTGACAATTGTGCAATTAATTTGTCCTTCTGGATTAGCTCATTGTAGGATTTGAGAACCATTTCAAATTTGAGCCTAAGCTCTTCCTTCTCTCTAGCATCTTTCTCTACCACTTGGGCATTAAATTTGGCAATTTCTAAAATCAAATTTGATGCTTCAACTCCAGCTCTTTCTCCTACTCTCTGAAGTAACAAACTGCTTGTATATCCTGCAGAGAGATCCTTTCTCTTCCCTTTATTTTCATCCTTATTTAGAAACCACATCACAAGAGCAACATGATCTTCAAAGAAAGAAAATCCTCTTGTAGCCTATTTAGCCTATTTTTCTATAGTAAGAGTCTTCACTTTTCTTTTTCTCACTTGATCCAAGACAATTGCATCAACAATGTCCCACTCCAGCCGAATTAGTACCCCTACTATATGAACCATGGCCCTCCCTTCCTCTGTAGTAATTTTGACAAATTGTTTGATCATTTCTGCCTTGGTCTCATTTTCTATTTCTATGACATCCCTAGCAAGGGACTCTTCTTTCTTCTTTTCACATATCTCCTTAAATTGATTGATTTTCATCCTCCAAAGAAATTGGGAGAATGCCTTGGTCTAGATAAACTTATCATCAGCAAGGAAGGAGTCTATGGCTTGTTTTAGAATAGGGTCCATCTATTTACCCTCAAACTCTTCTATTGAAAGATCCATGGCCACCTCCTTAGGTGCCTCAGGCATTCCTTCCTACAAATCTTCATTAGAAACAAAAATGTTTCCTTCATTTCTTAGTTGCACAAGTTGTTCTGCCACCCCATGTTCATATAATTGAATAGGGGATTGAGAAGGTGAATAAGCCTCTTCTCCTGGTCTTACTTCTTGTTTCTGCCTCTTTGGAGAGGGTCCTTGCACTACTGGATCATCAATAGGCCTTTTCCCTCTTGAAGTAGAAGGGATATCTTCACTTCATTTTTATGGTGGCAGGAGAATAGTGTAACCACTTCTTCTTTGCATTGTGTAAATTCTCCTTGGGGTCAATTTCATGTATTTAGGCTGGCTCAAAATCTACCTAGCCATCTTAGGGTCTATCTTACTCACTGCTCCCCTTTTTTCATTGGTTGCATACATGATGCCTTCAAAATGTTCCATAAGGGCATCCACTTTCCTTGACCACGGTTCAAAACCCTTTAATGGGTCATAAGCTCTGTCAAAATTCTGAATAAAATCTAGAGTCTTTTTGTAAATGACCCATTTCTCTTTCTTGATCTCCTGAGTTTGAAGATCAAATTTATTTCTGATTACATCTTCAAGAAAATTAAATTTATGCTCAATAAGAGCACACCTTACTTTATCTCTAAATACTCTTGTAAGAAAACCTTCTATATCTGCACATCTGATCACTGCTCTAGACATTCTGTAAGGCTACAAAATGTTATTCAAATTTACCCATCCTCCCTTTGTGATCACATATTAGTGTGCTATGGTTATGTCTGGGAGAAAAGTTCCCCTTCCTTTACCAGTAAGAGTGGACTCTTGCAAGTCTCCAATTTGCCTTAGAATTTATGCATATCCCAACTTCAATGGGACTTGATGAGGTAAAACATAAGGTGCCACCTTGTAGGCATACACTCTGAAAACTATGGAAACTGGATATAAGATAATATCCCCAAAATTGTGGACAATAGTGATATCCTGGAAAAAGTCCTTTGGCCTAATTAGCCTCAACAACTATCTTGGAATCCTTGGATTGTCAAAATGTCAAAGAGCTCTAAGTTTAGAGGCAAAATCTCTGTCAAAAATAATATAGCTGGTATCAATTATGTCCCATGACAGAGCTATAGGCAACAACTGCACTGGAAGAATTTCTCAATTCCTTTCCTTCACAATATCTATTGTTGTACCAAAATATCCATCACCCTTGTATAAAAACATGTGCATGAGCATTGAGTACCACCCAAAAGGTCTAGACACCTTCATATTTTTGATCCCCATCAACCCCTCATGGATTATATCAGCTAAATGAGATGCAAAGTCAAAAATTGGGGCTAATTGGGGGTGCAATGACTATACCATCATGAACATATCAAAAACTGGCATATGAGTTGCCTTATCATGCCCTAGAATCAAAGTCAAAGATTTATAAACTTCTTGTGCCATTCTACTGAATAATTCTAATCTAAAGGGCTCTGGTGTGCTTGCACTCACAAGACACATTGTTCCAATTTGACCAAAAAATTTCCTCAAAGGCCCCGTCCTTAGATAATCTTTTTGTGCTTCATAGATTTTAGTAAATTCTGTGAAATCTATCTTCTCTAACCCCATAGATGGGTCATTCAATGAAAATACTTCCCTAATCTCATCCTCTGTGATGCCGATTAGGTCTCTACCATTTATATCCTTGACACACTTTGTCACAGGATCATAGCACTTAGCTATATGAATAAATAACTCATCATCCATAAAAACACCATGGACAACCAACTTGCCAATATAAAATTTCCATATATTACTTAAGTGGGCACAAGCATTCCTTTGTGAATAAGCTGATTTGAATAGAATAAGCCCATTATGCTTGTCACCCACCTTGGCATCTCTCATCCAATTTCCCCTATCATGGAGACCTTTTGCAACTGAATCTCTAGGGTTTCTTGGAACTAATTCTTTCATCCTAGCTGCCCCATTGTCTGAATCTAGAAGTAACTGCATTAAATCCTCAAAAATCCCTCTTTTGATATACTCTATTTGACTAGAGAAATTCCTCTTGGGTGGCATCTTGAAACTAGGGATCTTACAATAATATACAAGTACTCAAGAAAAACCCTAGAAACTATCAACACAAAATCCTTCACATATTCTTCACAAACTTCAAGCAATTCTTTTAAATTTAGAAAGTAGACCTACCAGGCACTTGTAAATTCTTCACTTGAAATCACTTAGAGAGGGAAATCCAATCGCCAGAGAGCTTATTGAAATGGTAATGAGAAACAATGGTCAAATTGTGTTGTATAGAGAAGCCAACTACTTGCAATTCATCCACACGTAACACAATAAATCCATCATTACTAAAAAATTATTGGCCTCTGCACTCATAGGATGTGAAAACTTCACTAAGCAAAATTTTAAATTTTGACCATTGATAAAGCTCCATTTCGGTGCATCAGATGGTTGGCAAGTCAAACAGTAAAGCCCTGTTTACTTTTCCCTAAGTCAGTTCTCGACCAGTGAGAACATTTCAAAATGCTAGGTGGAAAAACTTTAATAATAATCTTTATTTTTCCCAGAGTAGACAGGTGTCATCACATCGCTAAAGCGCAACCCAAAACCTATCAGAGACACCAACCCCAGATATAACAACCACTATAGATGCACTTGGATCAGATGATCACTAGAATTTAATAAATCCTCAGCCCCACTGAACACTTTAGAAACCTTCGATGAATCAGGAGATGGCACATCGGATAAGCCAATAAGCTGAACAATCCCACATCATCTATGGTGTCAGAAACACTTTGCAATCAAAACTCATTATTAGCACCATGGGCCAATCAAAAAGAAACACATCATTAAAATTTCTGACAACTGAGAACACAATGAACAGTTCATATCCTTGGGCAAGATTGACAGTCATCGCTATATCGCAATGCATAAAAGACATGCATCTCATCTTAATGGTATAACAATAGCCATAGGATCTTTCCACACTTTAATCTTCATACTACTCAGGTCCCATGGTGACACATCATCCAATCTAAAAATTGAACCAGAAAATAATGCGTTGCAGAAAAATGAAAAGTGGAAGACCTGTCATCTTTAATATCAATTTCAAAAGAACCTGACAACCGCCACCTCAATACTACTAACAAGCAATAAAAATTTTACACAAGAATACGACCTGACAATGCCAAGACCCACCGCATACTTTATTTATCAAAAGGTAATCTGACGGTCATCACTATACCATGATGCATAAAAGACATGCATCTTGGTCCAATGGTATAACAACAATCATGGATTAGATTCACTCGTTAAAGGCCAGTGCATTACAAAATCAAATGGGCCCGCAAGGATAGGTGGTGCGTGGTCAACATTTCACATGTCAAGGAATCTGACAAAGAGTGGTCTTACGGTGCAATGACAACCACACAATTTTAAGAGGCTTTCCTTTATGAGAAACTAATCTAAAAATTAGGCTTTGGCAAATTTAATTAAATAAAAGGGTTGATGGTTCAAAAGCCTAACCACTTCGACACATAAAACAATGAACAAAGTGAGACAAGATATTAGCACATGTTTTATGAAAAGATTAAAGACTCAAAAAGGTAATGCAAAAACATAACATGACCTAGGATGAGTTAGGGCTTCAGATAAAACTTAGGGTTTACACCTTAAAGAAAATTACCACTAGGTCAAAAATCTCAGACTACTTGAAACATTATCACAGAGCTAAATTTTTTTTATATGGTGATAATAGTGGCTCTTGCTTGGGGACCTATATCTCTTGCAGATACAATGAGAAAACTAGAATCTCTTGGGACAGCAGAACAAATCAAAAAACTCAAAGAAAAGACAAAGAACTATATACAAAAAGAACCAAACCTGTACAGGGGCTGAAAAGATCTCTTTAAGAGAAATAGAACTTTAAGAATTGACCATGAACTTGCAATTCCATGAGCTTTCCTATTAAACTTCTTAATAGATAAGAATTCATTCCCCATTTGTCTTCAATAATATATGGTCCCAACCAGATGGGATCAAAATTCCCATGCTTTCGTTTATCTTCTAGTCTTGCATTCCACATCAAGACCATGTCACCATTTGTAAAAGCTCTTTGAGTAGTCCTTTTTTCATACAGGGTTTTGCATTGGGCTTGCATCTATTTATTCTTGTCATGTGCTTCATTTCTTACTTCATTGATTTGAATCAAATCATTCATCCTGATTGTCATATCTTCTTCTATATCATCATCATATGTCTGAATGAACTGATACATTTGTAATAGATTGTTTTGAGGTAATCTTGCATTGATCCCATACACCAAGTCAAAAGGGGCACACCCTATTGCCTTTTTAATTGTAACCCTATTAGCCCATAGGGCTTGTAACAATTTGGAATCCCAAGCTCTCTTGTTTTTGTCTAGGACTCTTTTCAGAATTTTGACCAAACTTTTATTGCTAGATTCTGCCTATCCATTACCTTGTGGATGATAGGGAGATGAATAAGAAACTTCTATACCATTATCTTGATAGAAACCAACAAAATCCTCTGACTTGAAACATAATGCATTATCCACAACAATAGATTTTGGGCAACCAAATCTTGTCAAGATATTTTGCATCATAAAATCTATCACCACTTTTCTAGTTGCTCTTTTTGTAGGGATTGCCTCAACCCACTTGGTGAAATAGTCAGTTGCCACCAGAATGTAAGAATTTCCACCACTGGACTTATTAGGAATTTCACCAATAAAGTCCATACCCCACTTCTGGAAAGGGGCCTAAACAACAATAGGTTTAAGAGGCAAATTTCCACCAAATTTCAATTTTCCAGCAAATCTCTGACAAGGGTCACATTTTTTAACAAATTGATGGGTATCTTTGAAAAGTGAGGGCCACCAAAAACCTAATTTGATGATCTTATGGGCTGTTGTCTTTGTCATATAATGCCCTCCACAAACTCCACTATGCATTTCATTCATCAAAAGATCTGCTTTTTCTTGATCTACACACCTGAGTAAAACACCCTCATTATTTCTCCACCAAAGTTCACCATTTAGAATTGCATACCTTATTGAATGGAGTTTAATAGTTCTTTTCTTATTGTCATCCATTTCAGGGGGTAAAACCATCCTTTGTAGATACTTAACAATGTCCTTGTACCATTCACAACAATCCATGTTACACACATAAGGTCTTTGATCTTCTTCTAGCATATTTATTTGATTTGCATTCAAATTACTCTGAGCCATCAATTTTGCTAATCCCAATCCTCTAACCAACTTTTTAATGTGAATATCAATGTTAAACTCCTGGATCCTATTAATCCACCTACATCTTCTTCCTGAAACCTCTTCTTGGACCAGAATGTCTTTAACTGCAACACTTGGAACATATGCAACCACTATGGCTCCCACCAAATAACATCTAAATGTTTTAATGGCCTTCACCAAGGCATAAGATTTCTTTTCAATTATGTCATAATTCAATTCTACTGCCTATAAGGTTTTATTCAAAAAAGAAATCGGTTGGTCAAAACCTTCAACATTTTTTTGTAATAGTACTACAGCAATGGTATGGGCAGATGCAAAGGAAAAAATTTGCATGGGTTTGTTGTAGTCTGGTGTTTTTAAGACTGGAGCATGCTTAATGGCCCCCTTGATATCATTAAAGGCCTGTATTGCTTCCATATTCCATTCAACCTTTTCTCCTTTCTTCAACATTCTTGATATAGGAATACTAATTTCTACAAAGTTTGTAATAAACCTTCTTAAAAAATTAAACTATCCTAAAAAGGACTGAATTCCCTTGATGTTCTTTGGTAGGGATAATCTATCAATAGCTTCCACTCTTTCAGGGTCTATCCTTACCCCATCTTTTGAAACAATATGCCCAAGTAACTTTCCTTTTGTCACACCAAAGGCACATTTCTTTGGGTTCAAAGAAACCCCATACTCTAATGCTCTGATAAAAAAAAATTCTAAATGCTGACAATGTCGTTCCTCTTTAGCTAAAAAATATGTTAAGTCATCTTGGTATACCACCATAAATCTATCAATAAAATCAGCAAAGACTACATCCATAGCCCTTTGAAAAGTGGTGCCAACATTAATCAAACCAAAAGGCATCCTTTCATATACATATGTCCCCCATGGGGTTGTGAAAGTAGTTTTGAATTGCTCAGTATCCTTAACCATAACTTGGTTGTAACCAAAAAATCCATCCATCATAGACATTAATTCTAATCCAGTGACCTTTTGTAACATATTTTCCATGTTTGGAAATCCATAGTTATCCTTCAAAAAATTTATGTTTAGATTCCTAAAATCTACACATAACCTGATATCACCATTTTTCTTTCTAACATGCACCAAATTTGAAACCCAAGTGGAGTGCCTAATAGGTTTGATGATTTCAGCATCCATCATCTTCTTGAGTTCATCTTGCATTTTAGGTGCTAGGTTTAGATTAACAGGTCTCAATTTTTCCCTAAAGGGTTTTGTGCCTTCTTTTAGTGGAATCTCATGTTTGAAAAGGTCTTCCCTATAAGCTTTAAGATCTTCATAAGACCAAGCAAAAACATGCCTGAATTTTCTAAGAAGATCAATCAGATTTTTCTTGACTCTTGGGGATAAAGACTTACCAATATAAACCTTCTTAGGAACAAAACTTGTTCCTAAGTTTACTTCCTCAAGTTCATCAATTTTATCAGTTTTGGCAGAAAAATCCTTGTCCTTATTATCAAATGCTCATTCAAGCACAACCAATCCTTTAGGAACTCTGTTTGATTTTAACTGTAGAATTTATTTTCCAAAGATAACATCTTTACCATCCACTATGTTAACATAAGTATTGAAATCCATTTTTTGGTCACCAAAGTGAGACTCACAATGGAGAAACCTCAATATATCTTGGTCATTAGAAAAAACTTTCCAATTATCTAGATTGTCAAGGATAGAAGGCTTGGCTTGTACTTCTATTTTGGAAACATCTACAAATGTAACATCTTTTGGTCTAAGGGCTATATTAGCCAATAAGTCTACCATTCCATTCTGACTTCTTTCCATCCAACAAATATTAAAAGCATTAAAGCTTTCAATTTCATCCCACACTGCATTCCTATACTGTTTCAACTTCTAATTTTTTGAAGTATATTTTGATCTAACTTGGGAAACCACTAACTCTGAATCCCCTATTACTTTCAAACATTTTATGCCATGCCTTGATGCCAGCCTTAGGCCTATCAGCAAAGCCTCATATTCTGCAACATTATTTGTGCATGAGAATAGCAAAGAAAAGGAGAATTTGAAAGTTTTACCATTAGGAGATATCAACAATATTCCAGTTCTAGATCTCTCCTTGCTATTTTCTCCATCAAAATACATGGTCCACAGACTATCCAGGTCAATCCATCCCTCTTGATTTTCTAACATATGGATTAACACATCATTGTTTTGTACCTCCTTGTCTTCAACTCTGAAAGCATTAATGTCAGTATCTAGGAAATAATTCATGTTATCCTCTTCTTCTTCAATCATATATGGAGTTCTAGATTCCCTAGTAACTTTGATACTTTCCCCTTCAAAATTGAAAGTAGCAAATGATAAGTCACACTGTATGCTACTTCCCATAGAATCACTCCACTTTCTTGATAGTAACATCCCATACTAGGGAGGAATATCCAATACCAAGACACTCATGGTTAGTTGTTTACTGTGGTATGCAGCTAATCTGTAAGGTAAGGCCTTAATAGTACCAACAACTAGAACCTCCCTTGAATCCATTGCTTGACATCTACCATGAGGTGTGTCAACCTTTAAACCCAAAGATTTCATGACCTCAGTAGGCATAATAGTATTGGATGCTTCATAATCAATCATACAATTTTTTAACATCTTTCCATTTATCTGTAAAGTCAAAAAGGAAGGGTCAACTGTTCCTGCTGTGGTACTGAAAACATTTGTATCCAAATAGATTTGAGGAATTTTAGAAATAATCTCCTCAGTATAATTTGTATTTTCATTATTCAAGGATGTTACTTGTTCTTCAACTCCCTCAATTTTTTGGGAATCCATGGGAACCACACTATTAACCGAATTTAGAGCTTTTTCTTTATGTTCTTCAATTCTCATCATTTCTAATAATGGAACTTTGATAGTAATCTAAGATAGTAACTTGGTCATATCAACTAGGAAATATTTTGAATCAGATACATCAGGTATTAAATCTGCAATCTCTTTAATCTCCTAAATAGGTATCTCTACAATTTTTTTTATTTTGGAATTCATTCCCCTTTTGCAAAACTGGCACTTCCTCAGCTATGGGTTTAGGTTTCACCTTATAGACAATGTTAGGCTTGGAATTTTTCTTTATCTTGAGCTTATCAACAAGAGTGACAGCCTTAGTCTTTTCTTGTGATACTTTTACATCTTTATTTGTCTTCTTGATGAAAATACTAGTTGGATTCTGATTTGGACTACCAATCACTCTATTTCTCAAGTTGTAGTTTGTTTTTTCTTGAGTAACCAAATCTACTGTTATTAAAGCAATTTCCTCATCAAAAGGCCTTCTTAAAGTAATTGTTTCATTATTCCTCACAACATTGCATTGGATATTGTCAGGTTCTCTATCCTCATCTGAGAAAACTTGCTGATGGTACAATTCAGTCTTAGTCTGAGAATTAAGACTATCTTGATTTTCATCTTCATCATCAGAATCTACTTCATCCCAAACATGGGAAGAAATCATTCCACAACCCTGATCATCATAAGGCTGTTCCTCATTACAATCTTTCTCTTCATGTGCAGAAACATTCTAGGATATGACACAATAATCAGGATCATGAGGTGACTGACAAGCAATACACCATGGGACCTCTTCCACTACATTCATTGAATTTCTTTGCAATGGGTTAGGAGTCCTATCATTTGGTTTATCCTTTCTCTTAGGAAGAATGGGCCTTCCATCTTTCCATTGAGTGTTGTAAGGGTAATTCTACATTCTTGGTGCCTTGTTGAAATTATTAAAAGGAGGTTTATCCCCTCTGATAACTTTATTTTTGTTTTCAGCAGGCTTTAAATCCTTGATTGCTTTTAAGATTTTCTTTAGGCTTTCATCATCTCTAGGCTTGACATTTGCAGGTTTCAATGGATCTTTTCTATTTAACAAAGGGGACTGGTTATCCTCCCTTCTTCCCTATTTTCTTGAAATCCTTTTATTACTTTCTATGTTCACAACTAACTTATAAGCTTCAACAAGACTTCTTGGATTCTTATCCCTTAAAAGGTAACCCATCTTAGAGTCGAAAGCATTTAAATATGTGACAAGACACACCCTATCATCAAGTCTAATTACCTACAATAGCTTATGCATAGCCTTTTGAAACTTGACATTAAATTCAACAACATCCTCATTGAAGTTTTTCTTTATGTTGTTAAATTCATTGAGCATAAAACCTTCATGTGTTTTATAACTATATTGTTCTTTGAAACAATGTCTAAGTTGATTCCATGAACCTATGCTACCATGTGGCAAAGCCCTAAACCAATCCCTTGAATCTTCTGTTAGGGATTGCACAAACAATTTCATGATAACATCATCAGGGACAATATTGTAATCATCAATGTCGTCAATAAATTTATTTAAATGTTCCTCACAAGTAACAACATTGCTCCTAGTAAACTTAGGAAGTTTCTTTCTAATTTCTTTAGGAAAGGGGTTAGGATAACTAGGGATACCAGTAAAAACCAACTGCTTACATCTTTCATGTATAACCCCTGTACTAAACATACCAGCACCCTGAGATGTAGATACATTATTATTTGTAGTGGCAGTAGTTCCAAGTCCACTTGGTGGGGGTACACTTATTGTCTGATTTACTATATTTGCAACATTATCTCCTTGTGTCATGGTAGAGCTAGCAAAATTTGTAGGCCCTACAGACCTTTTGAGAAAATCAATTTTCTTTTTCATTTCTAGTGTTGCAACTTCTAGTTTTTCTTTTTCAAGTTATTTGGCTAGAAATTCCTATTCCTTTTTGGCCTTTTCAAGGTCCTCTTCCAACCTTAAAGCCTAGTCTATAGGGAGTTTAGTAGCTATAGGTTCTTTAATTGAAATGCCCACTTCCTTTTGTTTCCCTTTATCCCTTGGTTTCCTTTTTTCAAATTTTTGACGGACAACAGGAAACTCATTCATCTTTTCAGGAATGGGAACATAATTTATAGCCTCCAAATCTAACAACTACCTTCTTAATTGGTCAACCCTTATCATGGCATGTCTAACCTTTTCTTTTTTTTCATTTTCTCTTTTTTGCCTAATAGCTGCTTGTTCTTGAATTCTTCTTTCCAATTCATATACTTCTTCAAATATCTCTTCAGAATCAGGAAAAGTTGTTTCAAATTCAGCCTATTGTGCTTGAGGCTTTTCTTGTTAATTCTGAGACTCATGAAGGCCCTGGGGTAAAGATGAACCAAGGGTGAAAAGGGGAAGAAAATCTTGTCCACTCCTTTTACTTCTAGATCTTCCCTCCCTTCCATGCTATTTTTTGGGAATCATCCTCCTATTTTGGGGTGGTATTTCACCCTCTCTCTCTGTGGGGGAATAATAATCCTCATATTGGTTTAGGCCCAAATCAACTACCTCCTCATATTTTGAGGCATTTCCTTGATGACTAGGAGGAGCAATATTTCCCTCTCTTGGGTTTCCCTTTTATTTCCAGGTGAGAGACATATCATCAGTATCTTTTTCTCTCCTAACCTGAGTTCTTCTAAATGTGGCAGGAAGCTCACCCTTTAGACTTTCCTCTAGGTGCTCCTTCCTCCAAGACCTTGTATTTTTAGAGCTCATAATGATGTAGTTATTAAAGCACTAGTACAGAGATGTTTAGAGTCACCACTCACAATTTAGTGAGAAGGTATTGAAACTTTTGAAATTAACTCTTAAATATTGTAATGGAAACTACTTGATATAATAAACAAGCCAGCTAGGAGTCAAAGCTCTACTCATACCCACATTATTTATAGTTGATTTATTACACAAGAGATATCAAATGACTCAAATAGGCAAGTCAGGAGTCCAGCTCAACTTGGAACCTACACTATTTGCTTGTGATTATAATCTCTAAGTTCCCCAACAGAGTCACCATTTTGTTGGTGCTTGAAAATGCTTATGCCAACTACGGTTGCCAATATGCCTTGAGATTAGTATCAGGAATGGTTAGTTCCAAGTGTGAGAGCTTTGCAAGACAACTGGACCAACTATAGGGATACACTACCCTCTTCTACTTCTAGCTCTATAAAACCAAGGTAGGTACACCTAATCCAATAGATATTAATGCTAATAGTTTTAACTTTGTCCCGTATTGAATATTGGATCTTACAATAGATAATAGTGAGAAAGTACTAAACAACAACCTATTGTTCATTGACTCTCCATCACTGTGTAGAATAACATATAAAGTAAAAAAAGTAAATGATTGGTAATGATTTGATGTTTTTCAGGATTACAAGATTCCAATCATTCTATACAAAGATAAGATGGGAAGATTAATGCCAGTGCCTTATTCATTGGGAAATAGAGTCAGAAAATAGAATGAATACAATAGTTTCTCATGAAAGGTGGGTCTTGAACATAAACATGAACTACTTCAAATCTTTCCTACTTTCAGAAATCCTTGAATAGATTCAGTAAACATGCATCCAACTCAAAGAAAATTTAATCCAATCCTAGATTAGAACTCAAAGTAAAAACACATACATATAAACCTCAAAGAAACTTGAAAATTTACTAAACAAACTCATTGTAGAGACAAAGATCCAAGATTTATATTAAGTTCACCCTTTAAATGTTGCATACAACAAATCTTGAACAAAGCTTGCAAAATAACAGCAGCAACCTATACTTCTTCTCTATTTCTCTGATAAAATGATACAAAATACAATCCCTGACTGAGTGTTAGGATTTCAAAATTTCTATCTTTTTCTCCTAAGCTCTCAATACCTATAATGATCATGAAAAATCCTTTATATATGACGAAATACAACAAGACACCAATCATTCTAGGGTCACATATTTTAATCTAGAAAACCTTTACAACAACTTTTACGTATTTACAATAAATAAACTATCAAAGTAGATGAGATATTGTAGGAACACCACCCTATTTTATGCTCCTTCTATTGTATCTAGTTGCCTTCATGAAATCTGTCTTGTGCTCCTCGTTGTTCACCCAGTAATAAATGTCTTCAAAATATCTCACCAACTATTGTTACCAAAAAATATTTATCTTTATTTACTCTAAGAGGCATGTGGAGTATTATCCTTTTGAACATGAGGTATATATTGATACCTCAACCTATTATATATTTCTTCACCAAGAAAATCAAAATTAACAAACTCAACCTTTTTCTTTGATAATTGCTCCCATTCATTTTCTATTTGAGTCACTCATTGTTGAATGTTATCAAACATTGACCTAGCATTTATTAATAATTTAACTATGCTATTGATGGAAAATGTGTCATCTAAGACACTAGTCATCCTTTTTCAGAGCAGTGCATCCATTTCCTCTCTCCACTGATATGCTTCTTTGATTTCCCCTTTATGAGAAAAAATTGTGGGTACCATTTCATAACTTGAAAGCATTAATTCAGCCCTCAGCATGTGTGACTTCTTGATGAAATTATCCAACATAATATCATACTATATTATCTTCTTCATCACCTGATGCACTGGCTTTATTAATGTATCAGGGTCCTTTTGACCCTTTGACAACATTCAAAAGAGTTTTATATTTGAAGCCCTTTCAATCCATTTTTTCAAAATCGGGGACATTTTTCTCTTTTCCTTATTTAAAGCTATAAACAAAGAATTCAACTTATTTACATGATTGTGAAAAATTGAAGGCTTTAAATTAGTAGTAAACTACATGATGGCATCAATCATCTTCTCTTCATACTTCCTGATTGCCAAAAATGTAGCCTTTTTGTTCTCATCCTTCTCCTTCTTAAGTCACAATCTGGTTTCTTTTAATCTACTTGTCTCTTCTGCTAATATTCATTTCTCCCAACTGAGCCTTGAATCCAAGCTTGTATCTGGCAGTGGCGAAGGTGGAAATTCAACAATTAGGCTAGAAGATGAAGCTACTGCAGGCTTATCAGCTATCACCAATTGAGGAGACCAATGGTCTAAGGGTCCTGACAATTGTGTAATTAATTTTTTCTTTTGGATTATCTCATTGTAGGATTTGTGAACCATTTCAAATTTTAGCCTAAGCTCTTCCTTCTCTCTAGCATCTTTCTCTACCACTTGGTCATTAAATTTGGCAGTTTCTAAAATCAAATTTGATGCTTCAACTCTAGATGTTTCTCCTACTCTTTGAATGAACAATCTACCTATATATCCTGTAGAGAGATCCTTTCTCTTCCCTTTATTTTCATCCTTATTTAGAGACCACATCACAAGAGTAGCATGATCTCTAGAGAAAGAAAATCCTCTTGCAGCTTGTTTAGCTTGTTCTGTTGTAGTAAGAGTCTTCACTTTTCTTTTTCTCACTTGATCAAAGACAATTGCATCAACAATGTCCCACTCTGGCAGAATTAGTACCCTGTTGTATGAACCATGGCCCTCCCTTCCTCTGTAGTAATTTTCTCAAATTGTTTGACCATTTCTACCCTGGTCTCATTTTCTATTTCTATGACATCCCTAGTAGGGGAATCTTCTTTCTTCTTTTCACATATCTCCTTAAATTGATTTATTTTCATTCTCCAAAGAAATTGGGAGAATTCTTTGGTCTTGATAAACTTATCATTAGTAAGGAAGGAGTCTGTGGCTTGGTTTAGAATAGGATCCATCTATTTTCCCTCAAACTCTTCTATTGAAATATCCATGGCCACATCCTTAGGTGCCTTAGGCATTCCTTCCTACAAATCTTCATTAGAAAAAAAAATGTTTCCTTCATTTCTTAGTTGCACAAGTTGTTCTGCCACCTCATGTTCATCTAATTAAATAGGGGATTGAGAAGGTGAATAAGCCTCTTCTCCTGGTCTTACTTCTTATTGTTTCTGCCTCTTTGGAGAGGGTCCTTGCACTACTGGATCATCAATAGGCCTTTTCCCTCTCGAAGTAGAAGGGATATCTTCACTTCTTTTTTGTGGTGGCAAGAGAATAGTGTAACCACTTCTTCTTTACATTGTGTAAATTCCCCTTGGGGTCAGTTTCATGTATTTAGGCTGGCTCAAAATCTACCTAGCCATCTCATGGTTTGTCTTACTCACTGCTGCCCTTTTTCATTGGCTGCATGCATGATGCCTTCAAAATGTTCCATAAGGGCATCCACTTTCCTTGCCCATGGTTCAAAACCCTTTAATGGGTCATAAGCTCTATCAAAATTTTGAATAAAATCTAGAGTCTTTTTGTAAATGACCCATTTCTCTTTCTTGATCTCCTGAGTTTGAAGATCAAATTCATTTCTAATTACATCCTCAGGAAAATTAAATTGATGCTTAATAAGAGCACACCTTACTTTATCTCTAAATACTCCTGTAAGAAAACCCTCTGTATCTCCACATCTGATTACTGCTCTAGACATTTTGTAAGGCTGCAAAAGCTTATTCAAATATACCCATCCTCCCTTTGTGATCACATATTGGTGTGCTATGGTTATGTTTGGGAAAAAATTTCCCCTTCCTTTACCAGTAAGAGTGGACTCTTGCAAGTCTTCAATTTTCCTTAGAATTTTTGCATATCCCAACTTCAATGGGACTTGATAAGGTAAAACATAAGGTGCCACCTTGCAGCCATACACTCTGAAAACTATGGAAACTAGATATAAGATAATATCCCAAAAATTTTGGACAATAGTGATATCCTGGAAAAACTCCTTTGGCCTAATTAGCCTCAACAACTCTCTTGGAATCCTTGGATTGTCAAAATGTAAAAGAGCTCTAAGTCTAGAGGCAAAATCTCTGTCAAAAATAATATAGCTGGCATCAATTCTATCCCATGACAGATTTGTAGTCCACAACTACACTGGAAGAATTTCTCACTTCCTTTCCTTCACAATATCTATTGTTGTACCAAAATATCCATCACCCTTTTATAGAAACATGTGCATGAGCATTGAGTACCACCCAAAAGGTCTAGACACCTTCATATTTTTGATCCCCATCAACCCCTCATGGATTATATCAGCTAAATGAGATGCAAAGTAAAAAATAATGGCTAATTGGGGGTGCAGTGACTGTACCATGATAAACATATAAGGTACTAGCATATGAGTTGCCTCATCATGCCCTAGAATCAAAGTCAAAGATTTATAAACTTCTTGTGCCCTTCTACTAAATAATTCTAATCTAAAGGGCTTTGGTGTGCTTGCACTAATAGCACACATTGTTCCAATTTGATCAAAAAATTGCCCCAAAGGCCCCATCCTTAGATAATCTTTTTGTGCTTCATAGATTTTAGTAAACTTTGTGAAATCTATCTTCTCTAACCCCATAGATGGGTCATTCAATGAAAATACTTCCCTAATCTTATCCTCTATGATGCTGATTAGGTCTCTACCATTTATATCCTTGACACACTTTGTCATAGGATCATAGCACTTAGCTATATGAATTAATAACTCATCATCCATAAAAACACCAGGGACAACCAACTTGCCATATATTACTTAAGGGGGCACAAGCATTCCTTTGTGAATAAGCTGATTTGAATAGAATAAGCCCATTATGCTTGTCATCCACCTTGGCATCTCTCATCCAATTTCCCCTATCATGGTGACCTTCTGCAACTGAATCTCTAGGGTTTTTTGGAACTAATTCTTTCATCCTAGCTACCCCATTGTCTGAATGTGGAAGTAACTACATTAAATCCTCAAAAATCCCTCTTTTGATATACTCTGTTTGACCAGAGAAATTCCTCTTGGGTGGCATCTTGAAACTAGGGCTCTTACAATAATATACGAGCACTCAAGAAAAACCATAGAAACTATCAACATAAAATCCTTCACAAATTCTTCACAAACTTCAAGCAATTCTTTTAAATTCAGAAAGTAGACCTACCAGGCACTTGTAAATTCTTCACTTGAAATCACTCAGAGAGGGAAATCCAATCACTAGAGAGCTTATTAAAATGGTAATGAGAAACAATGGTTGAATTGTGTTGTATAGAATAGCCAACTACTCGCAATTCATCCGCATGTAACACACTAAATCTACCATTACCAAAAAATTAGTGGCCTCTGCATTCACAGGATGTGAAAATTTCACTAAGCAAAATTTTAAATTTTGACCATTGATAAATCTCCATTTTGGCACATCAGATGGTCGGCAAGTTGAATAGTAAAGCCCTATTTACTTTTCCCTAAGTCAATTCTCGACCAATGAGAACATTTCAAAATGCCAGGTGGAAAAACTTTAATAATAATCTTTATTTTGCCCAAAGTAGATAGGTGTTATCACATCACTAAAGCCCAACCCAAAACCTATCAGAGATACCAACCCCAGATATAATGACCACTGTAGATACACTTTGATCAGATGATCACCAGATTTTAATAAATCCTCAGCCCCACTGAACACTTTAGAAACCTTCGATGAATTAGGAGATGACACATTGGATAAGCCAATAAGCTGAACAATCCCACATCATATGTGGTGTGAGAAACACCTGGCAATCAAAACTCATTATTAGCACCATGAGCCAATAAAAAAGAAACACATCATTAAAAGTTCTGAAAACTGAGGACCCACTAAACAGTTCATATCCTTGGGAAAGATCGATGGTCATCGCTATACCATGATGTATAAAAGATGTACATCTCATCTTAATGGTATAATGATAGCCATAAGATCTTTCCAAACTTTAAGCTTCATACTACTCAGGTCCCATGGTGACATATCATCCAATTTGAAAATCAAACTAGAAAACAACGCATTGCAGAAAAATGACAAGTGGAAGACCTATCATCTTTAATATCAATTTTGAAAGAACCTGACAACCACCACCTCAATACTACTGACAAGCAATAAAAATTTTACATGAGAATATGACCTAACAATGCCAGGGCCCACCACATACTTTATTTATCAAAAGGTAGTCCGATGGTTATCTCTATACCGCGATGCATAAAAGACATGCAGCTTGGTCCAATGGTATAATGACAATCGTGGATTAGATTCACTCGTTAAAGGCCAACACATTACAAAATCAAATGGGCCCGCAACGACAGGTGGTACGTGGTCGCCATTTCGCATGTCACAGAATCTGGCAAAGAGTAGTCTTGCGGTGCAATGACAACCACACAATTTTAAGAGGCTTTCCTTTATGAGAAACTAATCTAAAACTTAGGCTTTGGTGGATTTAATTAAATAAAAGGGTTGATGGTTTGAAATCCTAACCACTTCAACACATAAAACAATGAACAAAGTGAGTCAAGATATTAGCATATGTTTTATGAAAAGATTAAAGACTCAAAAAGGTAATGCGGAAACATAACATGACCTAGGATGAGTTAGGGCTTCAGATAAAACTTAGGGTTTACACCTTAAAGAAAATTACCACTAGGTCAAAAATCTCAGACTACTTGAAACATTATCACAGAGCTGAAATTTTTTTATATGGTGATAACAATGTCCAAACAAGAAAGAAGATGATATAAACAAGGATCGATCTAGTGAAGGAAGAAATGGGAGAAGAAACAATAGCTATTATCGACACTACAATAGAGACTGCTGAGAAAATAATGATAAAGACAAGAAGGTATGTTACATTGTTGAAGAGAATGATATTGAGACTGACACAGATGATGATGTGGAAGTAGTGTTTGTTGCAATGAAGGATGATTCTGAGGAATAAGAAAGGTATGTAGAGACAACTCTTATCTCTAAGGTTAATAATATTGTAAATTTGTCTATACTGATGTATATAACTTAATATAGTGTTGTCATTATGGCAACAAAGTCATATAGTAGTTTCGAGTCAGCGCACTTGATGAGAAGATCAGAAATTGGTTAAGTGTTGAAGACTGGATAGTATACAAAGTTCCTGAAGCTCAGAGATCAGCACATGTGTGTACAACCAAGTTATGGTATACACCCTAGAAGTTAAGTTTGTTAGACTAAATTCATGGTTAGTCTATGAGCGCATGCTCAGATATGCAAGTATGAGAAAGATACAAATAGTTGAAGTTACACAGCCAGTGTGTGCGAGTGAAGAACAGAGTAAGTAGCCTACTCTTATAATTTTGAGTTGTAGTTATATTCTAATGATGTAAAGTCTATGCGCCTATTGTAATTAGGTTTCCAACATGTATATATGTTTGTTTGTAAACACGCTTGAGCCAATTCATTTGGAAGCATTGTATGTAATAGGTTTAAGGGTTGACCTAGTTGTTTATTTTGTATGTGCGTATAAATATGAGATGTGCCCATTGTAATTGGCATGCAATTTGACATAGAGTGGTAATAAGAAAAGGAGTGTACGAAGAGACTATAAGATGTATTAGAGTTTTCAAGAGGTCAAAGCATCAGTGCATCAAAAGAATTGATCTGACAAGCAGTGTCACAGTGACTATTCATCCAGCAGATATAGTGTGTATCTGAGATCAGAAGGTTGTAGCCTTCACCACTTGAGCAATCCGCTCTAGGAGAGTACGTCCACTCCCCTAACAGGGACTATTGTAAAAGAATCCTAATAGGGTCTGACCCTTAACAAGGTCTACTGTACTTAATGTATTGTAAATAAATTCCTAACAGGGTTAAGGATCTTCTAACAAGGATCACAAAACATAAGTACAAAATATTAGTGGGTGTCAATTCCCACTGGGGTTTTTACCTATTTGGGTTTCCTCATAACCATATTGGTGTCATGTGTTGATTTCATGTTTCATGTTTATATGGATGTTCAATTTGGTACTTAAGCATTTAAGTTCAATTTAAAGATTAAGTAAAAAGATAAATATTCAGTGAACTCTGATTCACCCCCCCGTCTCAGTGTTCCCATTCCTAAAAATCGGTATTAGAGCTCTAGTCCTTAGCAAAAAAGTTTAACCACTTTAGGAGATCATGGACAAAGTAGAAATGAAACATCTAAAAATAAATATGGAAGCTACTCTTGAAGACCTAGACAAATTTGAAAGAGAAACTAAAGAACTAAGTGAAAAACTCAATGATGCTCAATTAGTCATTAAAAGGCTAAGGAAAGATTTGAAAGAATTCTCTACCAGTGATCTAGGGACAATGGTCAAAAAGATGAATGAAGAAAATAAATCCTTAAAATAACAACTTGAAGAATTTGATGATAAGCTGACTAACAATCAGGAAGTCTATGATGAATAGGTCAAAGAGAACCTTCAACTGAATGAAGAATTGAGGTAAGCAAACATGGAAATATTAGAACTAAGAAATAACAAGAAAATTTTGGAATCTGAATTGAGAGAGGCTAAGAATCACATTGATAAATTACACACCAATTCTGATTTAATAGAATCTCAGATGTATGCAAGAAGAGCTAAAGGAGATACTAGCTACATTGGATACAATGAAGCACAAAATAAGATTGACAACATGTGAGTAAGAATGAATGCACAAAATGACTCTATTGATACTAAGAATACTGAAGATCAAACCAAAGATAATGGTGAACCACCTAAGAATGAGTGCAAGCATGTAGACCACACTTCTTATGCATGTAACAAGCATGGACACAGCAAGGAACTGTATAGAGGTAAGACCTTTCAATGGTTACTATTATTCATGCAATAAATTTGGTCATAGAGCTATGAATTGCAAGACATGCCAAAAGAACAGGACTCATAATCAAAGAAATCAGAATTAATCAAATGTAAGAAGCTCTCATAATGTTACATGTCAGATATGTAACTATAATGGTCACTCAGCTAAATAATGTAAGATGGTGACTCATGTCAATGCACTGAGGAATATAAGGCCTCCAGTCATTTGTCACTCTTCTAACAAGGCTGGCCACATCTCAAAGTTTTGTAGATCAACACAAGGTTAGGAAGCCCTAAAAAGACTAAAGAACCAGTATTGGATCCTGAAGGAGAAATCAAGTTTCTGAAAGCCTCAAAGGATGTGAGCTTGATTTGGTCAAAAACAAAGAAGGACAAGGTTGACGAGTATGTATTGGATGCATCCACCATGGATGCACCCTCTACATCTGGATGAATGGCCCTCAGGGTCTCAGAGGGAGCTAATTTAGCTCTAGACCCTTGCATGGCTGGTATACTCACTCTTAGAGTATGCACCTTGGACTTAAGATTTTGGAGACTATAGAAACCTTCATGCAAGAGAGCACTAGATTATTGTTTGTAGAATGAAAGATATAAATTTCCAAGTGATAGCCTGGTTTACGCAACAAGCATTAATTATAGAAATTCTACTTTAAAGTACACAAAAGTTAGAAGATCTCTCATTGCATTTGAATTGAGAGCGATTGAAGAGAAGAAGAGTCTTAGTAGTTGATTGAGAAGAATTATAGTTTGATTCATCAAGTGATTTGCTATGCATTTGATCGATTGTAGAAACCCTAGTTCATCGTGCTGATTCAGAATCCCTTGGAAACCTTTGTAAAAGCGATACTCAAGTAATTAAGTGATGGCTACTCCTATAGTATTTGATGTTGTAGAGAAGAAATGATATGTGTTTAAGGGACATCCATTTATGTCTACACTAGATGACCTAGAAGAGGCATTAGCCTACATGTCTATGGGTGTTATGCATGTCGGGGACATTAGGGCATATATCTATTGTAAGAAAGAACTAGTAGGATTGGACAGATTAAGGGTGCACATGGAAACCATGTTAAAACCAGAAAAAACTTTCTTAGATGAGTATGTGCAGTGGGATAATCACCCTATAGTATAGTATACTATGACATATGAGTTAAATGAATCAGAATGGATCAAGATTCTTTTGAGCAAGATTCATGATGACCTATTTTGGATAGGTGAAGTTCTGGTCAGAATTACCAGTGACCTAATTCATGAAATGACAAGGCTCTCAAGGACATGCATCATCCTTCCAATGGGTAAAGATGTGAGGAAGATTGTTGAATAGACATGCAAGTCAAGGAGTGATAGGCATGGAATGACCATTGAGCCTATTGAGAAAGATGACATCACTTTGATGTTTGTGATACTTGGATACAGGTTTCAACACATTAGCAGGGTGAATAGTGTGTCTGTGGCCACAATTCTTGCAACCATAAGAATTATTAAAGAGAATGGAGATTTCAACCTATGTGAAATCTTGTGCACACAATTGATTGATAACATTAAGGCAATCAAGCATGATAAAACCAAAATATTCAGATTTGGGTCTTTGATCATCTTTATGTACTTTCACATTGTTGGAAAAGTATCTAATTTGTATCTAGACAAATCCATCCCCAAAATGCCTCAAATATCTCTCAAGGCATGTACTAAGAGCACCTTGAAGGACTACATGACACTAGAGTTGAAGACATTCAAGATCAAATTGAAGATGAGGTACAGGATACCAGAGAACATTGTTGAGAAATACAAGGATACTATTTGTTTCATGGTTGAGACAGCCACAACATGCATGGAGGTAATGGAACTAAGAACAAATTAGATTCATCCACTTGGATATGAAGTAGAAGAACAATTTTTAGAAGCTTATGT
Source organism: Chamaecyparis obtusa (assembly GCA_027943335.1). Taxonomy (NCBI): domain Eukaryota; kingdom Viridiplantae; phylum Streptophyta; class Pinopsida; order Cupressales; family Cupressaceae; genus Chamaecyparis; species Chamaecyparis obtusa. The sequence goes on along the minus strand of BSBK01004574.1, from coordinate 294,913 downwards.
TCAAGTTCTATTAACAACACCTAAAGACCTAATGAGCCAAGATGGGGAACCTATGAGGAGAAAACTAGAGAAGTTGATGCAGTATTAAACAACATAGCAACAAAAAGCAAGGTTGCTAAAGTTACCTCAGAAATCTTGAGAACACATGGAGTGTCTCAAGAAGACCTAGACAAAGCAAGGGAAAAAGAGATTGCTTTGGAATTAGAGAGTGTAGATGCAACAAAAGTAGAATCAAATGATCCCAAGTTAAAGAAGGTGAAGATAGAAAAATCTGATGAATAGAAGGGTAAAACTGATGTTACTCCTTCTGTGCCCAAGGAAACCATTGACCTTACTACTCCTCCTGAGTATAAGGAAATTCCAAAGATGAAGAAAGAGATCAGTACTAGTCATCCATCCTCAAGAGGCACAAGGAATAGAAAGAACTCACAAGCACCTCCTAAAGTAAGTTTCAAACCTAGTCTTAGTGTGCTAAGTGCAAGAATAGTTGATGAGGGAAGAAGTGATCAAGTAGGGAAGTTTTATGAAAAATATAGTGAAATAGAAAAATATGAGATACATATAATGATAGTCAAACACATGCTAAAGTTCAAGAAGACAGTCTTGGAAATTAAGACTGTGATTCCTGACAACATATGGAACATCCTAGAATTCCAAAAGAGACAAGCAATTGAAGAAGATTTAAGAATAAGGGAAAAGATTCTAGATGACACTCTTCCAATATGTTCCCTAGAAGAGAAATCTCTATTGTTAGATTTGGTGAAGCCACATCTCAGAAAAAAGTTAAGAACTTTGCATATAATGGACAAGAACTATGATCTGGTGGCTAAGGAAACATAGAAGGCATTCAAGAAAGTATTCATGAATAGGCACATGTATCCAACTACTGCACCCATAGCACAAGTACCCATAAAGGAAGTCAAGGTGGCAAAGCCCACTAATGCATCAATGATAGGTCCTCAAGATTCAACACCTATAGTGGAAACTCAAACAAAGGTAGATAAGTCTATGCCCATGATAGAGTCACTAAGGGATAGCACCTTTATCATTGACAATGTACAGAGATAGACATGGCGGCCATTGACACTAAATTGGGTAATTTTGAAGAAGCTTTTGTGAGCACACAAGAAGCTGAAATTTTATGTAGCAACACACCTCCCACTCATCAAGAAGAAGTATTGATTGAAGATATAATAGATGAGAAAGATGAAGAAAAGATAGAAGAGAAGAAAGAACAAGAAAAAGAAAAAATAAGAAGAAAAGAAAGAGAGAAATGAACCATTAGTTGAACTACTCAAGGTAAAACAAGAAATTATGGATAGCACTCCCATCACTCCCTCAACAACATTGTTGTCAAGTTTGACACCTGACACAACTAGTTTGGAATCATGGGGAGAAGAAGACCTGATTAAGTTCATCATCCTAGCTATGGAGAAAGCCAAGGAAAAATAAGTGATGAGGAATCCCCTCCTTCTAGAGTCAGTGAACATTCTAAACAGCTTGTTACCTGCAGACAAGAAAGTGTCCAAAGTACACTTAGTTGATGATGTCAGTTCAGTGATTTGACAATTCAAGGGAAACTTCACTAACCTAGGAGAATCTACATCCTTAGTTGAAAAGGAGAAATACATGAAGAAAAGGCTCAATGAATTGGTTAGAAACTATGTACTTAACCTAAGGTCACTAAAGGCTAGGAATGTAATGCCCAAAGATGAATGATACCCATTATTATAGGAAAAATCCACAAAATGTAGGTACTCCTCCCACCTAACCTAATGATCCATCACATACATGCATAGCATGTCCTCTAACACCTGATTAACCCTCTTAGTCTGACCATCTATCTCTGGGTGATATGCTATGCTGAAATTGAGCCTGGTGCCCAAAGTGGTCTGTAGCTCTCTCCAAAAAGATGAAGTAAAGAGTGAGTCCCTATCTGATATGATTGTGCGTGGAACACCATGAAGTCTAATAATATCCCTCAAAAATACCTGTGCCATTGTAGGTGTTATAAAATTAGTGCATATGGGTGAGAAGTGGGCTACCTTAGTCAACCTATCCACTATCACCATAATAGCATCGTGGCAACAAGATGACATAGGAAGACCAACTATAAAACCCATGGATATAATGTCCCACTTCAACACTAGAATCTCATGAGACTGCAAAAGTCCACTTGGATGATGGTGCTCTGCCTTAACCCACTGACAGTCTAAGCATCTAGCCACTAACTCTGCAATGTGTGTCCTTAAACCTGGCTAGTGATAAAGCTATCTCAAATCCGCATGTAACTTCTTAACTCTAGCATGCACTGCATAAGGAGCTCTATGAGCCTCTTGAATGATGAAATCCTACAACCCACCAGAAGAAGGTACATATATGCATCCTCTATGACAAAGAAGGCCATCAGACTCTAGGGTATAATCTATGAACTTCCCCTCTAGGGGTCTCTGATCCTAAAACATCTGTCTAACCTCTGAATCGAAGGCATCCTCTTGTAAGTGCTGCAGTATGCGCCCTCTCAAATTTGTACTAGTAGTCATAGCTGAGAGCTCATCACATCTCCTACTCAAGGCATCTACTACCACATTCTACTTACCCTTGATGTAGTGAACATCAAAGTCATACTCGCATAGGAACTCCATTCATCTCCTATGTCTAGCATTGAGGTTTGGCTGTGTGAATATGTACTAGAGACTGTGATGATCTGAATGAAGCTCGAATATGTGGCCTAGTAAGAAATGTTGCCATCTCATCAAAGCATGCACTACTACTGCTAGCTCTAGGTCATGGGTAGGATAATTAAGCTCATGTCTTGAGCTTTCTGGACTCGTAGGCAATAGCCTGACCATCTTGCATTAGTACTACCCCAATCCCATCTAAAGATGCATCTGTGCATACCACAAAATCTACTAAAGGATCAGGTACTGCAAGTATAGGTGCACTAGTAAGTGCTCTCTTGAGCTCCTAAAAAGCTCTCTCGCACCTCTCTATCCACTCAAACTTCTTCCCTTTCCTTTGAAGGTAAGTGATGGGATGGGCCACTCTAGAAAAATCCTTGACAAAATGTCTATAATAGCCTGCAAGGCCCATGAAGCTCTTGACCTCTATTACACTAGTAGGTGTCGGCCAATCCATAATCACCCTAATCTTAGATGGGTCTACTGAGATCCCATCTCCTGATATAACATGGCCTAAATAGTGAACCTCTATCCTGAAGAATGCACACTTTAGCAAGTTTTCATACAACTGATTATCTCTCAAGCACTACAAAACCTACCTTAAATGCTCCTCATGCTTGTGCTCATCTTGAGAGTATATCAATATGTCATCCAAGAATATCACCACAAATCTATCTAGAAATGAATGAAATATCCCATTCATCAGGCTCATGAATACAACTAGAGAATTTGTGAGTCGAAAAGGTACCATAGTGAACTCTAATGTCCATATCATGTGTGGAAAGAAGTCTTGTGGATGTCACTATCCATGATCCTCAGCTGGTGATATCCTGACTTCAAATCTATCTTCGAGAACACTCGGGCTCCCTGAAGCTGATCAAATAAATCATTAATCCTAGGAAGGGGATACCGATTCTTGATGGTCACCTTGTTCAGCTGTCAGTAATCCATGCACAACCTAAGAGATCCATCCTTCTTCTTAATGAAGATGATGGGTGCACCCCATGGAGATACACTAGGATGAATGTGACCTTTCTCCAAGAGCTCCTCTAACTTAATCTTGAGCTCACTAAGCTCATGTGTAGTCATCCTATAGGGCACTCTAGATACTGGCTCTACTCCTGGTACAAGATCTATATGAAAGTCCATTGCCCTAGGTGGTGGCTTACCTAGTAACTGTGAAAGGAATACATCTGCAAACTCCTGTAGAATAGGGTGGTCATCAAGAGAAGTCTCCTTCTCTACCTCCTCCTCTCTATCACTAATAGTGATAGCATATAACTGACATCCCTTCTGCATGCATCGCTTAAGCTGCATAGTAGAAATCATATGAAGGGATATAGGTTTCTGAACTCCTATAATAACTAAGGTCACCCCCTCATCATCTAAACACTCCACTATCTTCTTCCTGCAATCCATCTTGGCTATGTGGGAATAGAGCCAATCCATGCCGAGAATGACATCATAGGATCCAAGTGGTGTGACATGAAGGTCAACTATGGTGGTCAAGTCTCTAATCTACAACTGGCAACCTCTCACCAAGGAACTAACAGATACCCTAACTCCTAAGGCTAACTCAACCTCCCAACTAACATCCTGCCTAGCTGCCACTAGCCCGCATCACTCCACTATGAAAGGTGAAATAAAAGAGTTGGTGGCTCGAGAATAAAAAAGGATAAAAACACTACTACCTTTGATCATGCATGTAGTCTCAATGACTGTAGCTTGGTGCTCAACCTAGCAGTTATCAACCACTATGAACACTCTGTGTGCTCTACTCATGTCTCCTCTAGTAGGCTTGGAAGCTGCCACTCTCAGACTACCAGTTGAACGGCCTATAGGAAAATCCCTAGCTATGTGCCCCATGGAACCACATGTGTAGCATGGTCCTCTAGCCTGTAGCTATATACCCTGAGGCATAGACTACTATTATCCTCTTGTAGCACTAGACCCACTGAATCCACCTCTGCAAGCCTCAGACTGTCCCCTCTAATCTTGTTGAGATCCCTATGAGTGCCACTACTTGGGCTTAGAGCCCTGATGTCCCTAAGAAGATTTCTACCTCTGGTTCTGCTAAGACTCCTATGGCTACTATTATTGTTGCTACTGCTGGGGTGCCCTAGATGATCCTGATGAGTTCTTATGGTTTCCCTTCCAATGAGACTTCTGGAAACTAGAAGACTAAAATGTGGCATTCTAGTTCTGTGACTAGTCTCAGGTATCATGAGATCTATTATGGATCTCCTCAGCTACCATGGCCCTCTCCATTGTATCACATAGATCTCATGTGGGTACCATCTGTATTCTATTAGCTATGGCATAGTTCAACCCCTTGATGAAGTGGTTGACCTGGAGTTTCTTGTCCTTCATGTAGTCAAGGAAGGAGTTCAAGAAACTTGTTCTTGTACTAGGCTACTGACATGCCTCTCTACTATAGGTCATGAAACTCATCGATGGGATGCTATATGGAATGCTTAAACATATATCAGGCTTGAAATATCTCCAAGAAGATCTCCCATGTGAGGGTGTCCATGGTAAGGTGACTCTTAACCTCCTCCTGCTTCCACCAAGTGGAAGTGTTTCCCCTCAGCATGTGTACTACAAGCATGCCTTAAGGTTTCTCTCATAAGAACGCAACCCAAAGGAACATTCGAGGCTTAAAATCCAAGCCTCTACCTCTGTCCCAACCGTGGATCCTGAAAAGGGTGGCAGCTCTAATCTGATAAGGTCTTTGATTAGGTCCCCTATGTCATGAGGTACTCTTAGCACTAGCCATGGTGGCAGCTCTAGCCTATGCACCGACTCGCCCTCATGAACTGCCTGCTCCACTCTCAGCTCTTGGCTTGCTGGCCTCCCAGAGGTAACCTATCTATGATAATGCCAACTAGATTCTGTAAGGCATTAAGGACATCCTGATTGGGATTAGGTGGTGGTGAGGGTGGAGGCCTCTGCTCGTCACCTAGCCCCTCGAATGCTCACTCATCTCCCTCTGCTGCCACATGTCCACCTCTGGGTCTCCGCCCACATCGGCGAGCACTATGCATGACTAGAGGCATCCCACACTAAGGAAAAAACAACTATAAGTTAGGAAAATGTAATGGGTTAAAAGGTTCCTAGAGTGGGAACTAGGCTCTGATACCAGAATGTAATGCCCAAAATAATTGGGCAAAAACACAAAAAAAAATTATTTTTTTAAACAAACACTATCATAGACCTAGGGCAACTAGGTTGCACAAAAACCCATTGACGCGAAGCTTTTGGAAACATAAGCTCGCTGGGGTGAGTCGCCCAATGTCACACAAGGAAACTTAAGACAAGCATTGGCATGCCTTCATTCCCTACATGTTGGAAGACTTTAGGTGATAGGGAAAAGGATAAACTAAATGAGATGACAACTTCCTTATTAAACTGAGATAGTTCTTAGGTTAAAAAGGAAAAGACCCTATGAATCTTTTAGGAATGATTTTAATATATTAAGGTATGACATAGAATAAAACATGAAAATATTATCCTTGGATAATTCACGTATACACTAAGTCCCTTTACCAAAATTTAATTAATAGTGGGGTTAATTATTTCATATATTCTTTCAAAGTTATTCTTTTTTAAAAATACTAGCCACATAGAAAATTTACTTATTATGAATAAAGGTCCAATATTGTTTAATGTCCGACTATCAAAAAAAAGGTGAAATGGCATAAAGGATTTAAATTAAAATTCTAAAATTTTCCATAATAATTTTTATAAATAAATAGGGTGGAGGATTACTATAAAAATTCAAACTCAGATTATATTAACAATAAATGATCAGCTACCCATACCACACATTTCTTTTAAACTTAAATTTTAAAACCCTTATCGCTATTCCCAATTTTTTTTTAAAAAAAGATTTACAACTTTCTGGTAAAACAATTTAAAAATTTACCAAGAAGTAAAAGCCATTTCTTGAATTTTTTTTACGATAATGATTTTACATACCGTAAGCATAAATAAACCATAACTATAATAATTTAATTACCATTAATATATCTAAACTGTATTATCTACTATTTTCATTAATTTCACTAAAGTTTAATCCACTGACTTAATAAATAAATAAAAAACATCCTACAAGCCACATAACACACTTTTTTTCTAAATAAAAAGAGTTATAGATGGTCCAAACTAATTTCAATGATAATGCTTAAAAGAGATGATTTTCATTAAATTAAAGATGACATAATTATAATGGCCCTCCAAACCCTAATTCAAAATTAGGGTTGGAGCCTTATTAAAACACAAGAAACCCTAATTTTTCCATTTCTATTGTTATTTTCTTGTAGGGTTTTCCTAATGGCATGATGGAGGAGAGGGTTTGGAAGATGAGAGTGTTCTCCATCTCTGTGTTCTTCCCCACTAGATTATCTCTTTCACATATTTCTACCATGGAAGCACATGGCTCAAGAGATACCAGGATCTCCTCTCATTGGATACCCTAAATCTCTATTAGTCCATTCCAGAAATTTTCCTATCTTTCTTCTTGGTTCATTCTATTAAGTTTTCTGCAAGCATTTTTTTCGCTGTTGTTCATACGCAAATTGTAGGGTTGATTACTAGAGGATTAAGGGTTGTCTATGTTTAAATCTGATATCAAATATACAGATGTATATTATATTATTTTCTTGAAATGAAATAGGGGTTTTGTTTTCCCCAATACCCACCTATGGAGGGTCTAAGCTCCACACACCCACGGGTGTGGGAGCATAGCTTCTCCACCACATGTTAGCAGTGGTTGGCAGGCCTTGATCCCCTATTGCCACCACTAGCAGGTCATGGGGGGCTGTGCTCCCACACCCGTAGGTGTGAGAAGCATAGTTCCTCTATGCCCTAACACGACAAGCATCCCTGAAGGAATTTTTAGCAAAGGGAAGAAAGATCATTGCTAAATGCATGAACCAAGACAAGTTGACTAGTGATCTATACAAGAAGATTCAAGAGGCTGAAGCTATGATAGATAGCATCAAGAAATCAGTGGAAGATCCATCTATTGATGTAAACATGTGCAATAATGTCTACCAAGGAAAGATTGATAAAATTGAGAAAGCAGAAAAAGAGATGACTAAGATAATGGCTAGGTAGACTCAGCTAAGGAATGCTCTTGCACCCTCATTAGATATCCTCAACCAAAACATCAAGGGTTTGATTGACACAAGGGTAGGGATCAAGAGGGGCCAAAGGATGGCTCAACCTAATGATCCAAGCCCACAACACACATGCGGAAGCAACAAACAACAAGAGTGACAAAGAGAATGCCAGATCTTTCATATATTATTATCAATTGGAATCATACATGCCGGGTTGTAAGGCCTTCCCAATTAGGGCTTGATATTACAATGAATTAAAAAAGTCCTCAAACATGCAAGGATCTGTTAGAAATCTTTAATCTTATCACTACTATCTTCTATCAAAACTGACTCCCTAAACTACAACTGAACATCTACATTTATACAAGAAGCTATCAAGCTGAGTCAGCCTTCAGATCCATAATTAATAGAAGTAATGGTCAAATCTAGGACCACACACTTCCCAATGATGGATTCCAACATTAATTCCATGATCCAATATAAATGCACAAATTGGCCATAATAGGAAACAAAACTAAACCTGTTAGTAAGCAAGATAACTGAGCAGTAGATAGACAATGCCGAGTGCCAATGAAATAACTAACCACCCAGGAGATAACTGACCACCCTCGGTAACCAAAGGAAACCAACCAACTTGGTTAAAGAAGAAACTGAGAAACACAGACAAAACTCCAAATTCTTTTTGGTGACATAGGATTGCCAAGGACCCAAGATGCTCCTGCATCAGACACCTGGGGTTATTTTGAAATGATTCTCTGAATCATTTGGTAGGTCTGGTCTGATCTACATCCAACTTAGACTATGAAATCCATGAACTATCTTCCATCGGTCTATTCTTCCACTTAACCAGATATTCCATATACTATTTTCCTCTTATACTTTTTCCAACTCTTTCCTTCAAAATCTATTCAACTTCATCATTCTGCTTCTTAGGATATTCTATCGGTACTATCACTTCTTCATCAGGTTCATGATACTCATACAAATCAGTAATATTGAAAATTGGTGATATGTCCATGTCATCAGGTAACTCAATTTCATATGCATTTCCACTATCAAATTTCCTCAAAATCTTGCAAGGTCCAAACTTCTTCATCTTTAGCTTTCTATATGTTCCAATAGGAAATTGACCTTTCTTGAAATGAACCATCACTTCATCACCAACATCAAAATTCTTATGTCTTCTTGATCTATCAACTCTGTCTTTGTATTTCTGATTACTGTCTTCCAGCTTCAACTTCACACCTTCATGCAATGTCTTCATGTACTCAGCAAACTTTACTGCTTCAACACTTTTCTTAATTTCATTAGCAATGTCTCTCAAATCAGATATTCCTCTTAGTTGTGTGCCATTCACAATTTCAAATGGTATCTTTCTAGTACTCCTATTCATTGAATTATTATATGTAAACTCTTCTTGTGCCAACATAGAATCCCAATTACTCGGTGTGTCTCCAACTAAACATCTTAAAAGATTTCCCCAACTTTTGTTCACAACTTCAGTTTGTCCATTGGTTTGTGGGTGAAATGTAGAACTATATTTCAACTCAGTGCCAAATTTCTTCCAAAGTGTTTTCCAAAAATATCCAACAAATTTATTGTCTTGGTCAGAGATAATACTCCTTAGTAATCCATGCAATCTAACAATTTCCTTAAAGAAAAGATCTGCTACATGTACTACATCTAATGTCTTTCTACAAGGTATAAAATGTTCCATTTTAGAAAATCTATCCACAACAACAAATATAGAATCATTAGCTCTTACTTTATTTAGTAAGCCAAGAACAAAATCCATACTGATATCAATCCAAGGTTTCTCAGGAATAACAATCGGTGTATACAATCCAATATTCTAACTTACTCCTTTTGCAACTTGACAAATACCACAACTTTTCACAAATTTCTAAACATCTCTATACAACTATGGCCAATAGTACTTTTCCTTTAGCAAATTCCATGTTTTATCAATACCAAAATGTCCAGCCAAACCACTACTATGTTTCTCCTTTATCAAATTAGATCTCATTACTCCTCTCGGTATACACACCTAAATACCTTTAAACAACATACCTTGTTGAATAAAATATTCATCCCATTTAGTATCTTGTTGATCTTGAATAGGTGCTCTGCACTTTCTCCATGGCTCAGAAAAAAAAGGGTCATTTTCATACAAACCTCTCATCTCATCAAAACCAAGAACTTCAATTTTCATCTCAGTCATCAAAGATCTTCTTCTACTCAATGCATCAGCAACTCAGTTAGTGACTCCACTCTTATGCTTTATCACAAATGTGTAACTCTACAAATATTCAACCCATTTCATATGTCTTTGATTCAACTTATTCTAACTACCCAAATATTGTAAAGCCTTATGATTAGTATACAACACAAACTCACTCGGTATCAAATAATGTCTCCATTTCTCCAGTGCTTGAACAATAGCATAGAATTCTTGATCATACATAAAATATTTCCTTCTAGCATCATTCAACTTCTCACTAAAGAAAGCAATAGGTTTACCTTCTTGACTAAACATAGCTCCAATTGCACTTCCACTTGCATCACATTCTACTTGAAATACTTTATTGAAATCAGGTAATGCCAAAATAGGTAATTCAGCAACCTTCTCCTTCAGAGTCTCAAAAATTCTATTAGCTCCACATGTCCACTTGAATTCTCTTTTATCTCCTCTCATAGTCTCATTCATAGCATTACAAATTGAACTGAAATTCCTTATGAACTTTCAGTAAAAATTTGCCAAACCATGAAATGATCTTTCCTCACTAGCATTCATAGGTTTAGGCCAATTCAGAATAGCTTCAACCTTTTTAGGATCCATCTTCAAACCATCAGCTGAAATAACAAATCCCAAATACACAATCTCTTCTTTCATGAGTGAACACTTTTTTAGATTTATCAGCAACTTTTCCTCTTTCAACCTCTGTAAAACTTGTCTCACAAGCAACAAATGTTCTTCTCTAGTCTTACTGAATATTAGAATATCATCAAGATATACAATCACAAACCTTCCTAATAATTTCTTCAAAACTTCATTCATTAACCTCATAAAATTACTCTATTCATTAGTTAAACCAAAAGGCATAACCAACCACTCATACAAACCTTCCTTTGTCTTGAAAGTAGTCTTCCATTCATCACCTTCTCTAATTTTGATCTAATGATACCCACTTTTCAAATCAATCTTTGTGAAATACTTTTCTCCAGTCAAACTATCCATTATGTCATCCATTCTCAGTATAAGAAACCTATACTTCATTGTTGTCTTATTGATTTCTCTTGAATCGGGACACATTCTCCATTCTCTATTCTTCTTTGGTGCCAATACACCAGGTACTGCACAAGGGCTCAAACTTTCTCTGATCAAACCTTTCTCCAGCAACTCTTGAATCTATCGATTCAATTCCTGATTCTTGGTAGGTGTCAACCAATGAGGTGCCTTATTTGGTAAACTAGCTCCAGGGATTAGATCCATACAATGATCAATGCTTCTTTTCAGTGGCAAACCATCAAGTACATTATCAAAAATGATATCACTGTACTCAGTGAGTAACTTATCAATCTCCTTAGGGACATTATCCTTTGTTTTCTTACTTGGCATATTAGGAATCACAAAAGAACATACATCATTCCTCTTCAAAGAGTTAACAAAATTTCTTCCTTCCATCAAGCAAACTTTCACAAATGTGCAAACATTACTAACAGGTTCTCCATCAATGGTAACAAGATTTTTTTCTTTCCATCAGCCACAATAGTATACTTATGCAATCTCCCATCATATATAGCATGTATATCATATTGCCAAGGTCTACCCAACAAAATATGACAACAATCCATAGGCATGATATCACATAACACCTTATAATAGTACTTTCCAATCTTCAAATTCACATAACATTGTTCACTTACCAGGAGTGTATGCTCATCTTTGATCCATGAAATCTGATAGGGCTTCAGATGTACCAACCTTTCCAACTACAATTTTGTGACCATCTCTTCAGATGCCAGTTTCTCTGAGCTACCACTATCAATGATTACCTTCCAAACTTTTTTAGAAACTCTACATCTAGTCTTGAACAAACTTTTCCTTACCGGATCTTTGTTCTTGCTTTCATTCCATTGTGCTCTCCTTACCATCAAGTTATTTTCTCTCTCAGGCTCATTAGGTGACTCTTCTTGTACCAAAGGATTCCTACTACTACCAGCCTTCTTACTAGCTTGTGTACATTCAAAGGATCAATGTCCTTGTTCTCCACAATTATAATAAGTTCCTCAAAAACTTCCTCTACCATAACCACCTTGGTAGTTACTACCTCTGCCTCTAGAACTTTCACCTTTCCACTCGGTCTTGCCTTTGTCTAGATTTGTCTTTTCTGGTTCAAATCTACCATTTTCACCATTAGATCTCCCTCTTCCTCTAGGGAATCTACCATTGTGATCTCTCTACCTCTATTCATGTCTCTTGTTCAATTTCTCCTTGGCTTTCAAAGAAAATTGATAAGCCTCCTCAATGTTCTCTAATTTGACCATACTAATCTCCTCTTAGATGGAAACTCTCAAACCATTCACATATCTACCAATCCTTTCCACATCATCTTCATCATGTCCAGATCTGATATCTAGTCTATAGAATTCCTCAATATACTCTTTTACTGAGCTATCTTTCTGTCCCAAACTTTGCATTTGCCGAACTAGGTTAATCTGATAATCACAGGGTAAGAACTTTCCTTTCAACTTATTGATCATTTTACTTCATACCTTGATTTTGTCTTTTCCTTTCCTTTTCTGATCCAATTGTAGGTGTTTCTCACCATAAGGATGCATGACTTTTAAACTTTGTGCTTGCAATCTTCACCTTCTTATCCTCAAGTGTATTTTCATATTCAAAATACTTTTCCATCTCGGTGATCTAGTCCACCAATTCATCAGAATCTAGCTTTCCACCATACTCAGGGGGATTGAAATATGGTGTTGAATTCAAATTTGTCAAAGCCTTCAAATATATTTCTTCACCTTGATCCATAATAGGTGTAGGTTCTGCATTTTCCTGTTCTTCTTCAATTTCATCATCACTAATATCTTCAAGATGTTTGCCTCTTCTTTGGGTTGTTTCCACTACTTCTAACCTAGCAGCAATTTGTCTTAGCATATCTACCAATCTTGGATCTACATCTCACCTCCCATGAACCATCTTGACAACCCTCTACAATTGCAGGTCAAATCGCAATCTACTACCCCACAAAAATTCAACTAGGGCTTCAAGAGGAACCTGCAAACCTAGATTCATAGAACTAGATCAAGATCTCACCTCTTTCTGATACAACCTGATGCAAGGGCATGGAGCAAGAGGGGCAAAAAGATGGTGTACCCTAATGATCCAAGCCTGCAACACACATGCAGAAGAAACAAACAACAAGAGTGAGAGAGAGAATGCTAGATCTTTCATATTTTATTATCAATCAGAATCATACATTTCAAGCTATAAGGCCTTCCTAGTTAGGGCTTGCTATTACAATGAATTATAGAAGTCCTCAAACATGCAAGGATCTATCAAAAATCTTGAATCTTATCACTACTATCTTCTATCAAAATTGACTCCCTAAACTACAACCAAACATCTACATTTATACAAGAAGCTACCAAGCTAAGTCAGCCTTTAGATCCACAATTAATGGAAGTAATAGTCAAATCTAGGACCACACACTTCCCAATGATGGATTCCAACATTAATTTAATGATCCAATATAACTGGACAAGTCATCCACAACAAGAAGCAAAACTAAACCTATTGTTAAGCAAGATAACCGAGCAGCAGACAGATAATGCCAAGTGCCAGTGAAATAACCGACTACCTAGGAGATAACTGACCACCCTTGATAACCAAAGGAAACTAACCAACTACCATCCAACTTATTTAAAGAAGAAACTAAGCAACATAGACAAAAATCCAAATTCTTTTTGGTGACACAGGATTTCCAAGGACCCGAGATGCTCCTGCATCATTAATGCCACCATGGTGACATATGATCAAGGTCCTAGCACTGATCTAGAGAAGATGGAGAAGCTTCAATATGATTTATGTGCCCATCTATAGATTGTAAATTCTCTGATCACATTTTGGAAGAAGGAGATCCAAAATCTGAAGATTGCATATCCAGATGTACTATCACAGTAAGTTTTTGTAGATTCAGTTTTTTACACACCTTTGTCATTAATGTCAAAGGAGGAGTATGTATAGAATATGGATAATAGATATGTATAAGGAGATATAAGATAGAAAGATATGTATAGAGAGATGTAAGATATAAAGATATGTATAGGAAGACAAAAAAAATTTGTATTAAGGACAGTTAGCAACTTGGCCATATTCCTTTGTTTCCATCAATGAAAAAGGGGGAGATTTTTGGCAAGTTGGCTATACTGATGTATATGACTTAATATAGTGTTTTCATTATGGTAACAAAGTTATAACATAGTTTTGAGTCAGCGCACTTGATGAGAAGATTAGAAATCGGTTAATTGTTGAAGACTGGATAGTATATAGAGTTCTTGAAGCTTAGAGCATCAGTGCACATGTGTACGATCAAGTTATGGTATGTGCCCTAGAAGTTAAGTTGGTTAGAATATATTCATTCTTTGTCTATGAGCACATGATCAGATATGCAAGTATGAGAAAGATATAGATAGTTGAAGTTACATAGCTAGTGTGTGTCAGTGAAGAACAAAGTAAGTAGCTGACTATTATCATTTTGAGTTGTGGTTATATTCTAATGATGTAAAGGCTATGCACCTATTGTAATTAGGTTTCTAACATGTATATATGTTTTTTTTTAAACACACTTGAGCCAATTCATTTGGAAGCATTGTATGTAATAGGTTTAAGGGCTGACCTAGTTGTTTATTTTGTATGCACATATAAATATGAGATGCACCCATTGTAATTGGCATGAAAGTTGACATAGAGTGGTAATAAGAAGAGGAGTGTGAGAAGGGAATATAACATGTATTAAATATTTACAAGAGGTCAAAGCATCAATGCATCAAAGGAACTGATCTGACAAACAGTGTCACAGTGACAGTTCATCCAGTAGATATAGTGTGTATCTGAGATCAGAAGGTTGTATCCTTTACCACTTGAGTAGTGAGCTCTAGGATAGTGTGTCCACTCCCCTAATAGGGACTATTGTAAAAGACTCCTAATAGGGTTTGACACTTAAAAAGTTTTACTATACTTAATGTATTGTAATGCAACCCCTAATATGGTTAAGGATCTTCTAATAGGGATCACAAAATACTAGTACAGAATATTAGTGGGTGTCAATTCCCACTCGGGTTTTTACCTATTTGGGTTTCCCCATAACCATATTGGTGTCATGTGTTGATTCATGTTTCATGTTTATATGGATGTTAATTTAAGTACTTAAGCATTTAAGTTCAGTTTAAAGATTAAGTAAAAAGATAAATATTCAGTGAACACTGATTCAACCCCCCTCGCTCAGTGTTCCCATTCCTAAAAAATAAAAATGATACATGGATCATTGATAGTGGTTGTACCCATCACATGACTGGTGATAAAGAAAAAATTGATCATCTTGAGCAATATAATGGAGGATCTGTAAAAATGGGCAATGATACACCTTGTATGGTTAGAGGAAAGGGATCCTTACTGATAAATGATAAAATTAAATGTGATAATACTTATTGGGTAGAAGGACTAAATTATAATTTTCTAAGTGTGGAACAACTTAACAATTTAGGCCATTGTGTAGCTTTTAAGAGCAAGACAATAAAGATATTTGATGAAAGAGGAAAACTTGTTGGAATAGGAGCACAAACGAAAGGTAACTTGTTTTATCTTGATAATGATAAGTCTTCTTGTTTAATGATGAAAGATGAGGATGCATGGCTATGGCATAAAAAGGTTATGCCATGTAAACTTTGAAAACATGATCAAGATCAGTAGAAAGAAAAGGGTTAGGGGTCTACCTAGCCTAACAAAGTCAGATCATGTAATGTGTCATCAATGTTAGAAAGGTAAGATGAGAAGATATAGTTTTAAGAGAAAATATTATTCAAAAAAGAGAATTTTGGAGCTAGCTCACACCAACATATGTGATCCCATGAGAACACAGAGCTACTATGGAGATAGGTATTTCATTTTTTTTTTGATGATTATACTAGATTGATGACTATGATGTTATTAAAAGGAAAATCAGAGGCATTTAAAATGTTTAAATGGTATAAAGAAAAAGTAGACAAAGAAACTGGGAAGGAACTAAAATGCTTAAGATCTGACAGAGGTGGTGAATTTATTTCTGATGACTTTACTAACTATTGTAATGAGCATGGTATTAAAAGACATGTTTCTACACTGAGAACACATCAACATAATGGAATTGCTGAAAGGAGGAATAGATCAATTGTTGATTGTGCAAGGACACTCATGATAGAGAAGAATGTAACTCAAACATACTGGAGAGAAGTAGTTAGCACAGTTGTTTATGTTCTGAACTGAGTACAACTAAAGGACAATAACAAAATACCCCATGAGTTATGGTTTGGTCACAAACCCACTGTAAGTTATTTTAGAATTTTTGGAAGTAAATGCTTTATTCTGAAAGATAAATGAAATTGAAATTTTGACTCAAAATGTGATGAAGGGATATTTCTTGGATATTCCACTAAAAGAAAAGCATAAAAGTGTCTAAATAGAGTCACTAATAAAATGATTGAAAGTACTAATGTCAAGGTTGATGAGTTTGATGATAAGAATGGTGAAGAGAGCATCAGGGAATTAAAAGATTATGGTAGATTCACTTACATTGAACATAGAGAGTACCAACTGAAGCCGCAGACTGTGTCAACCAGGCATCAGGAAAATAATGCTGAGGAAGAGGAAAGGAACACCAATGAGTAGGAAGAGGCTACCAAGCAAGAAATTGAACCTAAATAGGATGAACAACAAAGAAGAGATCAGGTACTAGCAAGATTTGTTAGGAGACATCATCCTGAGAACCAAATCATTGGCAACAAGAAAGCTGGCATGCAAATGAGAAGTAAATCAAGACAAGCTACATGCTTAGTTTGTGAGTTTGAACTAAAAAATGTTAAGGTTGCATTGGAGAATGATGAATGGATAAATGAAATGACTAAGGAGATTGAACAGATAGAGAAAAACAATACATGGACCTTAGTACCTAGACCCAAGGATAAGAATATTATCGGTACTAAGTGGATCTTCAAAAACAAGCTGAATGAAAATGGGGAGGTTACAAGGAATAAAGCTAGACTAGTTTGCAAGGGATATGCATAGGAGGAAGGAATTGATTATGGTGAGACCTTTGCACCTATTGCTAGACTAGAAGGAGTTTGAATGTTACTAGCCTATGCAACACATAAGAAATTTAAAGTTTATCAAATGGATGTTAAGTCTACATTTCTAAATGGGATACTTGAAGAAGAAGTCTACATAGAATAACCAGAAGGGTTTGTAGATCCAGACAAGAAATACATGGTATGTAGATTACATAAAGCTTTACATGGTTTAAAGAAAGCACTAAGAGCCTGGTATGAAAGGCTGCATACTTATTTGTTAAGTATTGGATTTGTTAAAACTAGTGAGAAAAACAATCTGTATATGAAAGGAGAATCATATGATACTATCCTGATTGCTGAAATATTTGTCGATGATATTATCTTTGGAGGAAAAGTTCACATATGTAAATCATTTTATGATGAGATGATAAAAGAATTCAAAATATCTATGTTTGGAGAGATTAAGTTCTTTCTAGGACTATAGGTTATTCAATAGAATGATGGGATATTCATCACACAATCCAAGTATATCAAAGAAGTACTGAGAACATTTGGCATGGAAGATGCTAAACTAGTTGGAACACCAATGGTCACAGGTTGCAAACTAACTAAAGATGATGAAACTACAGAGGTGAGCTAGACACTGTACTGATCTATGATTAGTAAATTAATGTATGTAGTGCATAGTAGACCAGATATTGCACATGCTATGGGGATTGTTGAAAGATTTTCTACAAATCCTAGGGAGTCACACATGGTTGCTACAAAGAGAATCTTAAGATACCTAAAGGAAACATAGGACTATGGATTTTGGTATCCTAAGGATGGAAAATTTGAAATAAGAGTCTACACCGATGTTGATTGGGCTGGAAATGTGGATCACAGAAAAAGCACAACCAAAGGAGTATTTTTCTTCGGTGAAAGACCTGTTACCTAGACAAGTAAGAAGCAATCTTGTATTTCCTAGTCTATAGCTGAAGAAGAGTATGTTGCTACTACTACAAACTATTCAAATATTGCATATATTAAGCAAGTGTTGGAAGGGATGAATGAGGTAATCACTGAGTTGGTGATTATATATTGTGATAACACTAGTGCTATAAACATTTCAAAGAATCTAGTGATGCATTAAAAAAAAAGCACATATCTATCAATTATCACTACCTAAGAGAAAAATTATAGGAGAAGAAAGTAAAGCTATAATTTTTTACATCTAAAGAGAAACTTCTAGACATATTTATCAAGCCTCTACCGAAAGATACATTTGAATACTTGAGGACTAGAGTTGGGGTCCATCCCCTGTCCACCAGTCACTAATGTGATCTGGAGGTTGCATCAGCCTAATCTTATCAGAAGATCATTCATGTTGATGTAGCATAGTTCACACTTTGGATTCTATCTAAGGTTATGAAAGATTTGAGAAACCAGTGGCATAATCAGTATACTGAGATACAGTAAATGAACCAGACAAGAGAGAGTTACATGGCTACTACAGAGCTATATGTTTATGTGTTTCTTTGACATTGTTATCAAAGGGAGAGATAAAATATATGATAACTAAGGAGAATACTAGAACATCTATCTAAGGGAGAGACAATCTAAGAAAGTTAGGGAGAGTGTTGAAGATCAATTGCTGAGAACAACAAAAGAAATCTGAGAGATGCAAAGATCATATCTACAGAAGATAGTCTACACTTGCAATGATGCTATGTAACATAGTGATTAAACATATTAAGCTAAGGAGAGCTTATACTGAGCTACAACATTTTTTTATAGAGTTGTAGAATACATGTTTGGTATGTGTATGGTATACTTCATATTACTTGAGTTGCCATCAATGCCAAAGGGAGAGATTCATGAACTACAACTGATTGAGAACATGATTGAAGAACTACAAGTGATTAGAGATCACCAAACACTAAAGTGTTATGTAAGATAATTGAATCTATTTTATGAGGGCATTGATGTCAACTAGTTTTGACAGTACTTATCATGGTAGTTATAAATATCTAACACATCTATAGAAGAGAAGATAAAAGATGAAGAACCGAGATATCTACATTGAGGAAGATGGATATGATAGATAAGGATAAGGAATACTCTTGGTAACTTATTGATGATTCTATGACTTCATATGGTTGACTTGATTATGTTACATTAATCTATTATGGAGATAGAAGCAAAATGTTACAAAGAAGTGTGGTCGGTTAATGAAGCATTCCAGTATACACTGAGCAGTGTAGTGTATACCGAGCACAGTATAAATTGAGCTTGTGTTCACTGACACATTCCTTTGTTAACTGAGTATGGAAAAAAGAACTAAATGATGAGTTTAGCTGATAATATTGATGAGCTAGAAAGTACCTCATAATCAGGATGGAAAGATAAAGTCTTTTATAAGATCAACGACTAGAAAAATTCAAGATCTAAAGGACAAAATTAAAACACATTTGCCGAGGAAGGTTTAAGTAGAAAAATATGATGGATGAAAAGAAAATGGTTTACTTGTCTATTTAAGAGACTAGGGTTGTCATGCCCCACAAGGGAACCAGGGAAGAGAACAAAGATTCTCTTTATAAAAGAAAAACCTAAGTAATGATTTATGAAAAATTTTGAATTTTTAAAACAATTATATCAACAAAACTTAAATTTAGTTTCCTCCCAAGGTTCCCTTCTATTTAATGCATGATTCATTTAATTCCATTAAGTAAACTAACAACAAGATATACTTCTCAAAGAAAATTACATCATATCACTATAAGATTCTTTATTAAGAACTACAAAGTACTTTCATTTCAATTTTCCATTTAAAATCATCTATATTCCTAAGTATTCTTTATGAACAATATAACCTTTAAATCAAATAGAATCATCTAAATCATTTGATACATTGAAAATAATACATTTGTTCTTCAATAGCCTTTCCTTGAATCATCACTAATTAAAATCATACTACTTAACTATAAATCATTTTCTTTTCCAACATACATCTTATAAATAAAGTTCACATCCCCTTTTTCCATTTTTTCTAAGTTTACCCATTTCAAATACATCATTTTGAATTACATTACATTCATCTCTACTCGAGAGGTAACAATAACTTTACATCATGAAAGATAATTACAAAGCCTTTATTCTTCAAAAACTGGTACATAAGCAAGCATGAATCTTCAAACACTGCATCCACAAAAGATACCTTGATAAAATGTTTACCACCCAACCACATGGACACCCAAAGGCCCACTCCCCCATGCTAGGAGATAAACACCAGGCTCCACAAAGAAGGAATAGCTAGGCCAAACCTAGGGTTGAGTTACCTTTCCCAAATAACAAATGAAAAGAAAGCCCAAGTATAAATCTTTCCCCAAACAGGTTCCAAGGCTTGGTAGAAACTCTAAGCAACAACCTAAGTGAGTGTCATCACATAGCGCTCACCCCTTGTGTTGTCCTAGTACTAGCCACTTCGGGCCCTGGCCCCCAAGTAGGCACATGCGAAACTAAATGCCTTTCATATAGACAAGCATCATTCAATTGTATCTACGCATAGGCACCTTCTCCCACTCCCATCCATAGCCTTTACTAGCACTAATGGCATGGGTGAGGCACATTTAATCTTTTTACATGTTTGAACCCATTCCCATAACTTTTAATTAAATTATCACTTGTTAAAATAACTCTTCAGTCGGTTATCCTGGTACTAGCCACTTAGAGCCCCGACCCTGCACTGAGAGCCACTCACTAGGTATCATTAGGTTTTCTACCCTTAACCCACATATTGCAACCACATCATACACATAGTAAAAACATATCATAAACACATTTGTAAGACTGCATCAAAGAGTAGAAAATAATAAGATAGTTTATGGATGTTTTAGGGGAAATTAGGAATGTTTAAGGATGTTTAGAATGGTCCTAATCTTCTTAGACAACCGTAAACCCTAAATTGCTTCCTACACACATCCTAACCCTATTAAGGCATCCAAACACATTGAACATAACCTCTACCAAACAAGGAATGAACACATTTATGATTTACTCAAAGTTCCATATACCAAAAGATAATGTTCCATGAACTTCATTCTAAGCCTGATATTTGACTAAGCCTAAAATTTGACTAAGTCTGATTTTATTAAAAATCTAAAAATTAAAAGTTACAACTTAACTCCTAGGAAGTTGAAACCTATCCCAATCAATCCAAAAGGTACCTAAACCCTTTATACAAGTATAACTTAAAGTATAAGAAATTAAAGTATGTAAACTTATACTTAATATAAAGCCTGAATCCTATTTTCATCGGTTAACACTAATCTGCTTGGTTCATATAGTCTAGTCAGTTAACATAGTCTACTTGGCTGCCACTAGTTTCTTGGTCACCACTAACCTACTCGGTCACCACTAACTTACTCGATCATCACTAACTTACTCAGTCACCACTGACTTACTCGGTCATCACTAACTTACTCGGTCACCACTGACTTACTCGGTCATCACTGACTTACTCGGTCATCACTAACTTACTTGGTCATCACTAACTTACTCGGTCATCACTGACTTACTCGGTCATCACTAACTAACTACCAGAAACTAAAAAATACGACTGTCAACTTTGGCTTGCGGGTAAAAGTGGGCATTATGGGAACTAGGGTTTCCTAATCTGAGCATGACCCATTTGAGATCTCCTAGTTTCCCTTCAGAAATGGCCCATCAATCCATCCTATCTATCCAACATATCTATTCTAGATCTGGGAAAAGAAAAGTGGTGCAAAGAAAAATATGAAACTATAGGTTTGAAACAGAAGTTCTAAAGCCTCAAAGAACTCATGGACATTTTGGATAAGAGAGGAAATACAAGGAAAATGCTAAGGACCCTACAACCTCCTATAAATGCATAAATATTTTTTTATACTCAATACAGGAAATAAATCCATTCAACATGTTCCTACTCCTCAAATCACTAATACAAGGACAGTGATATATATATAAAACACAACATTCTATAATTTATATCAACAACAAATATACAGAGAAACATTTAACTAGATTTTCATCTTTTCATATCACAAAGGAGAGATAACTCTCAGGATGAATTCCAACCTGGAGTCCTATGGAGATTCGATTGATGAAGACCAGTCCAATCCTCTCAACCCTTTCAGCACTCCTTCAAGTCCTCCTGGGTGCAATCTCCAACCTCTTCTGGAAATAACCAAATGCCACTCTCAGAGAATGATGAATTTCTCTCCTCACAAATACAATATTCCTACCAGCATAATACTAATCTTGTTATCTTCTTCTCGAAACAACTCTCCTCCAACTCCCTCTCACACAGGGAGTCTTTCCTATATATAGATTGGGGAGTAGTTGCACAGGTACTCCAACCGATGCAACTATCCATCGGTTATCCGTTAACAATACAGTTTGTAAAACCATTCTCATAAAGGGATAAATAAATTTTTAATAAAACTATAATCTATTACCATAATCAAATTTATGATTCCTTTACTTTAGGGAAGTTAATAATAATAATTATTATTTGCAACCATATCATTAACTAATCTAATTATTCATTAATAGAATGTAATAATTACTTACTCACCAATAATTATATAAATATATGTATGCATATGCATATGTGTGCACCCATATGCCTATGTGTACATATATTATTATTATTATAAATATTATTGCAAACATAATATTATTATTATAAAGCATATTATTTATTTACACACTTAATCCATATTCTTTACAAAATGCAATAGTGATATATATACAAGGTGAAACATACCACTATTATTAAAAATATTTATTATTTTTTTAATTTCCATAGACATTTTGTTATTATGGATATTATAAAGATAATACCATAAAATTCTTTATTATTATTGATATTAAAATCACATATTTCAATCACATACTAACTCATTCCTAACAAGATCTGCTAGTACATAAGTAGCTAATAATAAAGATAAATTACTAAATCATACCCTCAAATTCACATCAATAATCTACTAATAGAATTGAATGTACCATAAAGAAAACTAGAACCACTATACTCAAAACTTCATTCACAATGAATACAAAAGACAAGAAACTAACTACAAGACCCACAAAACCAGTAAACTGAGAGATCACATAATATATCCACACAAGGGACTGACTCGACACTTCCCACCTAAGGATAAAATGATCAAAGGTGAAGTTTCTTCCTATGGAACCTAGTGATATCTCTATAACAACAACAATGATTGAGGATTTTGAGGGATCGCTCAGACCTGTGAAGCCAAGTGGAGATGATACCAGGTACCTGTAATCCTACATCACCAAGAAGAGATACATATATATACATGTGGATATACAAATCAGATATATGCAAGCAAATGACCAGGATCGATACATCATGTGGACCTCAACTAAGTGAGTAACTATGACTTCGTCCTGAGTCATGAAAACACATCCGACACATATCCATGAAACATAAAACATCATGATAATGGTTAGATTCAAATCATTAGGTTAGATCCATAAAACATATAAAAATAGATGGTTTTCTAATCTCATAAACATATAAATGATAACCATAAATGAGCATATCCATCATATCATCATTCACAAAACATAAATGTAAATGTATAGTCCTGACCATCATAATAAAAATGTCCAAATCAAAAAAGTCTAAGTATCACCATAGGAGAGGTATTACAATGGTTTCACTATGAAACTTATGCCAGAGGAAGATAACTACAGAGATATCATGTGAACAAGCTTCATGCATGCCTGATCATACTGGTTAAAGGAGAACCAAATTGTAGAGTTAACCGAGCATCAAAGAACTTTTACCGAGGGATAGTAAGTTACTAAATGTTGATGAATTGAATAGAAATATTGATTAGAGGATGTTATGAGCTTAAGAATAGATCTGCACATCTACAAATCAAGTTGTATTATATTTAGATCACCTGCGGTTAGAGTTTAACCATTGTAATTAAATAAAATCTCTTAACCGAGTAGAATTGAAAGTCTTATATGTCATTCATAGAATGTACATTGTTATCATGATAACCCCATAGTGCATGCTAGTTGGACAATAATTGTTAGTGTTAAATCCTCTAACAAGGTCACACCTTATAGTGTGTTTTGTAACCTTTAACAGGGTTGGCTCTTCACCGACCTCACTTCAGAAGAGTGAAAATATTTTGTGTTACCGGTCCTAGGTGGTTTTTCCCTTAACAGGGTTTCCACATTAAATCTCTTGTCTTATGTGTTTATTGTGGTGATTATTTGATTGTCATAATTTACATATTGCATATGTGATTTGGTCGGTAATCACTATGAACAATTAACTGGTAATCAATAAAATGCATAGATAGTTTAGTATTATTGTTTACCAAGCTGCATATTAAGCTAAATTTGTTTAGAAGTTTTCCATTTTGTATTTGGGACTGTGGATAATTGATTCACCCCCCTCTCAGTTATTCTAACAGTATTGCTATCAGGACCTAAGGAGCCTAATGAACCAAGATTGGGGACTTATGAAGAAAAGATAAGAGAAGTTGATGCAATTTTGAACAATGCATCAACTAAGAGGAAAGTAGCTAAGGTTACTTCTAAGATACTCAAAATTCATGGAGTAACATAGGAAGACCTTGACAAAGAAAGAAAATAAAATATTGCTTTGGGAATTGAGAGCGCATCTGCAATAGAAGTAGAATTTGATGATCCTAAGATGAAAAAGGTTAAGATTGAGAAAACCAATGAACCAAAGGATAAATAGGACAAAACAGATGTTACCCCTCCTATGCCCATAGAAACAATTGATCTTACAACTCCTCTTGAGTATAAGACAATGGCTAAGAGGAAGAAAGAGACAGGTGGAAGCCACCCATCCTTGTGCACTACAAGAAGTTAGAGAAAAAGAACACAAGAACCTCCAAAAGTAAGTTTTAGACCTAGTCTAAAAGTGTTGAGTACAAGGATAATTGAGGAAGGAAGAATTGATCAGCTAGGAAAATTCTATGAGAAATACAATGAGATTGACAAATCAGAGATTCATGGAATGATTATCAAACATATGCTAAATTTTAAGAAGACAGTCCTAGAACTGAAGATAGTGATTTCAGACAATGTATGGAACATTTTTGAATTCTTGAAGAGACAAGAAATTGAGGAAGATTTGAGAATAAGAGAGAAAATTCTAGATGAAAGCCTCCCGATATGTTCTCTAGAGGAGAAAATATTTTTGCTAGATTTGGTGAAGCCACACCTCAGAACCAAGTCTAGAACACTACATATCATGGATAATAATTATGAGTTGGTTGCAAAGGAAATAGAGACCACAAAGGTAGCCAAGGAGTCAAAGACCACAAATGTACCATTTATATGTCCTCAAAATTCAATGCCTACAATTGAAACACCTACAAAGGAAGAAAAGTCTACCCCCATGACATAGACTCAAAACAATGATACAATTTTTATTGATAATGTAGAAATTACTATGGTGGCCACAAACATTGATTTGAATAAGTTTGAAGAAGCCTTTGTAAGCACACAAGAGGTTGAGACTCTATATGGTGACACTCCTCCTAATCAGCAAGAAGATGTATTGATTGAGGATATAACAGATGAAAAAGAAGAAAAGGAAATAGAAAAGGAAATAGAAAAGGAGAAAGGAGAAGAAGAAATGAAAGAAAGTGAGAAAATAGATGAGCCACCTATTGAGATGCCAATCAGAGTAAAATAGGAAGGGATGGATAGAACTCCTATCACTCCATTACCTTATGTATCATTGTTGTCAAGTTTGACACTGGACACCAATAGCTTGGACTCTTGGGGAGAAGAAGACCTAATTAAGATCAGTGTCCTGGCCATGGAGAAAGAAAAAGAAAAATAGGTCATGAGGAATCCCTTGTTTTTTGAATCAGTTAACATTTTGAACAACCTATTACCTTTAGACAAGAAAGTGTCTAAGGTCCATTCAGTTGATGATGTAAGCACAATTCTTTCAAACTTCAAGACTAATTTTTCTAGCTTGGAAGAGTCTGCATTACTAAAGATTGGTTAAGCATCTTTGAAGGAGTTTGCAGCAAAGGGCAGGAAGATTATTGCTGACTGTATGAACTAGGATAAGTTAACTAATGATCTATACAAGAAGATCCAAGAGGTAGAAGCAATGATAGAAAATGTAAGGATATAAGTGGAAGATCCCTCTACTGATGTCAACATGTGTAATAATGTGTACCAAGGATAGATAGTAAAGATTGAAAAAGCTAAGAAAGAGATGTCTAAGATAGGGGCAAGGCAAACACAACTCAGGAATGCTCTTGCGCCCTCTCTAGATGTACTTAATCAGAACATCAAGAAGATCGATGCCACCATGGTGACATATGATCAAGGTCCTAGCATAGATTTGGAGAAGATAGAGAAGCTGACATATGCCTTATGCAACCATCTCCAAATTGTCAATGCACTGATTGCATTTTGGAAACAAGAGATCCATAATTTGGAGATTGCATATCTAGATGTACTTTCTTTGTAAGTACTTGTAGAGATACATTTTTTGAAGAACCTTTGTCATTAATGTCAAAGGGGGAGTATTATGTATAGAATATGGAGTCTTGGAGTCTTATATGTAAAAAAGATGTATAGTATAGAGTCTAAGGGAGATATAAGATAAAGTATGTTAAAAAGTTTTTTAAAGGGTACAGTTAGTAACTTTTCCATATTCCTTTGTTGCCATCAATGACAAAAGGGGAGATTGTTGGAAATTTGACTATACTATTGTATATAATTAAATATAGTGTTATCATTATGGAAACAAAGTCATATAGTATTTTGGAGTTAGCACACATTATCAGAAGATCAGAAATTGACTAAGTACATAAGACTAGATAGTTAGCAGAGTACTAGAAGGTCAGAGCATCAACACACGTGTGTATGACCAAGTTGTGGTATGTGCCCTTGAAGATACAATGGTAAGAGTATATTCATGCTAAGTATAAGAGTGCATGATCAAAAGATATAGTATGACAAAGATACAGACAGTTGAAGTTACATAGATAGTGAATGCCAGAATAGAATAGAGTATGCAGCCGACTGGGAGTATTTTGTTTAGTGGTTATAATATTATTTTGCAAAGGCTATGTGCCTATTGTAACTAAGTTGTAGAAATATAATTATGTTTTTTTGTAAACATGCTTGAGACAATTCACTTGGAAGTGTTGTATGTAATTAGTTATAGGCTGACCTAGTTAATTGTTTTGGTAGCACATATAAATATTAGATGCACCTTTGTAATAAAGTATGGAAGATGAGATAGAGATAAGAGAAGAATAGAAGAAGTTTGCGAAGAGAAGTTAGAATGTATTAGAGCTTTGCAAGAGGTAAAAGCATCAGCACATCAAAGGAACTAATCAAACAAGTAGTGTCATAGCACCAGTTCATCCAGCAGATATAGTGTGTATCTGAGATCAGAAGGTTGTAGCCTTCACCACTTGAGCAGTGAGCTCTAGGAAAGTGTGTCCCCACCCCTAATAGGATTATTGTAAAAGAATCCTAATAGGATCTAACCCTTGACAAGGTCACTGTACAAAAATCATTATAAAGAACAACTCCTAACAGGGTTGTAGATCTTCTACCAAGGATCATAAGACACTAGTGCAGTACTTAGTGGGTGTCAATTCCCACTGGGTTTTTTACCTATTTAGATTTCTCTGTAACCATATTAGTTCCATGTGTTGTGTTTATGTATCTTGTTTATGTTGATGTTCATTTCAATACTTAAGCATTCAAGTTAAGTTTGAAGAGTAAATAAAAAGATTAAATACAGTGAACATTGATTCACCCCCCCCCCCTCTCTCAGTATTCCCATTCCTAACACTATGTGAGGTCCACACGATGTCACACTCTCCCTCCTTTTTTTCCATTATCTGTTTACATATATGAATATGTGTGTTAGTTAGTGATGTAAGATGCAGGTACAAGACATCAACTCCACCTAGCTACATAGGTCTGAGCATGCCTTCAAAATCCTCTAACAGTTGTTGTGTGGAGATTTTATCAAGCTACTCTCAAGGTTACCTATGGAATTAGATTCTTGTTAGGAGGTGACCCTAGTTGGGGGATTGGTATGCAGTATTTGTGATGTTGTTTTGTGGCTTAAGTTTTGATTTTGCATTGAAATTAATGTTGTGAGTTATATTTATCCTTGTAAGTATATATGTGTGTGTGTGTGTGTGTGTGTGTGTGTCTGCTTAAATGAATGTATGTTATATAGGTATGTGTATATGTGGGTTCACATGCATATACCCATGCATATATAAATAATATTATTTATGTGTTTTTAATTACTTGTGTAAATGGTATTTTAATGATTAAATAAAGTGTACTAAATAAAACTAATAATAATAATAGTAGTAGTAATAATAACAATGATAATAATAATAATAATAATAATAATAATAATAATAATAATAATAATAATAATAATAATAATAATAATAATAATAATAATAATAATAATAATAATAAGAGGTAATAAAGAAATCTCTTTTTGGTAAAACTAGCTATCTAGGGGCAGTTGAACTCGAGACCTCCTAGAACTTAGGCTAGTTTGATTCCAAGTGGGCTATGTATTTTACATGGAAGCTTTACATTTATTCTTCTTGTTATAGGTTTCTCTGGAGGCTATTTTAATTAAATTTATTAAGAAACTTTATTATGAGATTATGGGAATGTTAGTTTGATTTTTCCAACCAACTATGGAAGTTGGAGAAGTTTCTTCTCATAAAGAAACACCCCCAACCATATAGTTTGGGGATAAATTTATTAGATTTGGGAGATTTTGGGATTAGAGTTTTGGAGAGATTTTGAAGTTTTCTGCAAATATTTTCTGAAAAGTTCATTTTGAAGTTCTTTGGGTGTTTGAGTACAAGTGTAGAGTTTTTCTATGATGATTGGTTTCTAGAGGAATCTAGTCAAGAGGCTACCTACTCAGGGCTTGGATATTTGTAGAGCGTGCTCCAATCATTGGAAGAGGATTCTCTGCAGGACCCCAGGTAGGGTTTGAACCAGGATGAATATCCACTCTTCCCTATGTGTGTGTGTGTGTGTGTGTGTGTGTGTGTTTATGAATATGTATACCATGTTATTGGATTTTTATATGGTAGATAACTATGAATTGAAAAAGGAAACTTATATATGTTATGATTTTTGTGTGTTTCCAAACTAAGCATCCAAGAAGTAAATTATGAATGCTTGTATGGTTTTTGTATTGTGAAATCCTTCCTGGAAGTTTAGGAATTATTTTGATTGTGTATTTTATTTTTATTCATTGGTTTAGGAAAGTTTAGGAAGATTTGGGAAGGGTTAGGAAGGTTTAGGGAAGGATTGTTGTCTATTTTTCCCCATTTTTACTTCTGTAGGCTTTCACTGTGATTTGTTCTTTACATTTGTTTAAATTTTTTGGGAATTGGGTTTTTATTAATAATGTGTACTAGATGTGGTACTGATGTCCTTGCATCATGTAGAGCTTAGGGAACCTTTTCCAGGCACTCTCCACATCCAAAAAACTCAGTTTCAAGCAATTCTGGGAAGTTTTTAGATATGTTTTGTAAGAGCATCCTACAGTGTCGTATGAATCTTTAATCATAACCATATTAAACTTTGTCAAAGGTCATATGGGAATGCATGCATTTTCATATGGGCTTCTATACAAAGTCATTTGGGGTTTTACTTGGTTTCACGGGCCCAAAATTGGCAGTTTTAGGGCTTGTGACCTCTATTACTTGTTCCCTATGATTGGGCTGCATTTAGGATCACTTATGAATGTTTATCCATGGTTTTTTTATCATTATAAGATGTTACTTATGTGACTTGAGTGCTTTTATTATTCTTATGTTTATAATATGAGGCTAGAACTCGTCTTGGTGGCCTAAGTGCACAGGGGGGTTTCCTAGACCTACAAGATGAATCTTTGGAACTAATTTATGGTTTCATAGGTTGTGAGTATGGGTAGGGGACTAGGTACCCTAGGTGAGTGGCCCTCCATAGGTGATGGAACCCTAAAATGGTTTCCATAGAATCCTATGGGTGGGTTAGTAAAAAGTGATAACCTAATAATGAAATTGGGAATGGGGGGAATCAAAATATAATGAAAGACATATAATAATGTCCAAATAGTCTTGTTGGCATATCAGGACCATGGGTAATGTCCAAGGTGGATCTATATTCAGAAAGGGGGAATCGACGTTACATGGTTACTAGGGTGGATCCCAATATACAAGAAATGAGATGACACTCACCTAGAGGGTATGCTAGAAACCTAGCCTATGTGTATAGTGTTATCCTTGATTTTTTCTTATTTATTCATGGGTCTAATCTTCTCAAAAATCACCCCATAATATTTTTTGGATTGTATTTTTAACAAAGTTTGTTTTTGTCCTTTTTTCATGTCCCTCTTATCGATTGAACTTGAACCTTGAACTATCCTTAGTTCAAGATTAAAGGTTCAATAACACCCCACGGTATGTTTTGTTTTCCTTTTTCTTTATCATGAACTTAGAAACATGTTTATTTTTGCAATGTGCATCATACCATTGAACTCTGAACCTTGAACTTTATTAGTTCAAAGTTCAAGGTTCAACTGACTTTGTCAATTTGCAAATTTTATTTTTTTATATTTAAGTTCTCTTTATAGCCTCTAGTTTTTCTTTCTTAAACATACCAAAGGGTAGTCGTGTTTTGTTCCTAATTGAACTCAAACTTTGAACTTTCTTAGTTCAAAGTTCAAAGTTCAAAGTTCAACATATTCTCTCAAGCCAAGAGGAATAATAGGCAATGGTGATGTGATAGAAGTGACAGCTATAGAGAATATGGTGTCTGCGTGTTGTATGGATACAATCATTAATAGAAGTGACATTTAAATGTTGTTTGACTCATGGGAAGGAAAGATAGTTAATGCAGCAATAAAGAAAATATCCTATCATCATTAACTAAATCTTTGAGTTATTACTTTATCATTTATTGTGAATCTCTTGTAGCCTTGTGACCTGTTAGGGATTTTTCTTGTAGGACTAAAATGATACTTGAACTTATGTTCCTTGAGACTAATTCCCATAAGAGAAAGGCCTAATTGCTGAGGATTGGATAAGGTCCTCCTTCATTTTCAAGCTCCACAGACTCAGGCAGGTATTACCTTTTGATGATAACTATTTTTACAATATTCTTATCAGTGGACACTGATTAGCTTCTATTCTTCTTAATGCAAAAATCTATAGAACACTTTTCATATGACTGTAACCACTTTAATGCAAATTCTGACCAGACAAAGTGTGATTTTAAGTAAAGCAATAATCAGTGCTTTAAGGATTCTCATCCTTCTTCCTTTTAAGGACGGACAAGCTAATGTGATTCTCTCTTTATAGAATCAGGAAATATGAAATGAATGCCCTAGGCACAGTCCAAGCTATTTGGTGCAATAAACATGAAATGAAAAGGTATTGGTAAATGATATGAAAGTTCCAACTTCTCTTCTTAGATCTATGAAAGATAAAACCATAATAGAAAAACACCAAACCAGTGCCTTATCCTAAGGGAAATAGAATCAAAATGCAAACCAAAAAGTAAATTCTAAAATAAATACAATTAGTATGCCTTACATACCAACTCCAAATCCAAATAGATTGCCTTACAAACTATTCTATTAACCAAATACTATTATCATAAACAATCCATACAAATATATCCACTCTTCAAGATGAAATATGAGAAATTTTAATTCTTTCCTTGAAAGAAACTCATAAGTTAGCCAAGCAAATTGCCTTACAACTGATATATTTTAAATGCCTAACATGAAAAACATACAAGAGTACAATATAAAAGCAAAGAGACAACAACAATATATGGCAAAATTTGTAGTGTATTTGTATTAAAATCAACTTGCCACTTACATTCACAATTCTATTACTCAGAATATGAGACACAAAACTTGGTGATCTACCTCCAAGCAATCTTGTTCTATTTTTCTATTTCTTTCCGACCTCCTTTACAAAAATGAATCTCCAACTCTATATATAATCTCTTTTCAACCACATTGGAATTCCCTCATTAATGAGAATGAAACAAGCTTCAAATGGTTGAAAAACCTAACTCTCTAAAAACATAAGAGACAAAAAATAAGAATAAAATACACACCCAGCCCATAGGTGGTGAAAGGACAAAACTTCCTCAAACAAATGTACATCTTTGGCTGCTCAAAAACTGACACCTTCAACTACAAATATTTATGATAGCTCCTTGAGTTCAATGAGATATGGTGACTACCATTTCAGGTTAACCTACACCATTCTTGAATGATAGCATATCAATACTATATTCCTCAGATCAGGTGTTAGGTGTGTTAGATGTACTTCTCAATCTTCATCCAAAATGTCCAAATCAACTGCGATAGATCTAGCCTTTTTGGGTTTTGTCAATTCATCCCATGCAGTTACCTATTCCTCTGACAGCCAATCAAAGTTTTGGACAAGTTGCAGTTGGGCCTTTTGTCTCTCCCACCTGGCATCCATAATTGCCTTGATATCTAACACAAATTTGGTGAGCTCCACCTCTACTTTGATAGCTTCATCTAGGGCTTTGTTGAAGCCTTCTAAATCAATACTATTATCTTCACCTAAAAATGCCTCTTTCCTAGGTAATAGAAAATTAGCATTTGATCTCCAATGATCAAAGCTCTTTATGACTCCATCTGTACTCAAAATTGAGGGGATGAATTTGTTGGAACAAGACCTAAGCATGGCTATCTTAGCCTCAATCAGATTTTCCTTACCCTTAAAAAGTGGTAAGATGGCTTTAATTCTGTCAATCTCCTCACCAACCCTCACAACTATCTCCAGTATGTCACTCCCCAAAGGTTGAGCAAGAATCAATCTTTCAAAAAGTGGTGCTCTGACAGACCACACTATATGAAATCCACTCAAAATTTGCACATAATTGTTGACCTCCATTTGCAATTCTAGAAACTTTCCATAAGCATTATAAACCAGGTCAAATTTATCTTTAATGGTATTCATTCTATGCTGCAAAATATTCAAAAGGGCCTGCAATATAGCTTCATTATTTTCCTCATTAATCTTCTTTAATTTTGTTGCCACCTCCTCCTCTGTCATTACTTGTGCCTCTATTATTGCAGGCTATTTAGAAGGTGTAGGGGCTACTACAGGAGTATTGATAATTTGTAATTGCAATTCCTTCACCTATTTTCCAATGTTGTAACTTTTATGATCTGCAAGTCCCCATCTTTTGCCAGGGCACTATAATCCTCTAAAAGATTACCATATCTTTCTAACAACTATTTAGTTTTATCTTCATTTAAGTTGGCAAACTGGGTCAAAACCTGAGAAATTTCTAGGTCCCCTGTATTGTGGATTGACCATACAATTTTATCCCCTTCCATCTGCTCTTTCACATTCAAAATCTGTGTCTTCCTATCCTTTGGATATAGACTCCATATGGCCAAGGCCTAATTTTTTGGGCTATACCCAAATCCTTTTATTATATCCCCTAATTAGGTCTGTGAAGATAGGGTAACATCTTCTTGTCTCTTTATTTGATCAATTATGAAGTTAGTATACAAACTCCACCCAGGCACAAGCAACATATTACTTTTTCTTACTAATTCCTTGGCCTCATCTGGAGTAAGATTTTCCACCTCAGGGTCATATTCTCTCAATTGTTGCAATGCCTCATTTGGCACTTGACCCTCCTTAGTTATTTGCACATTTGAGGCCACCTGTTGCTACTTATGCCACATTAAGAAACTCTTGAATTCCTTAGAATTCACAAAATTATCATCTTTTAGGAAAGCATCTTGTTCAATTATTCTTTCATCTTGGCCTAAAGCCAGAGGCAACTCTACATCCTCTGTTTCATACCTTTGTTGTCTTTTAGCCTCTCTGACTTCTTTCCTTATTTCATGGTGATGAAAGCTATTCCATGTGTAGAGGGCACTTACTCTATCCTTCTTCTTCTTCTTTGATGGCTCTCTAGCCATTAACTTCCTCTTTTTTTGTAAGGGCTCAGGGGTGTCATCTGAGCTAGGCAACTCACTGAGGTTGACAGTCTCACCTCCTTCCTTGGGTTCCTCAATTAATGGATACTCCATAGGGGGTGGGCTATATATTGGGTATCCACCATCAGTGTCCTCTTCACATTCAGAATTAGAGTGGGCCTTCTTACCCTAATTAGCATCATCAATCTGATCCTTCATGGATTCAACTAGTGTGTCAAATTGAGCCATCATCTACTCAAGTCTTTGGAGGTAAGCCAAAGTAGGAAAGAAACCCCCAAATACCAATCCTTTTCCTTTAAACTCTCTCTCAATTTTGTGCAACCGATCCAATTGTTGAATTCTATTCTCTACTTCATCATCTTCAATGATGTTTTTGATCACATCCTCCTCAGGATACTCTTCATGTTGCTTATTGAAATGAATGGTAGGCATGTAGTATCTCCTTGTATTAGCCATGAAACCTTCTATATCTACATACCTATGTGGAGCTGAAAACATCCTATATTTCTCTAACCAATCATTCACCTTACTGAAAGCTCCCTTTCCAATTGTAATATAGTGCACTCTGAAGTGTCGAGGAGTGAGAGTCCCCTTCTTGTGGGAAGCAAAGTGTTCTTTTTCTATCAACATGAGTTGCCAGACAAAATCTAGAAATGAAACTCTTGTTGGAACATAAAATGGAAGTAGATGAGGAGGCTGAGGGCATCCATAAACCCTAATCATTGTCTAGCCCTTCTCATAGTAAATGTCTCCCCAATTGTGACCCTTGGTCCAATTATGAAAAAACTTTTGGGGTCTCACCAATTGTAGGACCTTGGTGGATAATCTTGTACAATTAACTCCCCAACTCTGGAGAATGGGGTACACAATCCAGTTCTCAAAGGCACCAAATTCTTTCCTAGGGAAAGAAGGGCTCCAAAATCCTAACTAGAACTGTACTAGGTTAGGCTATCCATTCCACATCATCTATGGTTTGAGATCATTCAAATTATAAGACCATAATTGTGATACACAATGAGGTGCATTAGGAGGGAGTAGTGCATGAATCTGGGTGTAGAACCAGAGGTGAAGTTCTTCAAAGATAACAAACCCTCATGCATCTTATTTATTACATACCCAATGAATTCATACCCTTTTCTCACCATACGGCTCTGTGAATCCATTACTAACATCAAAATATCATAGGTAATCCTCTCAGGGCCCACATCAATTCCCGAAACCTAGCATATCCCATATGCAATGTATTTCATGTAAAACTTTAGGTCCTTGCAAGCATATGGAATTGACCCAGCCATAGGTGCAATATAATTTCTATTTTCCTTAGGCATGTGACTCTTAATCTCCCTAGAGACTAAAGCAGCCTCCTTGACATATCTATTCGTTTGAGCCTGTAAGTAAATTTTTGTGGCCATTGGAAACTGAATCCTAAAAGCATTCATGAAAGAATTCTGGTCTAAGGTTACCAAGGGTGAACCATCCTCTTTTCTAATTGTCATAGATAAGGGATCATATCTTTGGGATAGCATAAGGAGTGCATCCACATCTAGAAAAACCTCCGGGACAATCAATTTGGCTAACCCTGAAGTCCAAGGGTTTGAAACTGGTATAACACTATCACGATTTTTATAGAAATATGAAAATAAGCACATGCTCATGATCTTGGGAGTTCTAGCATCTCTACATTAGGCTAAATCATGGACAAAGATATCATCAGTAATATTCTTGTTTTGTGATGAACAAGGTAGAAGGGTGAGAAACTCATCTAAAAAGCTCTCTTTCACCTTTTTCTTCGACCCTCGACTATTGGAAGCTCCACTTGTTGTTGCCTGACTCATCCTGACTGTAACTCTAAAAATTCTTCTGCAAAAATTACTGATCACGCTGCAAGTCTGGAAAGCTAAAAAAACCTAGCGCTCTGTACTTCTTTGATATACTTCATAATTCTCAAATGAGCCATCTCTAACTATTTTATCCTATAGTATTGAATGCACCATCATTCCTGACATCTCCAGCTATCAAAAGGTCACTTCTACCATTACTTTGGCATGAACAGGGCTTCAATTTACTAGTCATAGCTCATAAATTTAAATTTAAATATTCTAAGAACTGGCGACTGAAGAAATGTCTCATAGTCATTTTATAACATTAGCACCTTAGAAAAGCATTATGAGATCTGGCGACTAAAAGGGCTTCTCATGGTCATGGAACATTATTGACTTTTCAAACTTCTTTTTGAGATATCCTGACTTGGCCATTTGGAGATTTGGTGACTGAAGGGAAGAAACCTTGATACATCTTTTCTAGAGATCTGGTGACTATAGTCGAAACTATATTGTGGCAACTTTATTCATTCTTTAAAACATTCAGTGATCACCTGACCTAGAGATCTGGCAACAAACCTGAATTCTCCTACTCGTTGAAGCCTTTAATTGTTCAACTTTCTACCTGAGATTACACAACTATCATTCATCTCCTTCCTCATTTCATCATACGGCCTACTTTAAGTCATGAGAGGTTTTCACAACTAACTATTTAATTCAGTGACCCAGAGGTAATTGTGTCACTGAATCGCTGGAGGTTATCCACTTAACTACCAGGAAGTTGAGATCACCCATCTACACAGTCGCTATATCGCTGAATAAAACATAACCACCAGGCTTCAAGAATTACATTAACTTTAACTTGACCTCGGGTTCATCTGGAGATCACGTGACAAAGGAAAACCTAAGTCGCGAAAACAATTCTTCATCTTGAGTTAGATCTGGAGATTAAGTGTTGTCTACATGATCAAAAGTTCATCAACAGTCCACATTAAGTCTGATAATCCTTTGTCACTTAACCACTGCATTTGGAGATTTGGAGACAACCCCGTCGTAGAATAACTAATTGCGCAAGAGATAGCTACCAACATTGGGAGATAACACGACCAAAGGAACTCTCAATCACTAAATAGAAAGACTAACCATGAGGAGATCATGAGATCTAGAGACAATTGTCAAAGAAGACCATTGTTCCATCTAGAGATTTAGTGACTAAAAGGAGAACTCAAAATCACCAAACAAAGGACCACTTTAATAAATCATCCTGAATTTGCCCGACAATATGTAAATTCAATCTAGAGATCACGTGACTATATTCCCTTAGTGATAAATCTGATACAACAGTCACTAGATCTCAAGAAAACATTGTGAGATCTGGAGACTAAAAAGGGAAATGCTAAGTCGTTAGATAATAAGGAATATTTTGAAAAGCTCATGAGATCGGCAACAAAGGCTTTCAGGCATTCGCTAAACAAAGAAGAATGGTCCTAAACCTTAAGGAGACTCAGCGACCAAGAGAAAAATAAAAGTGCACATGCTTATTTTGAGACTTAAGTCATCCGATAAAGTAACAGAGAAATAGAAAGCTGATGACCAAAACTAGGGCTTTTTCAATTTTCAAAGACATTTGGACCTAGCAAACCCTAAAAATTGTAAAATTTTTAGGATCATCCATAAATTTAGGGAAAAAAGTAAAAAATGAGATTTCTAACCAATAGTGGCTCTATCTGAGGATGTTAAAATGCGAGTTTGAACAAGAACCATAGATCTTTGGGACGCAGACCAAAAAATGCACTGACCTAAAACTTGAACTAAAACACACAGACTAAAGGAAACACACCTATACAATATTTACAAGACATTTACATATGCATGCATAAACAAGAACTCAGCTAAAGAAATGCTTTAAGAATTGTCCATGCACTAGCAAATCAAAAACTTCATTGTCCATACTCTTCAACAAGTAAGAGTCTTTTCCAAAATTTTCATGAATCACAAAGGGACCAAGCCATAAGGATTCAAATTTTTTATGCTTCCCTTTATCTTCTACTCTCACATTCCATTGAAGTACTAAGTCATCTATTTTGAATTTTCTAGTAGTTGCCCTCTTGTCAAACAGGTACTTTATTTTCTGTTGCAATTTGAAGTTGCACTTTTGACTTTCCCTTCTTGACTCATCTAATTCATTGAATTGCATAATCCTATCTTGCATTGGCTCTGAGACATCCAATTCCTCATCTTGAACAAACTTATAAACAGGAAGCAATTTACTTATAGGCAATCTTGACTATAAACCATATACAAGCTCAAAGGGAGACCTCCCAGTGGCTTTCTTCACTATGATCCTATTTTCCCATAGGGCTAGCTTCAACTTTGAATGCCAAGTTCTCTTATTTTTTTCAAGTGTTTTCTTCAAAATTTTAGAATGCTTTTGTTACTAAATTCAGCCTGTCCATTTGCCTGAGGATGATAAGGAGATGAATAAGATTCCATGATTCCATTGTTCTTGTAAAAATCCTTGAATTCATCAGATCTAAAACACATTGCATTATCTATGATCAATGTCATGGGGACACCAAATCTGGTTAAAATGATGTCAAGAAAAAAGTCAATAACAATTTTACTTGTTGCCTTCTTTGTGGGAATGGCCTCTATCCATTTTGTGAAGTAGTCAGTTGCAACAAGTACCCAACTATGTCCTCCACTAGATTTCTCAGAAAATTCCCCTATGAAATCCATCCCCCACATGGAAAATGGTGCCTCAGCAGTTATTGGGTTCAATAATAGTGCTCCTAAATATTTTAATTTGGAAGCAAATTTTTGACAGGCTTCACACTTCTTCACAAACTGAAATGAATCTTTAAACAACGTAGGCCAAAAGTAACCAGCCCTCAAGGTCTTATGGGTAGTAGTCTTTGCTGAATAATGGCCTCCACAAACACCAGCATGCATCTCACTCAAAACCTTCTCTACTTGACATCTATCAAGGAAAAAGAGAAAACTTCCATCTCTATTCATCCAATACAAGTCTCCTTATATCAACACTTCTGAGCTTGCAATTTTAGGGACCTCTTCTGGTTGTTAGTCATATATCCTGGACACTTGGCATTTTTGATGAAATATACAATATTAGCATAGTCTGTTTGTAACTCAATACTTGTTATTGTTTTATCTGAGATTCCTTCATTGTTAATCTGGACTAAATCCATATTCTCTTCGGTCATTAACTTTGCCAGGCCTTGTCCTCTCACAAGCTTGGTAATATGGATTTCTATATTGAATTCTTGAATCCTGGAAATCCACTTACACCTCTTACCAGTGACCCCAGACTGAGTAAGGACATCCTTAACTATAGCATGAGGGACATATGCAATGACCTTAGCACAAACTAGATAAGGCTTGAAAGATTTTACTGCTTTCACCAGTGCATATGCCTGCTTCTCCATCATCTCATAATTTAACTCTGCAGCTTGTAAAGACTTACTAAAGAATGCAATTGGATGGTCAAAACCTTCATTATCCTTTTGCAGTAGTACAACAACAATTGTGTGAAATCATGCAAAAGAGAAGAGTGAAAAGGGCTTAGTATAATTAGGGGACATAAGCATGGGTGCCTATTGAACTACTTCTTTAATTTTATCAAATGCACCTTGAACTTCAGCAGTCCATTGAAACTTCACATCCTTCTTGAGAAACTTCATAATGGGTTTGACAATTTTAGTAAAATTTGCAATGAATCTCCTAACAAAGTGGATCTTTCCTAAAAAGGATTGCACTCCCTTGAGATTTTTGGGTGTTGTAACTCTCTTGATGGCTTCAACTCTCTTTAGATCAATTCTTATTCATTCCTTTGATACAATGTGTCCAAGCAATTTTCCCTCTTTGACTGCAAAGTTTCACTTCTTTGAATTTAGAGACACACCATATTCCAAAGCTTTGACAAAAATCTTTTCTAGATGTGAGCAATGGTCAACAGCCAATTTTGAATAGGTAGTTAGGTCATCTTGGTACACAACCATGAATAGGTCAATATATTCCTTAAAAGCAACATCCATGGCTCTTTGAAAAGTTGCTCCAGCATTTCTGAGACCAAATGGCATTTTGACATAAACATAGGTTCCCCAAGGTGTAGTGAATGTTGTTTTGAACTTCTCAGATTCTTTTACTAACACCTGGTTATATCTAGAAAAACCATCCATCATAGACAATAATTCACATCTAGTGACTTTTTGCAACATTACCTCCATGTTGGGCAATGAATAGTTGTCCTTTAATGATGCAACATTTAAATTCCTAAAATCTACACACAATCTGATATCCCCATTCTTCTTTCTAACAGGGACTAAGTTAGATACCCAAGTTGAATGCCATATAGATTGGATTATTCCTGCATCACTCAACTTGACTAGCTCCTGTTGCATCTTAGGAGCTAACAATGGGTTGATGGGTCTATGTTTTTGCCTAAAAGGTTTGACCTCATCCATCAATGGGATTTCATGTTGGAACAAATCCTCTTTATAAGCTTTTAAGTCATCATATGACCATGCAAAAACATGCTTATACCTTCTTAACAATTTTATCAAATTATATCTCAATTGAGGGGCCAATCCCTTTCCAATATAAACCATTTGAGGTGCATTATGCGATCCCAAATTTATTTCTTCCAGATCTTCCACTTTGGCATTACTTGTTTTTGACATGTGATCATCTTGGCTATTATATAATGCTTTTAATTTAGTTAGGCCCTTAGGGATACTATTTGAATTCAATTGGATTACCTCATTTCCCATGACCATGTCCTTACCCTCAACTTCCTCAACCAATGTATTGCACTCTATAAGCCGATCTTCATATATGTCAAGGCATTGAATAAATTTCAGAATGTCATGATCATCCTCAAAAACTTGCCTATTGTAAATGTTGTCTGACACAACTGGCCTACTTTTTATTTCAACTATTGATACTCCAAACAAAGTTGAATCATCTCTCTTTAAAGAAATATTGGCCAAAAAATCAGCCATTATGTTCTTAGATCTTTCTACCCAACATATATTAAAACATTTCAATCTGGTCCCTAATTACATGCTTATACAATTTTAATCTATCATTTTTAACAGCATATTTAGATCAAACTTGTGCCACCACAAGCTCAGAATCACCAAAAACTTTTAAACATTTTATCCCATGTTTGATAGCAATATTCAATCCCAATGACAGTGCTTCATATTCAGTAGTATTATTTGTGCATTGAAAATTCAATGAGAATGAATACTTAAAAGTGGTACCTAATGGAGATATGAATAGAACTCCAGCTCCTGAGCCTTCCTTTGAGCATACTCCATCAAAATACATCTACCACAATCCATCTTACTGTTCCTTTAGTTCTTGGGTCAATGGATCTAAATCTTCCCTTTGTGAAATGGCCTTTTCCACTCTAAAATTCTCCATGTCAACATCCACATAACAATTCAACTCGTCCATCTTTTTTAGCTCTATCATGTGTTGAGTTCTGCTTTCTCTAGATACTTTCACATTTTCACCATCAATATTGAAAGTTGCAAAGGAAAAATCACACTGGATACTACCTCCCATTGAAGCACTCCATTTTCTAGATAGTAACATCCCATAGTGAGGTGGGATATCAACCACCAAGACACTCATTGTCAACAACTTATCAAGAAAATCTACTAACCTATAAGGAAAAGCCCTTATAGTACCAATAATAGGGACCTCTCTTGAATCCATAGCCTGACATCTTCCATGAGGTGTATCTACCTTCAAACCCAAAGATTTCATTATTTCTGCAAGCATAATAGTATTAGAGGCTCCTGAATCAATCATACAATTTTTTAACAACTTTCCATTTACTATAAGGGACAAAAAGAAAGGATCAACAGTCCCTATTGTAGTATTTATAACATTAGTATCCAAATAAATTTGAGGGATCTCAGAGATGATCTCTCCACATTGATTTTCAGTTGAATCATTTGCTGCAATAGTCACTTTACCACCCTTAGTGGAGTTTTGGGTATCAGAAGGAAGGACTCCTTGTACCCAATTCAAAGCTTTCTCTTTATGCTCCTCTATTCTCATCATCTCCAATAAGGGGACTTTAATAGTAATTTGTGACAACAGTTTTCCCATGTCAACTGGGACATACTTGGGATCAACTACATCTTACTTAATGGCAATAGCCTCCTTATTGTCTTCATGTTCCATAAGGCCTTGTTGATCCTTGTTCATGATTCTACCTTCCTTTTGGGTAGAGACAATAGTTTCCTGAAGAGGTTTTTGCTTTACCTTATAAGTCACATTAGGAGGAGCAAAAGTTACATTCTTCTTGATCCTAGTCTTGCTAACAATATCAACAACCTTACTTTTATCTTGAGCTTGTTTTACATCTTTTTCTGACCTTTTGATAAATATTCCAGATGACTTTTGATTGGCATCACCCACAACTCTATTTCTCAAGTTGTAGTTACTTTTAGCTTGGGTGACCATATCTACTATGATTTGTGCAATCTCTTCATCAGAAGGTCTCCTCAACACTACTATTTCATCATTTCTTAAGGTGTTGCACTGGACTCCATCCAAGTGACTATCCTCTTCATCAAAAAATATTTGTTGATGATAAATCTCATTTTTAACTTGGGAATTTCCAGCATCTTGATTTTCATCTTCTTCACTAGAATCTATTTCATCACATATGTATGAAGAAGTCATACCACAACCTTGACCATCATAAGATTCCTCATGGTTATTGTCCTGCTCATCATCCATAGAAACATTTTGAGCTATTGCATAGTAGTAAGGGTCATGAGGTGATTGGAAAGAAATACACCAAGGAACATCATCATTCATGTTCACTACATTTCTATGCAAGGGGTCTGGGGTCTTATCACTTGGCCTATCTTTTCTTTCAGGGAGCACTGGCTTCCCATCTTTCCATTGAGTGTTATAGGGATAGTTTTGCATTCTTGGAAATTTATTGAAGTTGTTGAAGGATGGCCTATCAGTTCCATGTACTCTATTATTTCTCACTTCATTAGGTTTCAAATCTTTTATTTCTTTCAAGATTTGCTTCAAACTATCATCATCTTTTGGTATTGTATCAGGTTTCACTGGCTCTTTTCTATTTGAGACTGAAGGCCTATAATCCTCTCTCCTTCCCAACTTTCCTGATATTCTTCTATTGCTGTCTATATTAATGGCCAGTTTGTAAGCTTCTACAAGATTTCTAGGGTTCTTATCTCTCAAAAGATACCCCATTTTTGAATCAAAAGCATTTAGATAAGTAACCAAACAAATCTTGTCATCTAGTTTGATAACCTACAACAATTTATGCGTTGCCTTCTAAAATCTGACATTGAACTCAACAACACCCTCATTTGGATTTTACTTGATATTTTTGAACTCATTAAGCATGAAACTCTCATTGGTTTTATCACCATATTATTCTTTGAAGAAACATTTGAACTGTTCCCATGAGCATATGCTAGCATGAGGCAAATTTCTAAACCAATCTCTAGCATCCTTCATTAGTGATTGAACAAAAAGCTTCATGATCACATCATTAGGCTCAATGTTGTAGTCATCTATCACATCAGTGAAAATTTTCAAATGTTCTTCACAAGTAACTGCATTGCTTCTAGTGAATTTTGGGAGCTTTTTCCTAATTTCATCAGGGATGGGATTTGGGTAGCCAGGAATGCCATTAAAAACCAACCGCTTATGGATTTCATGTATGGATCTTGTTTGAGATGGGCCAGCACCTAAAGATGTGGATGTTTGAACATTTGAGATAGTAGAAGTTTTGGGCATACCTAAAGTTCTAGTAGTGTTCAACACATTTACACCTTGTGCTTGAGAAGTGGAAAGCGTATTGGTGGGTCTAGAAGATTGCTTAAGGAAATGAATCTTTCTTTTTATTTTAGCCGTAGTGGCTTCCAGCTCTACCTTTTCTAACTCTTTGGCCAATATTTCTCATTCCCTTTTGGCCTTTTCCAAGTCAGCATCTAATCTTGATGCTTGATCTAGGGGTTTTTTGATAGTATTTGGTTCATTTATTGAAACTCCTACAGCCTTTTGCTTACCTTTGTCCCTAGGATTTCTTATATCATAATTTTTTTGGATAATAGGTTGATCTTCTACTTGTCCTATCATAGGAACTTGATTCAAGGCTTCAAAATCTAACAATTGCCTCTTCAATTGCTCTACTCTAATCATAGCATGCCTAATCTTTTCCTCTTTTTCTTTTTCTCTTTTTTGTCTTATTTGAATCTGCTTATGGATTTTTCTCTCCAATTCAAATACTTCTTCAAAAATTTCCTCAGAATTAGGAAGAGCTATTTTAGATGAAGATTCTTGGGCAGGGAATTCTTCTTAGTGGTCATCTAGTATTTGATGGTCTTGTAAGGGAGAATCATGGGGAAAAGACGGAACAAAGTCTTGCTTACTCCTAGTTTGGCCTCTAGATCTTCTGTTATTTCTAGGGATTCCTCTCCTACAGGACTGTGCTCTTCTCCCACCCTTTTTAGAGGGTGAGTAGTATTCTTCATACTGATTCAAACCCAAATCAATAGCTTCCTCATATTCAGAAGCATTTTCTTCTTGATTTGTCTGTACAGGCTCTTCTCTTCTTGTATTCCCTTTTTGTTTCCATGTGAAAGACATGTCATTAGTATTTCTATCCTTCCTTACATGACCTTGTCTTGATGGGGATGGGAGTTCTCCTTCTAGATTCTCTTCTAGATGTTCCTTTCTTAGGGATCTTGTAC
Source organism: Chamaecyparis obtusa (assembly GCA_027943335.1). Taxonomy (NCBI): domain Eukaryota; kingdom Viridiplantae; phylum Streptophyta; class Pinopsida; order Cupressales; family Cupressaceae; genus Chamaecyparis; species Chamaecyparis obtusa. Next base: position 250,117 of record BSBK01004574.1, on the reverse strand, counting down.
TTCTATGAGTCATTGTAAAGTAGTAATTGAATTTTAGAACACTGTTTCAGAGATTTGGTTGGATTCGCCACCCAACTTCCTTTTGGGGTTTGGAGAAAGTAGTCCAATAATAAAAGCTTTGATCTTGTGTAATATAACCAGAGAATTTAACTGTTTGATAACTTGCTGACCTCCCCAGCAGAGTCACCAATTTGTTAGGGATTTTTCTTGTAGGACTAAAATGATACTTGAACTTATGTTCCTTGAGACTGATTCCCACAAGAGAAAGGCCTAATTGTTGAGGATTGGATAAGGTCCTCCTTCATTTTCAAGCTCCATAGACTTAGGCAGGTATTACCTTCTGATGATAACTATTTTTAGAGTATTCTTATGAGTGGACACTGATTAGCTTCTATTCTTCTTAATGCAAAAACCTATAGAACATTTGCATATGACTGTAACCACTTTAATGAAAATTCTGACCAGACAAAGTGTGATTTTAAGTAAAGTAGTAATCAGTGCTTTAAGGATTCTCATCCTTCTTCCTTTTAAGGAGGGACAAGCTAATGTGATTCTCTCTTTATAGAATCAAGAAATATGAACTAAATGCCCTAGGCACAGTCCAAGCTATTTGGTGCAATAAACATGAAATGAAAAGGTATTGGTAAATGATGTGAAAATTCCAACTTCTCTTTTGAGATCTATGAAAGATAAAACCACAAGAGACAAACACCAAACCAATGCCTTATCCTAAGGGCAACAGAATCAAAATGCAAACCAACAAGTAAATTCTAAAAGAAATACAATTAGTATGCCTTACATACCAACTCCAAATCCAAATAGATTTCCTTACAAACTATTCTATTAACCAAATACTATTATCATCAACAATCCATACAAATATATCCACTCTTCAAGATGAAATATGAGAACTTTTAATTCTTTCCTTGAAAGAAACTCATCAGTCAGCCAAGCAGATTGCCTTACAACTAGTATATTTTAAATGTCTAACATGAAAAATATACAAGAGTACAATATAAAAGCAAAGAGACACCAACAATATATGGCAGAAGTTGTAGTGTATTTGTATTAAAATCAACTTGCCACTTACATTCATAATTCCATTACTTAGAAGATTAGACACAAAACTTTGTGATCTACCTCCAAGCAGTCATGTTCTATTTTTCTATTTCTTTCCAACCTCCTTTACAAAAATGAGTCTTCAACTCTATATACAATCTCTTTTCAACCACCTTGGAATTCCCTCATTAATGAGAATGCAACAAGCTTTGAATGGTTGAAAAGCCTAACTTTCTAAAAACATAAGAGACAAAAAATAAGAATAAAATACACACCCAGCCCCTAGGTGGTGAAAGGACAAAACTTCCTCAGACAAATGTACATCTTTGGCTGCTCAAAAACTAACACCTTCAACTACAAATATTTATGATATCTCCTTGAGTTCAATGAGATATGGTGACTACCATTTCAAGTTAACCTACACCATTCTTGAATGATATGTTATCAATCATGTATTCCTCAGATCAGGTATTAGGTGTGTCAGATGTCCTTCTCAATCTTCATCCAAAATGTCCAAATCAGCTACGGTAGATCTAGCCTTTTTGGGTTTTGTCAATTCATCCCATGCATTTAGTTGTTCCTCTAACGGCCAATCAAAGTTTTGGACAAGTTGCAGTTGGGCCTTTTGTCTCTCCCACCAGGCATCTATAGTTGCCTTGATATCCGACACAAATTTGGTGAGGTCCACCTCTGCTTTGATAGCTTCATCTAGGGCTTTGTTGAAGCCTTCTAAATCAATATTATTATCTTCACCTAAAAATGCCTCTTTCCTAGGCAGTAGAAGATCAACATACAATCTCCAATGATCAAGGCTCTTTATGACTCCATCTGTACTCAAAATTGAGGGGATGAATTTGTTGGAATACGAGCTGAGCATGGCTATCTTAGCCTCAATCAGATTTTCCTTACCCTTGAAAAGTGGTAAGATGGCTTTAATTATGTCAATATCCTCACCAACCCTCACAACTATCTCTGGTATGTCACTCCCCAAAGATTGAGCAAGAATCAATCTTTCAAAAAGTGGTGCTCTAACAGACCACACTGTATGAAATCTACTCAAAATTTGCACATAATTGTTGACCTCCTTTTGCAATTTTGGAAACTTGCCCTAAGCATTATAAACCAGGTCAAATTTATCTTTAATGGTATTCATTTTGTGTTGCAAAATATTCAAAAGGGCCTGCAATATAGCTTGATTCTTTTCCTCATTAATCTTCTTTAATTCTGCTACAACCTCCTCCTCTATCATTCCTTGTACCTCTATTACTGCAAGCTATTCAGGAGGTGCAGGGGCTACTACAGGAGTATTGATAATTTGTAATTGCAATTCCTCCACCTTTTTCTCCAATGTTGTAACTTTTATGATCTACAAGTCCCTATCTTTTACCAAGGCACTATAATCCTCTAAAAGATTACCATATCTTTCTAACAACTATTTAGTTTTATCTTCATTTAACTTGGCAAATTGGGTCAAAACCTAAGACATTTCCAGGTCCCCTGTATTGTGGATTGACCATACAATTTTATCCCCTTCCATCTGCTCTTTCACATTCAAAATCTATGTATTTATATCCTTTGGATATAGACTCCACATGGCCAAGGCTTGATTTTTTGGGCTATACCCAAATCATTTTATTATATCCCCTACTTGGGTCTGTGAAGATAGGGTAACATCTTCTTGTCTCTTTATTTGATAAATTATGAAGTCAGTATACAAAATCCACCTAGGCACAAGCAACATATTACTTTTTCTTACTAATTCCCTAGCCTCATCTGGAGTAAGATTTTCCACCTCAGGGTCATATTCTCTCAATTGTTGCAATGCCTCATTTGGCACATGACCCTCCTCAGTTAGTTGAACATTTGAGGCCACCTACTCCTCCTTATGCAACATTAAGAAACTCTTGAATTCCTCAGAATTCACAAAATTATCATGTTTTAGGAAAGCATCATGTTCAATTATTCTTTCATCCTAGCCTAAAGCCAGAGGCAACTCTACATCCTTTGTTTCATACCTTTGTTTCCTTTTAGCCTCTCTGACTACTTTCCTTATTTCATGGTGATGAAAGCTAGTCCCTCTATAGAGGGCACTTACTCTATCCTTCTTCTTCTTCTTTGATGGCTGTCCAGCCATTCACTTCCTCTTTTTTTGTAAGTGCTCAAGGGTGTCCTCTGAGCTAGGCAGCTCACTGAGGTTGACAGTCTCACCTCCTTTCTTGGGTTCTTCAATTAATGGCTACTCCATAGGGGGTGGGCTATATATTGGGTATCCACCATCAGTGTCCTCTTCACATTCAGAATTAGAGTGTGCCTTCTTACCCTGATTAGCATCATCAATTTGATCCTTCATGGATTCAATTAGTGTGTCAAATTGAGCCATCATTTGCTCAAGTCTTTGGATGTAAGGAAAAGTAGGAAAGAAACCCCCAAATACCAATCCTTTTCCTTTAAACTCTCTCTCAATTTTGTGCAACTGATCCAATTGTAAAATTCTATTCTCTACTTCATCATCTTCAATGATTTTTTTGATCACATCCTCCTCAGGATACTGTTCATGTTGCTTATTGAAAAGAATGGTAGGCATGTAGTATCTCCTTGCAGCAACCATGAAACCTTCTATATCTACATACTTATGGGGAGCTGCAAACATCCTGTATTTCTCTAAGTAATCATTCACCTTACTAAAAGCTCCCTTTCCAATTGTAATATAGTGCACTCTAAAGTGCCAAGGAGTGAGATTCCCCTTCTTGTGGCAAGCCAAGTGTTCTTTTTCTATCAACATGAGTTGCCAGACAAACTCTAGAAATGCAACTCTTGGTGGAACATAAAATGGAAGTAGATGAGGAGGCTGAGGGCATCCATAAACCCTAATCATTGTATAGCCCTTCTCATAGTAAATGTCTCCCCAATTGTGACCCTTGGTAGAATTATGAACAAACTATTGGGGTCTCACCAATTGCAGGACCTTGGTGGATAATCTTGTACAATTAACTCCCAAACTCCGTAGAATGGGTTACACAATCCAGTTCTCAAAGCCACCAAAATCTCACCTAGGGCAAGAAGGGATCCAAACTCCTAACTAGAACTATACTAGGTTAGGCTATCCATTCCACATTATTTGTGGTTTGAGATCATTCAAATTTATAAGACCATAATCGTGATACACAATGAGGTGCATCAACAGGGAGTAGTGCATGAATCTAGGTGTAGAACTAGAGGTGAAGTTCTTCAAAGACAACAAACCCTCATGCATCTTATTTTTTACATACCCAATGAATTCATACCCTTTTCTCACCATACAGCTCTATGAATCCATTACTAACATCAAAATATTAGAGGTAATCCTCTCAGGGCCTGCATCAGTTCCCAAAACCTAGCATATCCCTTATGCAATGTATTTCATGTAAAACTTCAGGTCCTTGTAAGCATATGGAATTGACCCATCCATAGGTGCAATATAATTTCTATTTTCTTTAGGCATGTGACTCTTAATCTCCCTAGAGACTAAAGCAGCCTCCCTGACATATCTATTCACTTGAGCCTGTAAGTTAATTTTTGTGGCCATTGGAAACTGAATCCCGAAAGCATTCATGAAAGAATTTTTGTCTAAGGTTACCAAGGGTGAACCATCCTCTTTTTTAATTGTCTTAGATAAGGGATCATATCTTTGGGATAGCATAAGGAGTGCGTCCACATCTAGAAAAACCTCTGGGACAATGAATTTGGCTAACCTTGAAGTCCAAGGGTTTGAAACCGGTATAACACTGTCATGGTTTTTATAGAAATATGAAAATAAGAACATGCTCATGATCTCGGGAGTTGTAGCATCTCTATAGTAGGCTAAATCATTGACAAAGATATCATCAGTAATCTTCCTATTCTGTGATGAACCAGGAAGAAGGGTGAGAAACTCATCTGAAAATCTCTCTTTCACCTTTTCCTTCAACCCTCGACTATTGGAAGCTTTGCTTGCTATTGCCTAACTCATCTTGACTGTAACTCTAAAAATTCTTCTACAAAAATTACTGATCACGCTACAACTCTAGAAAGCTCAAAAAACCTAGTGCTCTATACTTCTTTGGTATGCTTTGTAAATCTCAAATGAGCCGTCTCTAACTATTTTATCCTACAGTATTGAATGCACCACCATTCCTGACATCTCCAGCTATCAAAAGGTCACTTCTGCCATTACTTTGGCATGAACAGGGCTTTAATTTACTAGTCATAGCTCAAAAATTTAAATTTAAATATTCTAAGATCTAGTGACTGAAGAAAAGTCTTGTAGTCGTTTTATAACATTGGCACCTTAGAAAAGCATTCTGAGATCTGTTGACTAAAAGGGCTTCTCGTGGTCATAGAACTATGTTGACTTTTGAAACTTCTTTTTGAGATATCCCAACCCAGCCATTTGGAGATTTGGTGACTGAAGGGAAGAAACCTTGATACATCTTTTGTAGAGATCTAGCAACTATAGTCAAAACTATATCACGACAACTTTATTCATTCTTTAAAACATTCAGCGATCACCCAACCTGGAGATCTGGTGACAAACCTGAAGTCTCCTAATCATTGAAGCCTTTAACTATTCAAATTTCTACCTAAGATTATATGACTATCATTGATCTCCTTCCTCATTTCATCTTATGGCCTACTTTAAGTCATGAGAGGTTTCAAAAAATAACTGTTTAATTCAGCAACCCAGAGGTAACCGTGTCGCTGAATCATTGGAGGTTATCCACTTAACTGCTAGGAACTTGAGATCACCCATCTATACAATTGCTGTATCGCTAAATAAAACATAACCACCGGGCTTCGACCATTACATTAAATTTAACTTGACCTCGGGTTCATCTGGAGATCACTCAACAAAGGAAAACCTAAGTCATGAAAAAAATTCTTCATCTTGAGTTAGATCTAGAGATTAAGCGCCATCCACGTTATCAAAAGTTCATCAATGGTCCACATTAAGTCTAATAATCCTTTTTCACTTAACCGCTACATTCAGAGATTTGGTGACAACCACATCATAGAATAACTAACCATGCAAGAGATAGCTGCCAACATTGGGAGATAACGCAACCAAAGGAACTCTCAATCACTAAATAGAAAGACTAACCGTGAGGAGATCATGAGATCTAGAGACAACCGTCAAAGAAGACCATTGTTCCATCCAAAGATTCAATGACTAAAAGGAGAACTTATAATCACCGAAAAAAGGACCACTTTAATAAATCATCCTGAGATTTCCCGACCATAGGTAAATGTAATCTGGAGATCATGTGACTATAGTCCCTTAGTGATAAATTTGATACAGCAATCACTAGATCTTGAGAAAACATTGCGAGATCTGGAGACTAAAAAGGGAAATGCTAAGTTGTTAGATAATAAGGAATATTCTGAAAAGCTCATGAGATTAGGCAATAAAGGCTTTCAAGCATTCGCTAAACCAAGAAGAATATTCCTAAACCTTAAGGAGACTCAACAACCAAGAGAAAAATAAAAGTGCACATGCTTATTTTGAGACTTAAGTCATCCAATAAAGTAATAGAGAAATAGAAAGATGATGACCAAAACTAGGGCTTTTCTAATTTTCAAAGACATTTGGACCTAGCAAACCCTAAAAACTACAAAATTTTTAGTATCAGCCATAAATTTAGGGAAAAAAGTAGAAAATGAGATTTCTAACCAACATGACCAGCTTGGTAAATAAATGGGTGATACTTAGTTGTTTTATACCTTGTAGCAAAAAATCTCTTCTAGTGAAGGCAAGGATAACAAAGTAGACGAGGTAACCTTTTCCTTTCAAATCTTAACACACTGTGTGCAATAACATGTTAGTCATTTCTACTTGGTGCTCTTATTTCAAATTGAAGCTATTTATATTGTGAAGTTTAAAATCCCCTTTAGAGCTTTTGTGTTTGCCTCTTCCTCTCCATTTGTGTTGGGCTGTCATGAAACCTCCACTTCCAAATTTTGGGGGTACTTCTCCCTTAATAAGTTCTCTACCTGAGTGTTATGATATGTTAATAAGGTTGATATCACTAGAAGAAATTAGAAGCAAGGTCAAAAACACTATTCTAGGATCTATAATTGAGAGGGTAATTCAGAGCAGACTGGCAGAAGCTACCACTTTTCCCACAGTGACTCCATGCCCAAAGCTAGTAGTCAAATGCACTAAAGGGTATAGTATGGAAGAAAAATGCATCAAAAAGATAGATGGAAGCCCTTGAGTTTACATAAATAGAGATGTTATTTTAACTAAAATGGGTATTCCTAAGAAAGATCCTGTTAGAAAGTAAAGTCCACCAAGATAACTGAGAGGGGGTGGGTGAATGAGTTATCAGATAATTATAAATTTTATCATCTTCAACAACATTAAACCATATAAGTAATATAATTACCAACCATAGAAAGATATTCATACACAATAACACAATGACACAAGATATGTTGACTAGGGAACCTCTTGATCAAAGAGTAAACCCCCAGTGGCAATGCTACACATAAAAGATGTACTAATATGAATATTCATTATGAAAGGATAGACTCTATTAGGAGTCTTATGAAATACATTCAGTACATATGAATCCCTATTTGGAGATTTTGAATACTTGTTAAAAGATTCTAACCCTATTAAGTGTTATGGAAAATAGAAGGACCCACTGCCCAAATAGCTTCAGGGTAAGATCACTGAACACACTATCCAAATAATCTTTGCATTACTCAAGAGAATAATATGTTACCTCTTCTCTGACTATACCAAACTACACTCACTATTACATCAGATCTCAATTTCAGATCTCTGTACTTCACATGTCTTCCTTCACAAATTTGCTTTCATACTTAGCTCTTTTCTTCACTTCATGCATACAGCATCACACACGATCGCTACTTCCACATCAAAAATACATACTACTACTACTACTTAGCATCAATAAAATACATTCCTTTTTTTATACCACACTCAAATAATTACAAATGAGTCGGCATACAATTACAAAATAAAAGTTTCCACACGCTACACCAAAATTACATAAAACTGTCAACTTCCAAATACAATAAATCTTCACTCATGTGACCTCAAAGTTTGCACTATCATCCACATCACTATCAACATGTCTTCAACTTACCTTTAACTGTGCAAAACTAGATTCAATCCTGATTAGGAGATATCATCTGATTTCCACAAACCTCTACTCAAGAACACTGGATGAATCTGCTTCCACCAAAATGATCATAACTTCCACGAATAAATGAATTACTATCTGCACTCTTAACCATAGACATATAACATATCAAAGATTATAACCTCAACATCACATAGCTCCAAATACAATAACCCATGTGCGCTAATCCAAACTCTGTCTGCTTCTCTGCAAGTCTTTGGTAAATCACTGTGTTGACATTAATGACAATCATAGTCATGAATGCAACAACAACTACTACAGAATGGCTACCAAACATTTAGCATTCATTCCTAACAATCTCCCCCATTGGCATTGATGACAACATAGATGAAAAACATCCAATGTTCCAAAAATCAAATACTGCAACACTGCTTCTTCAAATCCTCTTCATCAATCAAATCTTGCTTCATTATCCTATTTAGTTCTCTCCAAAAAATGTCTCATATTGTTTTTCATGTACACTTCTCCCCCATTAAAATCAATGATAGAAATTACATCACTATTTCAACAACAACTCAATGTCAAAAGACACTTTTTAGAAAATACATTTACTAGAGTCCTCATGACTCAGCTCAGATACACATACTCCCTCATAGAGGAAGTACCAACATCCAATCCAGAAGAAAGATAAGGCTCATATACCATTGGATGGCTACAACCAACTAAATCACTTCTCAAAAGTAGGCTGGGGTGTAACCCCAAGCATACCTCTCAGATACTTAAATGTATCCTTAGGAAAAGGCTTTGTGAATATATCTGCTATCCACTCCTTTGTACTTATGTACTCGAGTATGACTTCTTTCTCAACAACTTTCTCTCTTAAAACATGATACTTAATCTCTATATGCTCTATCTTAGAATGTAATAGAAGTTTCTTAGACATACTAATTGTATTGGTGTTGTCATAATGTACGACAATAGGCTCAACAAATTTTATTCCAATATCCTTTAGCATTTGTTTCATCCAAAATATTTGGTTACAATTTTTTGTTGTTGCTACATATTCTACTTCTACTGTTCTTTGTGAGATACAATTCTGCTTCTTGCTTAGCCAAGAAACTAATCTTCCTCCAAGGAAAAATGCTCCACCACTGGTGATTTTCATATCATCAACACTGCCTCCCCAATCAACATCTATATATGCACATAGGGTAAAATCATCAAATTTTTCAAACCATAGTCCATAGTCCATTGTGCCTCTTAAATATCTCAGTATCCTCTTTACTACTACATAATGTGATTCTCTAGGATCAGCTTGAAATCTTGCTACAATTCCAACTGAATGTGCTATATCAGGTATTGTATGAGTCAAATATTGTAATCCTCCAATCATAGATATGTATTTCTTCTGTTCTACTGCAGAAGTCTCATCTGTGCTAGATAACTTATGTCCAGTCACCATAGGTGTTCCAACTAGTTTACAATCCTCCATTCCAAATATTTTCAACAAGTCATTCAAGTACTTTGTCTGACTTACAAAGATACCATCATTGTTTTGTGTTATCTGTAATCCCAAAAATTATTTCATCTCACCAATCATACTCATTTCAAATTTAGTCTTCATTTCATCAGAAAATTTGTCACTAGGTTCATTTTCTCCTCCAAAGATAATGTCATCAACAAAAATAACTATAAAACTAACAAACCATTTTCAATTTCTTTTGTGTATAGATTGCTATCAGCTATTCCTTTTGTAAATCCCAATTTTAACAAATACTTATCCAGTCTTGCATACCAAGTTCTAGGTGCTTGTTTAAGTCCATATAAATCTTTCTTCAATTTACATACCATGTCTCCTTCTTGAGTTAAAGGAAAACCTTCAGGCTGCTCAATGTAGACTTCTTCTTCCAATTCTCCATTCAAAAATGTTAACTTCACATCCATTTGATATACTTTGAATTTCTTGTAAGTTGCATAAGCCAAAAACATTCTTACTGCTTCAATTCTTGCAACAGGTGCAAAGGTTTCTTCATAGTCAATTCCTTCTTGTTGTGAGTAACCCTTACATACCAATCTTGCTTTGTTTCTTACTACTTCTCCTTGTTCATTCATCTTGTTTCTGAATACCCATTTAGTTCCAATAACATTCTTGTCTTTAGGTCTAGGGACCAATTCTCATGTCTTATTCTTTTCAATCTGATCTAGTTCTTCTTTCATAGCATTATTCCAACTTTCATCTTCACAAGCTTCATTAGTAGTCTTACGTTCAATTTGAGAAATCCAACATAACTATTCTTGTGCATTATTTCAAGTTAGAACTCCTCTTTTGATGCTCCCAATAATCTATTCAAAAGGATGATTCCTTAACAAACTCTTGCTAGGTGTCATTATCTCAGATCTCTCTTCAGATGTAGGTTCTTCAATAACTTCACTGTGGCTTTAATTCAAAAAATCACTGTCAGTTTCATAAAATAATTCAGTAGATCCAATGTTAGGTTTAGGATGAGCTTCTTCATTAGATTCATAATCAAGCATTCTTTCTTGAATTTTGAACTTTTCATCAACTTTAACATTTGCGCTTTCAATAATTGTCTTAGTTCTTTTATTGAAACATCTATATTCTTTGATTTTTAAAGAATATCCAAGAAATATACCTTCATCACTTCTAGGATCAAACTTTCCAATATCATCATCTCTCTTTATATAACATTTGCTTCCAAAAATTCTAAAATACCTAACTAAGGGTGCATGTCCAAACCATAATTCACAAGGTGTCTTGTTTGTGTCTGCTCTAATTTGTACTCTATTCATTGTATACACTACTTTGTTTGCTACTTCTCTCTAGAATATCTTCACTAAATCATTTTCAAACAACATAGCTCTTGCTGCTTCAGTCACTGATCTGTTCCTTCTTTCTGCAATGCCATTTTGTTTAGGTGTTCTAGGGGATGAATACTATCTTTTAATGTCATTTTCTTCACAAAAAGTGTTAAACTCTCTAGAAGTAAATTCTCCACTTCTATCAGATCTCAAATATTTAATCTTAATTCTAGATTCATTCTCAACTTTATTCTTAACAACCTTAAACTTATCAAATGCTTCAGATTTTTCTTTAAGAAATACAATCCACATCATTCTTGTAAAATCATCAACAAGAATCATAAAATACCTTTCTCCGTAGAATCCACTAGTCCTGGTAGGACCACTCAAATCTGTATGAACAATCTCCAGCTTCTCTATAGATGTAAACTTTTTACTAGGAAAAGAACTTCTCTTCTATTTAGCCATTACACATTCTTTGCAAATCATGTTAGTAGGCTTCATAATTTTAGGTAAATCTCTTACTACAAGTGTAGTACTTACTTTCACAATGTTATCAAAGTTTATATGACAAAACTTTCTATGCCATAACCAACTAAAATCAATCTTAGTAATCAAACATTTCATCTTAGTAGGATTCAACTGAAATACATTACCTCTAGTTCTAGATCCAGTTCCAATCAGATTTCCATCTTTATCCTTTATCACACAAGTTTTCTCATTAAACCAAACTTGATATCCCTTATCAACTAACTATCCAACACTCAAAATATTATGTTTCAATCCATCCACAAAATAAACATCATCAGTATTAGTCTTTTCATCAAGAGTAATAGATCCTATACCTTTAATCAAACAAGGTGCATTGTTTCCAACTCTAACAACTCCTCCATCATATTCATTCAACTTTATGAACTTTTTCATGTCTCCAGTCATATGATGTGAACAACCACTATCTATAATCCAGTCAGCTTTCTTTTCAACTTAAGAAACTAAGGCTTTTTCTTCCTTAACATCACTTTTAGGATTCTCTTCTTTAATTGCTACAAATCCTATGTCATCATTATTTTCAGTATCACTTTCACTTAAAGTTATTTCTATACTAGCTTCAAGATCTTCATCATTAGCATAATAACATTCCTTAGATCTTCTAGGTTTGAAATTGCTACTGTATTTTTTAACTCTCTTAGGACATTTAGATGCAAAATGACCATTTTCTTGACAAGTCCAACATTTAAATATTTTCTTACCATCTGGTTCTCTTTTCACAAGCAAGGAAATACCTTCTTCAATCTTCGTGTCTTCTTCATTTCTAGATCTACTGCTACTAGCATAATCTTTGCTCACACTAATGCTTCTTGACAAAGTACAGTGAATACTAAGAGCACTGAATGTTGTCTCCATTCTAGGTAAGTCTCCTGATAATCTCAGGTTCATTTTTGCTGCTTCCAATCTTCCAAGAAGAGTCTCTCTTGTAAAGTTTGTTGTACAAGGTATGACTTGTTCAATCATCTATGTTGTCTACTTAAATATAGGAGTCAATGTCCTTAGAATTTTCCATATCACTTCATTCTCTATCTTTGTTCCTCCACAAGATTTTATACCTGTAATGATTTCTGACATTCTACCAATATAACTTCTAAAAGATTCATCATCCAAAATTCTTATATCTTCAAATGCACATATTCAATTATGTAATCTAACTCTTTTTGCATGTTCATCACCTTCAAAAGTAGAGTGTAAAGCATTCCAATTTTCATGAGATTTTTTCAAATATTTTACCTGACTGTACTCATTCTCTGGAAGTGCTGTCAAAAGTGCTTCTCTTGCAAGTATGTTACACATGAATAGATCTCTCTCTTCTGCAGTACATGTTTCAAGATTTTCCTCTTCAATGATAGTCTTATTATTCTTTGTAATCAACCATTAACCTGATCCTAAACATAGTAGGTGTGTCTTCATCTTTTCTTTCCAGCTACCAAAATTTACTCCATCAAACTTAGGGCTTTCTTTCCTAAAATTCACCATGGATCTCCTTAAGCTGTTAAACTTCTCTTTCAAGGACCTACTACTTTGATACCAATTGTTAGAAAGTAAAGTCCACCAAGATAACTAAGAGGGGGGGTGGGGGGGTGAATCAGTTATCAGATAATTATAACTTTTATCATCTTCAAAAACATTCAACCATATAAGTAATATAATTACCAACCATAGAAAGATATTCATACACAATAACACAATGACACAAGATATGTTGACTAGGGAACCTCTTGATCAAAGAGTAAACCCCGGTGGGAATGATGCCCACAAAAGATGCACTAATATGAATATTTCTTGTGAAAGGATGGACTCTGAGGAGTCTTATGAAATACATTTAGTACATATGAATCCTTGTTAGGAGATTTTGAATCCTTGTTAAAAGATTCTAACCCTCTTAGGAGTTATGGAAGATAGAAGGACCCACTGCCCAAATAGCTTCAGGGTAAGATCACTGAACACACTGTCCAAATATTCTTTGCATTACTCAACAATATAATATGTTACCTCTTCTTTGACTATGCCAAACCACACTCACTATTACATCAGATCTCAATTTTAGATCTTTGTGCTTCACATGTCTTCCTTCACAAATTCTCTTTCATACTTAGCTCTTTTCTTCACTTCATGCATACAACATCACACACAATCGCTACTTCCACATCATAAATACATACTACTACTAATTACCAACAATGAAATACATTCCTTCCTTAATACCACACTCAAATAATTACAAATGAGTTGGCATACAATTACAAAATAAAAGTTTCCACACGCTACACCAAAATTACATAAAACTGTTAGCTTCCAAATACAATAAATATTCACTTGTTTGACCTCAAATTTTATGTTGTCATCCACATCACTATCAATGTGTCTTCAACTTCCCTTTAACTGCACAAAACTAGATTCCATCCCGATTAGGAGATATCATCTGATTTCCACAAATCGCTACTTAGGAACACTGCCTGAATACTGCTTCCACCAAAATGATCATAACTTCCATGAATAAATGAATTACTATTTGTGCTCTTAACCATATAAATATAACATATCAAAGATTATAACCTCAAAATCACATAGCTCCAACTACAATAACCCATGTGCGCTAATCCAAACTCTGTCTGCTTCTCTGCAAGTCTTCGGTAAATCACTATGTTGACATCAATGAAAATCATAGTCATGAATGCAACAACAACTACTATAGAATGGCTGCCAAAAATTTAGCATTCATTCTTAATAGATCCATATAGGGGATGGACCATTCCTTCTTCTCATTCTATCTTTGCTACCAAATGATAACTCTATAGAAATGAGATCGCTTAGATTTGGCTATTGAAGGCACAAAAGGAAGGGTCTAGGCTTCCTAAACCTCTCACCATTGACCATTTCAAGCCAAAGGTTACTAAGTTACTCATATTTCTCAATAAAATCAAATGAAATTAGCATGCATAGTACTGGCTATTAGGAATGGGAACACTGAGAGGGGGGGGGGGGGCGGGGGGGTGAATCAGTGTTCACTGTATTTTATCTTTTTACTTAATCTTAAACTGAACTTAAATACTTAATTACTGAAATGAACATCCACATAAACATGAAACATGAAATCAACACACAACACCATTATGGTTATGGGGAAACCCAAATAGGTAAAAACCCCAGTGGGAATTGACACCCACTAAAATTATGTACTAGTGTTTTATGATCCTTGTTGGAAGATCCTTAACCCTATTAGAAGTTGTTTTACAATGTATTAAGTATAGTAGACCTTGTCAAGGTTCAGACCCTATTAGGAGTCTTTTAAAATAAACCCTATTAAGGGTGTGGACTCACTATCCTAGAGCTCACTGCTCAAATGGTGAACGTTGCAACCTTCTGATCTCAGATACACACTATATCTGTTGGATGAACTATTATTGTAACACTGCTTGTCTGATTAGTTCCTTTGATGCACTGATGCTTTTCCCTCTTAAAAAGCTCTAATAAATCTTATAGACTCTTTGCATACTTTTTCTCTACTTATCTCCACACTATATTCACTTTCATACTAATTGCAATGGGTGCATCTTATATTTATATGCACATACAAAACAAATAACTAGGTCAGCCCTTTAACCGATTACATACAACACTTCCAATTGAATTGGCTGAAGCGTGTTTATAGAAAAACACAATTTCATGTCAAAAACCTAATTACAATAGGCACATGGCCTTTACATTATAATAATATAATCACAAATCAAAATGCCAACAATCGACTGCTTACTCTGCTCTTCTCTAGCACACACTGGCTATGTAACTTCAATTGTCTGTAACTTTTTCATACTTGCATATATGATCATGCACTCATAGAATAAGCATGAATATACTCTAACCAACTTATCTTCTTGGGTGCATACCATAACTTAGTTGTATGCATGTGCGTTGATGCTCTGAGCTTCGGGTACACTATACATTATCCAGTCTTCAACACTTAGCCAATTTTTGATCTTTTCATCAAGTGCGCTGACTCCAAACTACTATATGACTTTGTTTCCATAATGAAAACACTATACTAAGTCATATACACTAGTATAGCCAACTTTCCAACAATCTTCCCCTTTGTCATTGATGGAAACAAAGGAATATGACCAAGTTGCTAATTGTTCCTTAATAGAAATTTTTTTTGTCTTATATCTCTCTTATCCATAAAATTATATCTTATATCTCCTTATACATATCTATAACCCATATTCTATACATACTCCCCCTTTGACATTAATGACAAAGGTGCTTCAAAACTGTATCTAAAAATACTTACTGTGAGAGAACATCTGAATACGCTATCTACAGGTTTTGAATCTCCTTCTTCCAAAATGTGATCAATGAATTTACAATCTGGAGACGGGCACATAGTACATACTATAGCTTCTCCATTTTCTCCAAATCTATGCTTATACCTTGATCATATGTCACCATGTTGGCATCGATCTCCTTGATATTCTGATTGAGTATATCTAGTGAGGGCACAAGAGCATTACTGAGCTATGTTTTCCTTGCCCTTATCTTTGACATCTCTTTCTCATCTTTTTCAATCTTATCTATCTATCCTTGGTAGACATTATTAGTCATGTTCACATCAATGGATGGATCTTCCACTGATTTCCTTATGTTGTCTATCATAGCTTCTACCTCTTGTATCTTCTTGTATAGATCACTAGTCAACTTGTCCTAGTTCATACAGTCAGCAATAATCTTTCTACCCTTTGCTGCAAACTCCTTCAAGGATGCTTGACCAGTATTTAGTGAGCTTAGGTCAAGTGAAAAGTTGCTAACCAATTCACTTAGCCTTTTCTTTCTATATTTCTCCTCTACAACTAATGATACTGATTTTTCCAAGCTAGATAAATTTCTCTTGAACTGTGAAATAACTGCACTCACATCATCAACGGAGTGTACCTTTGACACTTTCTTGTCTTTTGGTAACAAGTTGTTTAAGATTTTTACTAATTCTACAAGGAGGGGATTCCTCATTACATGTTTCTCCTGGCTTTCTCCATAGCTAAGACGCTGAACTTGATCAAGTCTTCTTCTCCCATGAATCCAAACTGGTTGTGTCAGGTGTCAAACATGACAACAATGTTGCTGAGGGAGTGATAGGAGTGTTATCCATCACTTCTAGTTTTACTTTGCTTATAATTTCAATAAATGGCTCATTTTTTTGCTCACTTTCTTTTATTTCTTCTTCTTCTTTCTATTTTTCTGCTTCCTTTTCTATTTCTTTTTCTATTTTATCTATCATCTTTTCTTCTTTTTCATCTATTATATCCTCAATCAATACTTATTCTTGTTGATTGGGAGGAGTGTTACTAAAAAGAGTTTCAACCTCTTGTGTGCTTAAAAATTCTTCTTCAAACTTGTCCAAATCCATATTTGTGGCCGCCATAGTGACTTTTACATTATCAATAAAAATTGAGTCATCCTTGAATGTCTCTGACATGGGCACTGACTTATCTACCTTTGTGGATGCATCAACTACATGCACTGAATCATGTGGACCTTTAGATGGAATATTTATGGTTTCTAACTCTTTTTCATCCTTTTTGGGTCCTTGAGATGTGGGCACAGTAGTTGGATACATGTGCTTATTCATGAAGAACTTCTCAAAGGCTTTCTCTATTTCCTTTGCAACCAATTCATAGTTCTTGTCCATTATGTGCAGGGTCCTTGACTTGGTTCTAAAATGTGGTTTTACTAGATCTAGTAATAGAGATTTCTCCTATAGAGAGTATACTGGAAAACTCTAATCGAAGATCTTCTCTTATTCTTAGATCTTCTTCAATGGCTTGTCTTTTTAGGAACTCCAAGATGTTCCACACATTATGAGGAATTGTATTCTTGAGTTATAGGACTGTCTTCTTAAAATTCAACATGTGTTTGAAAATCATTCCATGTATCTCTAATTTGTCAATCTCACTATATTTCTCAAAGAACTTTCCTACTTGATCAATTCTACTTTCATTAATGATTCTTTCACTTAACACACTAAGACTAGGTTTGAAGCTTACTTCTGGAGGTGCTTGAGTGTTCTTCCTATTTATTGTTACTCACGAGGATGGATGACCAATGCTAATCTCTTTCTTCCTCTTAGGAATTTCCTTATACTCAGGAGGAGAAGTAAGGTCAACTATTACTATGGGCGTAGGAGTAACATCAGATTTCTCAATTTTTACCTTCTTCAACTTTGGATCCTTAGATTTTGTCTCTATTGTTGCTGTGCTCTCTATTTCCAAAGAAATCTTCTCTTCCCTTACTTTGTATAAGTCTTCTTGTGATGTGCCATGGATTCTTAAGATCTCTAAAGTAACCTTGGAAAATTTTCTTTTTATTGCTATGCTGTTCAATACAACATCTACTTCTCTTGTTTTCTCTTCATAAGTTCCCCATCTAGGTTCATTGGGGTCCTTAGGTTCTGACAACAGAACTTGAGCATAAGCTTCTAAGATTGGTTCTTCAACCTCATATCCAAGTGGATGAATCCACTTTGTCCTTGGTTCAACTGCCTCCATGCATGTTGTGCCTATCTCAACCATGAAACAAATAGTATTCTTGTATTTTTCAACTATCTTCTCTATAATTCTATATCTCATCTACATCTTGACTCTAAATGTCTTCAACTCCAGTGTCATATAGTCCTTCAATGTACTCTCAGTACATACCTTAAGAGATATCTATGGCATTGTGGGGATAGATTTATCTAGATACAAATAAGACACTTTTATAATAATATGGAAGTAAATATATATGATCAAAGACCCAAATCTGAATATCTTGGTCTTGTCATGCTTGATGCCCTTAATGTTATCTATCAGTTGTGCCCGTAGGATCTCGCTGAGAGTGAACTCTCTATTCTCTCTCACAAGTCTTATATCTACAAGAATTGTGGCCGCAGACACATTGTTCACCTTGCTAGTGTGCTGGAACCTACATCCCAATATCATGGACATCAATTTGATGTGATCTTTCTCAATAGGCTCTATAGTCATTCCATGCCTATCACTTCTTAACTTGCATGTTTTCTCAACAAGTTTGCTTACATCCTTGCCTGCTAGAAGAACACTACCTTTCTTTGAGAGGCCTGTCATCTAATGAATTAGGTCACCTGTAATCCTGACTAGCACTTCACCTATCCAAAATAGGCCATCATGAATCCTGCTAAGTAGAATCTTTATCCATTCAGACTCATAGAACTAATATGTAGTCGTATCTTCAACTATAGGATGATTATTCCACTACACATACTCATCCATGAAGGTTTTATCATGTTTTAACTATTAGGAATGAATGTTGAATATATCCTATGGGGGACTATTAGCATCCATTCTGTAGTAGTTGTTGTTGCATTCATGACTATGATTGTCATTGATGTCAACACAGTGATCTACTGAAGATTAGAAGAGAAGCAGATAGTTTTTGAGTTAGAAAACTTGGGATATTGAAGATAAAGCTATGCACAATTGAGGAATTATTCTATAATGTTTTATTAGATCATGGTTAAGAGCATAGACCATAATTCATTTATTCATGGAAGTTATGAGGAAATCATTGGAACCAGTATTTAGGCAGTGTTCCTGAGTAGTGGTTTGTGGAAATTGGATGATATCTCCTAATCATGATGGAATCTGGTTATGCATATTTAGAGAGTAGTTGGAGAAATGTTGATAATGACATGGTTGAGAGCACAAGATCTGAGGTCGCACAAGGGAAGAATTATATTGATTGGAACCTGACATTTTTGTGTAATTTGGATGTAACATGTGGAAAAAAATTATTTTGTAATTTGTATGTTGAATCATTTGTAATTACTTGATTGTGGTATAAAGGAAGGAAGGTATTCTTTATTGTAATATGTAATGTGATGAATGTAAGTGTATTGTGAAAGCGAAATTGTTGAAAGAACATATGCAGAGTATTGAGATTTGAAGGAGTTGGTGTAGTTTGGCAAAGTCAGAGAAGGAGTATTGAATTATTGAGGTCAGTAATCTTTTGGTATTATTCTACTAAGTAATACAAGATCAGTTGGATAGTGATTTCAATGATCTTACCCTGAAGCTATTTGGGCAGTGGGTCCTTCTATCTTCCATAACTCCTAACAGAGTTAGAATCTTTTAATAGGGATTCAAAATCTCCTAACAGGGATTCATATGTACTACATGTATTTCATAAGACTTCTAACAGAGTCCATCCTTTCACAAGGAATATTCATATTAGTGCATCCTTTGTGGGCATCATTCCCACTGACATTTACTCTTTGATCAAGAGGTTCCCTAGTCAACATATCTTGTGTCATTATGTTATTGTGTATGTATATCTTTCTATGGTTGCTGGTTACATTGCTTACATGGTTAAAATCTATTGAAGTTGATAAAAGTTATATATATCTAATAACTGATTCACCCCCCCTCTTAGTTATCCTGGTAGACTTTACTTTCTAACAATTGGTATCAGAGTGACAAGTCCTTGAAAGAAATGTTTAACAACTTAAGGATATCCATGGCGAATTTTAGGAAAGAAAGCCCTAAGTTTGATGGAGTAAATTTTGACAGTTGGAAAGAAAAGATGAAGACACATCTACTATGTTTAGGACCATGTTATTGGTTGATTACAAAGAATGAGAAGACTATCATTGAAGAGGATAAGATTGAAACATGTACTAATGATGAAAGAGATCTATTCATGTGTAACATACTTGCTAGAGAAGCACTCATGTCAGCCCTTCTGGAGAATGAGTATAGTCATGTAAAATATTTGAAAACATCTCATGAAATTTGGTTAGCTTTACAGTCTACTTTTTAAGGTGATGAACATGCAAAGAAATTTAGATTACATAATTAGATATGTGATTATGAAGATATAAGAATGATGGAAGATGAATCTATTTGAAGCTATATTGGTAGAGTGTCAGAGATTGTTGCAGGTATAAAATCTTGTGGTTGAACAAAGACAAAGAATGAAGTGATATGGAAAATTCTAAGGACATTGACTCTTGTATTTAAGTAGACAACACAAATGATTGAACAAGCCATACCTTTTACTATGAACTTTACAAGAGAGACTCTTCTTGGAAGATTAGAAGCAACTAAAATGAACCTGAGGTTATCAGGAGACCTAGCTAGAATGGAGACAACATTCAGTGGTCTTAGTGTTTGTCCTACTTTGTCAAGAAGCATTAGTGTGAGAGGAGATTATGCTAGCAGTAGTAGATCTAGACATGAAGAAGAAAGGAAGATTGAAGAAGGTATTGCCTTGCTTGTGAAGAGAGAACTAGATGGTAAGAAAATTTTTAAATGTTGGACTTCTCAAGAATATGGTCATTTTGCATCTAAATGTCCTAAAAGAGTAAAGAAGTATAGGAAGAACTTTAATCCTAGAAGATCTAAAGAATGTTACTATGCAAATGATGAAGAATTTGAAACTAGTTTGGAGAAATCTTTGAGTGAAAGTGATATTGAGAACAATGATGATATAGGGTTTGTAGCAATTAAAGAAGAAAATCCTGAAATTAAAATTAAGGAAGAAAAGGCTTTAGTTTCTCAAGTAGAAAATAAATTTGATTGGATTATAGAGAGTGGTTGTTCACATCATATGACTGGTAACATGAAAAATTTCATAAAGTTTAACAATTATGATGGAGGAGTTGTTAGAGTTGGAAAAACTACACCTTGTTTGATTAAAGGTATAGGATCTATTACTCTTGATGGAAAGACTAATACTGATGATGTTTAATTTTTGGATGGTTTGAATGTAATCTTTTGAGTGTTGGATAGTTAGTTGATAAGGGATATCAAGTTTGGTTTATTGAGAAAACATGTGTGATATAAGATAGAGATGGAAATCTGATTGGTACTGGACCTAGAACCAGAGGTAATGTATTTCAGTTGAATCCTACTGAGATGACATGTTTGATTACTAAGATTTGTGACAATTGGTTATGGCATAGAAGATTTTGTCATATAAACTTTGATGACATTGTGAAAGTAAATACTACTCTTGTAGTAAGAGATTTGCCTAAAATTATGAAGCCTACTAACATGATGTGCAAGGAATGTGTGATGGCTAAATAGAAGAGAAGCTCATTTCCCAGCAAGAAGTTTACAATAGCAGAGAATTTGGAGATTTTTCATACAGACTTGAGCGATCCTACAAGGACTAGAGGATTCTATGGAGAAAGGTATTTTATGATTCTTGTTGATGACTTTACAAGAATGATGTGGATTGCATTTCTTAAAGAAAAATTTGAAGCATTTAATAAGTTTAAGATCATTAAGAACAAAGTTGAGAATGAATCTGGAATGAATATTAAATGTTTGAGATCAAATAGATGTGGAGAATTTACTTCTAAATAATTTAATATCTTTTGTGAGGTGAATGGTATTAAGAGATAGTTTTCAGCCCCTAGGACACCTGAACAAAATGGTATTGTAGAAAAAAGAAACAGATCAATAACTGAAGCAACAAGAGTTATGTTATTTTAGAATGAATTAGCGAAGATATTTTGGAGAGAAATAGTGAACACAACCATGTATACAATGAACAAAGTACAAATCAAAGCAGACATAGACAAGACACCCTACGAACTATGGTTTGGACATGCACCATCAATTAAGTATGTTAGAATTTTTGGAAGAAAATGTTATATTAAGAGAGATCATGACATTGGAAATTTTGATCCTAGAAGTGATGAAGGTATATTTCTTGGATATTCATTGAAGAGAAAAGCTTATAGATGTTACAAGAAGAGAACTAAGACTATTGTTGAGAGTGCAAATGTTAAAGTTCATGAAAAGTTCAAAATTTAGGAAAGAATGCTTGATTATGAATCAGATGAAGGAACTCACCCTAGACCTAACCTTGAGACTACTGAATTATTTTATGAAACTGACAGTGATTTGTTGAATGAAAGCCATTGTGAGGTAATTGAAGAACTAACAACTGAAGTAAGATCTGAGACAGTGAAACCTAATAGGAATCTATCAAGGAATCATCCTATTGAGTAGATTATTAGAAGCATTAACAGAAGAGTACAGACTCAAAATAAGGTACAAGAACAGTTATGTTTGATTTCTCAAATTGAACCTAAATATACTAGTGAAGCTTGTGAAGATGAACATTGGATTAAAGCTATGTGTTGGTGTTTGAAAACTCTTATGCCACTTAGGGCTGCCAATATGCCTTGAGACTGATGTTAGGACTGGTTAAATCCAAGTGTGAAAGCTCTACAAGGCAACTGGACCAACTATAGGGACAAGACTACTCTCTTCACTTCTGGCTCTACAAAACCATGGTGGGTGTACCTAATCCAGTAACTTATGGCATTTTAGGACTTTGGACTAGATTAAACAAAGCAGATGATAGTAAGAGACTACTAAATGTTAACCAGACATTCATTGAATCTCAATTACTATTAGGTATAAAATGGCCTTGTGACCTCAAGACTATGAGGGATTGCAGGATTGGAGATATTAAATATAATTGGGTTTCTTGCAGGATGCAGACAACCATGTAACACTTTGCATCAACATGGGGATACTAGCTTAAGATCAGTGCCTTATCCATTGGGCATCATACCTAAAGTGAACATGGAACACAAGGACAACTACTAGATTCATCTAAGAATCCAAGCCATAAACATAGTTAAACATCCCTTACACTACTTACAAGTATCCTTACTGATTGAACCAAATGAATCTATGCTTCACTCAGAGACTTTTAACTTTATTCTAAATCAAGGCTGAGAGATGAAACATATACATAAGCAACCAAATGCAATGAGCCAGAAAACTCAGAATTCATCAAGAACAACTAAAGGAGAGATCCAAGAATGAGAAACTGTATTAAGTATGTGGATTCAAATCCCTGTATTACAAGTTGATTCAGAAAACACCATAGACAATATGCAAAAGATACATGAGGTTTTTCCCTAATGTTGATACAACCAGCATGAAAATGTTTACATGAAGAAACCACTCATGGAACCAAAAATTGGAACCACTGGAACTGACAAAATTCAGAACCCTTTCTAAGTCAAAAAAGCTACAACTTATACCACTAGCTACCTTGGAAACCCAAAATAGGTTGCAACAAGCTATGGATAGCTAGGGCTAGGGTTTCACTCACTAGAACAACCAAAAAAACATCAAAATTTACTTGCAAGGGCAAGAAACACAGGCAACCTAGTAAGAACAGATCCAAAAATGATCTTCATTTATGCCAATCCTCTAAAAATGTACCAAGGACCAAGAATTTGTGCCAAATAGTCCTTTCACCCACCTGCAAATACACCTTGAGCCAAGATTGTATTCATTCCTTTATGACACAAATCCCTACAATCAACTGTCAAACATTTTGGACCACATCGCAGCAACAAGCACCACCAAACCAGTCAAATCTAGCCATGCAAGCATTCAATACCAGTTCCTAGGGTTGGAAAGTCATTTTGATATTCAAATTTGAAGAGAAATAGCTTTCTCAGGCTCAACAACTTGACCATTCATCCCTAGCCACAAAATCATGCAGTCATAAACTTCACCGCTACAGGAATCTTGGCTCCATCTTATGCTTTGGTCACGTGATCGCAAGACACCAAACTATCCCTTGCGATCATGTGACCACAATCTCCTAGCTGTGGTCAATGGTCACAAACCCCGCTGAAAAGTCCTCATCCACGCTGGTACCATGGACCCACCTTTAACTCCACAACAACACAATCAGACCATTGTCGCATGATCGCATAGCCTGGAAATGGGCTATGCGAACATGCGACAAGCCGCACCCCTTTACCTTGCCGTAACTGCCACCACTGCTAACACAAAATGTTAGTCACATGATTGCATAGCCTTGAAAAAGGCTATGCGAACATGCGACTTACTGCTAGCAATCACCCTCACTGCCTACCCATCAACCAATTAGGAACCACCACATCATGGAGACCGAACAACTGGGCCCTCCCTTCAAACATTGCAACCCTCGCCCCCACTAGTAATCTGCCAAGTCACCCTTCTCTCTAGATCTCCTAGGCCCACCGATGAAATGCCACCTCACTATCGCGGACACATGTCAACCAGTTGCATGATTGCATAGCTAGAAACTGAGCTATGCAATCATGCGATAGCCAACCAAAGGCCACCACATGATTGCTAATGGGACCACCATACTTCTCAAACCCCACAAATGGGCCCACATGACATCCCAACTCATCGCATATCAACCAATAGCAGACTGACACATCAGCACCAATCTGACATGGACCCAACTGGACCCACGACATGCCCATACAGGAAAATCCAATAGCCTATCGCAAAAGCATAAAGTTAAACATCATGCATCTTTACCATGCAAACATATGACAACCACTGATCTTGTCTGAACTTTAACCACACTGGGCAATGGGAAGAACTGGGACCCACCAATGATTGCACTTGTCCAGTTAAGACTGAGGTCGAAAACATAGAAAGTTTTTGACACAGCGAAAGGCTGAAAACACATAGAGTTTTCAATGCTAGAAGACAAGCATGCAAAAATAGGAAGCACAAGGTCAAAAACAATGAAGGTTTTCACATAGACCGAAAACATCATGGATTTTCAAAAACACTATGGGTTTTGGATAGTGTGGTAGATTCTTGAAATTGTTTCCTGCAGACCTTACAACTTGAATAAATTTCTAGATTTGTGATTCAAGAGATGTGATCTGAAATGGAGCAAGGTGACACAATGAAGAACACAGGGTAGGACACTTCAAGAAAACTTGCAGGGAAATGGGCCATTTTCAAAATATTTTGCATTGATAGGAAAATGGACCAACAGTGGCTCTGGCTAGGGATGCATGCCTCTTGCAGGCATGGAAAGAATCTAGAACTCAGGGAAAAGTAGACAACCCACTGGAAAAAGCACAAAGACCTCAAAAAACACAAGGAATAGGAAAGAAAGACACACAACAGGAAAAGGGAAAACTATACAAAGTGTACATTTTTTACAAAAACCCATAGCAACAAACATGAGTTAATTCCTGCCTCTGTCAAAAATCTAATTTTCATTTCTTCCTTCATGAGGCACACCAGACATTTTTTTTTCATTTGTCTCCATAGGCTTGTCAACATGTTCAATTAGCAAATCAGGAAGAACAAAGTAACTGTCTTCATAGTGCATGTAAAAAAAATTTGCACTCTCTTCTCCTTGCTCACTATGAAGAAAAGATTCATCATGCCAATGATCAGCACCGTCAGATAAGAACCTATTCTTTTCCACTGACTCATGGATGCTATGAATTGGAAACACAAAAGCCTCATACTCTTCCTGTAGAAAGGCCTCATTCATATCTTGACTTTGCATTTCCACAAGTGTAACTGGCTGGACCTCAAATGAATAATCAGATTGATACCCACAGATGGAAAATGGGCATCTTGATTCAACTGAATCTAGGACCTCCACATGTTCTTCAAACAAAGGATTGATAACTCCATGCAATGCACCATGTTGAGAATCATGACAAAAAATGGGCTGATAATCATCATAGTCTTCATCATATAAAGTGTTAGTGAACACTTTAAACTCACTGCCCATTTTAGGATTATTTAATAACCCATCACTTAAATCTTCATGTTCAAACTCACTGACATCACATTCAATTATCACTTCCTTATCTTCATACTCCTCACAAAAGGAGTGTTCACTTCCATCATTACTCTCTTCCTCCCATGCCTCATCGGATTCACATGAGGACACATCAGCATCACTGCCTTCATCATCCTCACTTGAATAACCACTGAAATCACATTCAAACATTTCTGAATGAATGGAGAATCCTACATACCTTGACTCTGATTCTTGCTCACTACCACAATCTGAATACTCCTCTAACAAAGATTCATCTAAAGTACCCTCAGCATCAGACATGGGTTGCTTTGGAATATAACATTCATTCCCCTTTTGCTGACGGTCTCTTTGCAACCTTTTCCATTCATCATCATCAGCAAAATCCTCTAAGAACAACCACTTGAATTCAGTCAAAGAAGAGATGCATTTTGGGGGCAGATTTAGATACCAATTAGATGCAACCCCTTTGAGGGATCTCCCAAAAAACATCATACTAACATCCTCATCAAAATTCTGATATTCTATAATAAATCTATAGAGTGTTAGGACATGCTTCACTGCTGAATCATACTGGCAATCAAAAATAGGAATCAAACCCAAAAGCTCACTAGGGAAAGAATGAGGGGACCCTGGAAGAACATAGCTTAAAGGTCTATCCAACTTGAGGAAACCCAGCCGCCTAGACTGGCTTTTCCCCTGATTATTCATTTGACTTGAAACAAGATGAGAGCCACTCATGTTATTTCAGTCTTCCCTTTATACTAGCACTGAATACTGTTGGAAATTTGGCTAATGTGGATGCATAGATGTTTTCATTATGGCAACATATGATTTCTATTAAGAGCGCAGAATCTGGAATGCAAGTATGCAAAGTTGAAGAAAGAAATTGTCTAAGTTTGGATACAGTGATCCTGACAGAGCACCTGATGAAGATTTAGTTGGCAACGTCCACTAGAGAAATATTTTTGTTTGCACAATTAACTAAAGCTTCTACAGAGTATGAGGATACCCCATCTCAGTGCGCATAAAGTTTGGAGTAGTATGGACAAAGTTATTCAAAGTTTACCGAAGATAGTTTTTGTAGACAGAGCAGTTTTGGAGATAGTTTTAGCGAAAGAGTTAAGGGATTATTTTTGCTTGTCAAAATAATGACTTAACATTATTAAGGGATGACATCCTAGATTTTACTCTTGGATAATGATTTTGGATGCCGACCATGCAAAGTTATTAGCTTTAATAACTCATATATTAGGCATACTTGAAATGTAATGAAAGAGAGAAGTGATATGTAAAAAGAAAGAAAAGATAACTTGCGATAGTTGTATATTGTGATAGTAGCAAAGGCTATTGATGTGAAGTTGTAAGTAGTACCATATTACAGTCAAAAACACTTTTGTATTACCTATTTGGGCAGTGAGCTCAGCTAGTGATCAGGTTTTGTAATCTAACTCCTAACAGGGTTAAGGCTTCTAACAAGGCCTAAAGTCCTTTAACCAGGATAGATCTACTATATATTGTAAATTGACTCCTAACAGGGTCCAATATCCCTAACAAGATACTTTTGATTAGTGATCTTTGTGGGTACCATCCCCACTGGGGTTTTCCCTTGGCCAGGGTTTCCTCGAGAACATATGATGTGTTATGAGTTCTTTCTATTTACTACTATGTTTGTTAATCAGATTGATAATCTTTGTATGCACTAAAGTAATCTATTATATCCATAAGTGGGCAAAAGAAAAAGTTTGTGAAATACTAATTCACCCCCCCCTCTCAGTATTTCCTATTTCTAATAAATACTTGATAGGGAAACATTGTAATCATAAATACCTAGAAGTTTTGCAGCAAAAAAAACTTTGTTGATAGGGAAGACATGGAAAATCTAGAGCTCACCATGCAGCTCCATCAGGTTCTTTGATATGTAGAGTTTCCACCTCCTTGAAAAGGAAAGTATTTCTTGTGTAGTATCTCTTCCAATCAACCAAAACTCACCAAGTCAACATGCACTATTTATTAGAAGATGCACAAATCAAATAGAGAAAAATCAGAGCCACCACTCACAACTAGGTGACAAAATATCAACAAATGCTTGTTTGTTCATCTGACTTTTTCCAATGGTTCCCTAGCAGAGTCACCATCTTTTTGGTGTTTGAAAACTCTTATGCCACTTAGGGCTACCAATATGCCTTGAGACTGATGTTATGACTGGTTAAATCCAAGTGTGAAAGCTCTGCAAGGCAACTGGACCAACTATAGGGACAAGACTACCCTCTTCACTTCTAGGTTTGCAAAACCATGGTGGGTGTACCTAATCTAGTAACTTATGGAATTTTAGGACTTTGGACTAGATTAAACAAAGTAGATGATAGCAAGAGACTACTAAATGTTAACCAGACATTCATTGAATCTCAATTGCTATTGGGTATAAAATGGCCTTGTGACCTCAAGACTACGAGGGATTGCAGGATTGGAGATATTAAATATAATTGGGTTTCTTGCAGGATGCAAACAACCATGCAACACTTTTCACCAGCATAGGGATACTAGCTTAAGATCAGTGCCTTATCCATTGGGCATCATAACTAAAGTGAACATGGAACACAAGGACAACTACTAGATTCATCTAAGAATCCAAGCCATAAACATAGTTAAACATCTCTTACACTACTTACAAGTATCCTTACTGATTGAACCAAATGAATCTATGCTTCACTCAGAGACTTTTAACCTGATTCTAAATCAAGGCTGAGAGATGAAACATTTACATAAGAAACCAAATGCAATGAGCCAAAAAACTTAGAATTCATCAAGAACAACTAAATGAGAGATCCAAGAATAAGAAACTGTATTACAAGTTGATTCAGAAAACACCATAGATAATATGCAAAAGATACATGAGGTTTTTCCCTAATGTTGATACAACTAGCATGAAAATGTTTACATGAAGAAACGGCTCATGGAACCAGAAATTGGAACCACTGGAAGTGACAAAATTTAGAACCCCTTCTAAGTCAAAAAAGCTACAACTTATACCACTAGCTACCCTAGAAACCCAAAATAGGTTGCAAAAAGCTACAGATAGCTAGGGCTAGGGTTTCACCCACTAGAACAACTAGAAAAATATCAAAATTTACTTGCAGGGGTAGGAAATATAGGAAACCAAGAACAGATCCAAAAATGATCATTTATGCCAATCCTCTGAAAATGTACCAAGGACCAAGAATTTTTCATGCCAAATAGTCCTTTCACCCACTTGCAAATACACCTCAAGCCAAGATTGTATTCATTCCTTTACAGCACAAATCCCTGCAATCAACTGTCAAACATTTTGGACCACATCGCAACAACAAGAACCACCAAACCAATCAAATCTAGCCATGCAATCATTCAATACCAGTTCCTAGGGTTGGAAAGTCATTTTGATATTCAAATTTGAAGAGAAATAGCTTTCCCGAGCTCAACAACTTGACCATTCATCCCTAGTCACAAAATCATGTAGTCATAAACTTCACCGCTACAGGAATCTTGGCTCCATCTTATGCTTTGGTCACATGATCACAAGGCACCAAACTAACCCTTGTGATCATGCGACCACAGTCTCCTAGCCATGGTCAATGGTCACAAACCCCGGTGAAAATTTCTCGGCCACGCTAGTACCGTGGACCCACCTTTAACTCCGCAACAGTGCAATCAGACCATTGTTGCATGATCGCATAGCCTGGAAATGGGCTATGCGAACATGTGACAAGCCGCACCCCTTTACCTTGCCGCAACTGCCACTGCTGCTAACACAAAACATTAGTCACATGATCGCATAGCCTTGAAAAAGGTTATGCAAACATGCGAATAACTACCAGCAATCACCACTGTTGCCTGCCCACTGACCAATAGGGAACCGCCACATCATGGAGACTGAACAACTGGGCCTATTGGCATTAAGTATGATTGTCATTAGTGACAACACTTATTTAGACTCTGCGTGTTTACTGAGCAGAATAGTGTTTACCAAGCAGAATAGTGTTTACCGAGCAGAACAGTATTTACCGAGCAGAACAGTGTTTACCGAGTAGAATAGTGTTTACCGAGCAGAACAGTGCTTACTGAGTTATCTTCACTAAGTGATGAGATGAGCAGTGTTTACCGAGTGCCAACATAGTAAATAGGGAATTCAGTCTCTACCAAGTGACAATATATCTACTGAGTCTCCAGTATATACCAAGTTTGAAACTACAACCGAGTGGTTCATATGGACCGGGCCCCCACTTCTACCGAGTGCATGATGATGCCGAGTAATGCAGTGGATGCCGAGTATCAGAAAGTCACCGAGTTAGTTTGCAGTAACCAAGTCACTATATTTGGGCCAACTCAGTAATACTTGTGTTTTCTTGTTTAGAGCTAACTTTGATATTGTTTTGTAATTATTTTGATTGATATATAAACAATGTTTTGTATCCTATCCAAGTGTGTGAAAAAGTGAGAAGCAAAAAAGAGAAGAAAGGTAGAGATAAGTGAATTACAAAGGGATACAATAGTATAAGAAGTAGCAGAGACATATCTATCACTGAAGGTGATCAACACATCAGAGAATCTCAATCAGCAAGAATAGTTACAAGTAAGAGATCTACTGTTTCATCCTAACAGGTGAATCACTCCCAAATCCTTTAACTGGGTAGACTTAACAGTCTTTGCAAAAATCTCTTAACCAAGTGCATACTTCTTTGTATGTTTGTAAATCCTCTAACAAGGTGGACCTAGCACTCCTTATTGCTCCTAACAAGGCAGATCATCAGAAGTGATCATTGTAAGCTTTAACCAGCAAACTTTATACTGTAGTATTGAAGTTTAGTGGGTTTCATCCCCACCCCAGTTTTACTTTCTATTTGGAAGGTTTTTGGGTCACCAAATCTCTACGTTCAAAGTGTTATGAATGCTTTATTCTTTCTGTTACTCATGCATACAGTTAGCTTATCAATCTAATGTCATTGAGAAAATGGTTGAGATCTAAAATTAGTAAAAGTTTTGAAGTTACTGATTCACTCCTCCCCTCTCAGTAACCTAGCTAGTTTTGAATATTTCCAATAATTGGTATCAGAGCTATGTGGTTCTCAGAATAAAGTTTGATAGCTTGAGAAAAGATTTAGGACAATGGAGATATTCAGACTTAACAAAGTAATTGAGAATAAAAAGCTAGATCTGGAAATGGCCATAACTCAACTCAAGGAAGCAAAAGAGCATATTTCCCTTTCCCTAAAAAGAAAGAAGGAACTTGCAAATTAGATGAATGACCACCAGTATGTTGAAGAAAAGATTGAAGACTTTTTCCCTTCAAGCAGCTCAGATGAAGCAAACAATGAAGCAAAAGAACTTCTAGATAAGAATGGATCTCTGCAAGAAGTAAGAAAATTAAAAAGAGAATAGGAAATTTAGTCAACAAGATTCTGTGAAATATTGGAACAAAGAAACAAGATGAAAGATGAAATAGATGGAAAGAACAATGAAATCCAGAATCAAAATCTTCAGTTAGAAAACTTTATTAATCAAGTCTCCAATGCAAATGAAGAAATCTTGACTCTAAGATCAGAAAATGAAAATATAAGAGAGGAACTAAGATTTGAAAAGCAAATCAATTTAAGATTGATAAGTGACCTAGATACTGAAAGGAAAATCAATGAAAGAATGTTGAAATCTCAAGAAGATTTGAATCAAGTGTATGAATAGAACCTTCATAGGCAAAAAGGAAAAGCAGGACTTGGATACAAAGAGGAAAGTGAATCCTCCAAACAAGGTACTCAAATGAATCAGAAACCTACTTGTAATCACTATGGCAAAATTGGTCATACTTAAAACAAATGTTGGAGGAATGGAAAAGAAAAATTCAATGGAAAATGCTACAATTGCAATCAGCATGGTCATAAAGAAAATGAATGCAAGGAGAAACCAAGATTTGAAGGCAAATGTCACAAATGTAACAAACAAGGTCACAAGGCATCGGAATGCAGAACTAAAACACCCAATCTAGCAGAACAAATTATGAAAGCAATATTTGGTTGGGATTACAACACTTGGTGTAGATGTCATTACTGTGGAGAATATGAACACATTGGCATGAATTGTGTAAGGCATCACTTGAGAAAAAGGGATACTACCATAAGATGTTACAAATGCACTAAGCTTGGTCACATAGCTAAAAATTGCATGAATCTAGGCAAAATCTACAAAAACCCTAGGTCGTGTAGAGCTGAAAAAGAAAACCCTAGCTAAATGGGATGGTAGAGGTATGAGAATAAACAACATTACCAATGTAGAAATAAAATTTGGCACATATGTAATAGCTCACAAGATATACAGTTCAAGTCGGTAGAATAGTGTTCCATGTGAAGTAGTTGACCTAGCCTATAAAATTGTGAAGAAAATTTTGACAGAAGCTATAGGTGTTGAACTTGATTCCTCTCAACACATTTTGTTGTAGTTGGCAGAAGCAGTTAACAAGTTCAATGATGATTCCTCTGGAATAGACAAGTTTCTTGAGAAGGCTGAGAAGAAGTTTGATAATGAAGTGCTTGAGCACACTGCTCAGCAAATAGCTATCAATCAGGCAAGGTTATCTTCAGTCTTGACTAGCATTGAGTCCTCCCATTCCAAGGTAACATCTCTTTTTGTCAAAATCTATAATGTTGCCGAGTTCTCAAAGGAGATCAAAGACAAAATAAATAAGATTGATGAGGATCTAAAGATCAGTGCACAAAAGTTGCAACTTGAACCTAGTTCAAGCTCTGCACATCATATGACAGTCAAATTCCTATCTAATAAGTAGTTAGAATTATTGAGAGAAGATGCAAGGATCAGATCAACATTAATAGATATTCAGAACATGATCCTTCCCATCATGGATACAATGCAAAAACATATTGCATACTCAAAAACATTGATCCATGACAATCAATTTTCAATTGCAGATCACATGATTGAACTCTATGCAGAAGTCCAAGTTGCACTCCATACATGCAAGATTCTACAAGAGAATTGGGATAGAACTCTAGCATTAATAAGTAAGGTACACTCTAATTTTCTCTCACATTTTGGCATCTCTGTGTAAAATATTTGTATATACACCTTTGGCATTATTGTCAAAAAGGGGGAGAACGTATATAAGATATATGAGATATGAAAGGGGGAGAAAGTATAAATAGGAAATATGAGTATGAGGAGATACAAGATATTTGTATATATACTGTATGGGGAGACATGAAATGTATATACAATAGTATGACAAAAAAAGAGAGATAGATTTAGCATGATTTTTTGTTTTTGGGAAATAAGTGTTTTTGTCACTAATGCCAAAGGGGGAGATTGTTGGCATTAAGTATGATTGTCATTAGTGACAATACTTATTCAGACTCTGTGTGTTTACTGAGCAGAGCAGTGTTTATCTAGCAGAACAATGTTTACCAAGCAAAACAGTGCTTACCGAGTTATCTTCACCGAGTGATGAGATGAACAGTGTTTACCGAGTGCCAGCACAGTAAATAGGGAATTCAGTCTCTATCGAGTGACACTATATCTACCAAGTCTCCAGTATATACCGAGTTTGAAACTACAATCGAGTGGTTAGTATGGACCAGGCCTCCACTTCTACCAAGTGCATGATGATGTCGAGTAATGAAGTGGATGACGAGTATCAGAAAGTCACCGAGTTAGTTTGCAGTAATCGAGTCACTATATTCAGGCCGACTCGGTAATACTTGTGTTTTCTTGTTTAGAGATGACTTTGATATTGTTTTGTAATTATTTTGATTGATATATAAACAATGTTTTGTATCCTATCCAAGTGTGTGAAAAAGTGAGAAGAAAAAAAGAGAAGGCAAAGATAAGTGAATTACAAAGGGATACAATAGTATAAGAAGTAGCAGAGACATATCTATCATAGAAGGTGATCAGTACATCAAAGAATCTCAATTAGCAAGAACAGTTGCAAGTAAGAGATCTACTGTTTCATCCTAACAGGTGAATCAGCCCCAAATCCTTTAACCAGGTAGACTTAACAGTCTTTGCAAAAATCTCTTAACCAAGTGCATACTTGTTTGTATGTTTGTAAATCCTCTAACAAGGTGGACCTAGCAATCCTTATTGCTCCTAACAGGGCAGATCATCAGAAGTGATCATTGTAAGCCTTAACCGGCAAACTTTATACTATAGTATTGAAGTTTAGTGGATTTCATCCCCACCCCAATTTTACTTTCTATTTGGAAGGTTTTTGGGTCACCAAATCTCTATGTTCAAAGTCTTATGAATGTTTTATTCTTTTTGTTACTCATGCATACAGTTAGCTTATCAATCTAATGTCATTGAGAAAATGGTTGAGATCTAAAATTAGTAAAACTTTTGAAGTTATTGATTCACCCCTCCCCTCTCAGTAACCTAGCTAGTCTTGAATATTTCCAACAGGGCCCTCCCTTCAAACATTGCAACCCTCACCCCCACTGGTAATCCACCAAGGCACCCTTCTCTCTAGATCTCCCGGGCCCACCGATGAAATGCCACCTCACTACTATGGACACATGTCAACTAGTCACATGATCACATAGCCAAAAACTAGGCTATGTGAACATGCGACATCCAACCAAAGGCCACCACATGACTGCCAACGGGACCACCATACTACTCAAACCCCACAAATGGGCCCACGTCACATCCCAACTCATCACATATCAACCAATAGCAGACTGACACATCAGCACCAATCTGACATGGACCCAATTGGACCCACGACATGCCCATATAGGAAAATCCAACGGCCTGTCACAAAAGCAGAAAGGTTAAACATCGTGCATCTTTACCATGTGAACATACGACAACCACTGATCTTGTCCAAACTTTAACCACAATGGGCAATGGGAAGAACTAGGACCCACCAATGATCGCACTTGCCTAGTTAAGACCGAGGTTGAAAACAAATGAAGTTTTTGACACAGCAAAAGACTGAAAACACATAGAATTTTCGATGTAAGAAGACAAGTGTGAAAAAATAGGAAACACAAGGTTGAAAACAATGAAGGTTTTCACACAGACTGAAAACATCATGGATTTTCAAAAACACTGTGGATTTTTGACACTGTGGCAGATTCTTTAAATTGTTTCCTGCAGACCTTAGAACTTGAATAAATTTTTGGATTTGTGATTCAGGAGATGCAATCTAAAATGGAGCAAGGTGACACAATGAAGAACATAGGTTAGGACACTTCAAGAAAACTTTCAAGGAAATGGGTCATTTTCAAAAGATTTTGCATTGACAGGAAAATGGACCAACACTATGAAAGAAGAACTAGATTAGATTGAAAAGAACAAGACATGAGAATTGGTCCCTAGACCTAAAGATAAGAATGTTATAGAAACAAAATGGGTATTTAGAAACAAGATGAATGAACAAGGAGAAGTGGTAAGGAACAAAGAAATATTGGTATGTAAAGGATACTCACAGGAAGGAATTGGCTATGAAGAAACTTTTGCACCAGTAGCAAGAATTGAAGTAGTAAGAATGTTTTTGGCCTATGTAGCTTTTAAGAAATTCAAAGTGTATCAAATGGATGTGAAGTCAAAATTTTTGAATGGAGAATTGGAAAAACAAGTTCACATTGAGCAACCTAAAGGTTTTCCTTTAACTCAAGAAGGAGACATGGTATGTAAATTAAAGAAAGCTTTATATGGACTGAAGCAAGCACCTAGAACTTGGTATGAGAGATTGGATAAGTATTTTTTGAAATTAGGATTTACAAAAGGCACAACTAATAGAAACCTATATACAAAATAAATTGAAAATGGTTTGTTGATTGTAGTAATTTTTGTTGATGATATTATCTTTGGAGGAGAAGATGAAGCCAACGATAAATTTGCAGATGAAATGAAGACTAAATTTGAAATGAGTATGATTGGTGAGATGAAATAATTTTTAGGATGGCAAATAATATAGAACAATGATGGTATCATTGTAAGTCAGATAAAGTACTTGAATGATTTATTGAAGAGATTTGGAATGGATAACTGTAATCTTGTTGGAACACCTATGGTAACTAGACATAAGTTATCTAGCATAGATGAGACTCCTGCAGTGGAACATAAGAAGTACAGATCTATGATTGGAGGATTGCAGTATTTGACTCATACAAGACTTGATATAGCACATTTAGTTGAAATTGTAGAAAGATTTCAAGTTGAACCTCGAGAATCACATTATGCAGCAGTAAAGAGAATACTGAGGTACTTAAGAGGCACACTTGAGTATGGATTGTGGTATGAAAAATTTGATGATTTTACCCTATGTGCATATACAAATGCTGATTGGGGAGGCAGTGTTGATGATAAAAAGAGCACCAGTGGTGGAGTATTTTTCCTTGGAGGAAGATTGGTTTCTTGGCTAGGCAAGAAGTAGAATTGTATTTCACACAGAATAGCAGAAGTAGAATATGTAGCAGCAGCAAACAATTATAACTAGATAATTTGGATGAAGCAAATGTTGAAGGATATTGGAGTAAATTTTTTTGAACCTATTGTAATACATTGTGATAACACGAGCACGGTTAGTATGTCTAAGAACCCTATGTTACATTCTAAGACAAAGCATATAGAGATAAAGTATCATGTAGTGAGGGAGAAAGTAGCAATTTGATAACATATTTACAAAACCTTTGCCTAAGGATACATTTGAGTATCTGAGAGGTATGCTTGGGGTTATGCCCTAGCCTACTTTTGAGAAGTGATGCAGATTGTTGCATCCTTCTAGTGGTGTATGAGCCCTATTTTTCTTCTAGACTAGATGTTGGTACTTCCTCTATGGGGGAGTATGTGTATCTGAGCTGAGTCATGAGGACTCTAGTGAATGTGTTTTATGAATAGTGTCTTTTGACATTGAAGTTGTTGTTGACATAATGATGAAATTTTTGTCATTGATGTCAATGGAGCATAAGTGTACATGAAAAACCATGTGTACCATCTATTGGAGAATTGAATAGGAAAATGAAGCAAGATTTGATTGATGAAGAGTAACAATGTTGCAGCGATTGGATTTATGGAACTTGGATGTTTTTTCATCTATGTTTCCATGAATGCCAATGGGGGAGATTGTTAGGAATGAATGTTGAATATATCCTATAGGGGAGTATTAGCAGCCATTCTGTAGCAGTTGTTGTTGCATTCATGACTATGATTGTCATTAATGTCAACACAGTGATCTACTAAAGATTAGCAGAGAAGTAGATAGTGTTTGAGTTAGCGCACTTGGGATATTGAAGATAAAGCTATGTGCAGTTGAGGACATATTATATGATTTGTTATTAGATCATGGTTAAGAGCACATATAGTAATTCATTTATTCATGGAAGTTATGAGAAATCAGTGGAAGTAGTATTGAGGTAATGTTCTTGAGTAGCATTTTGTGGAAATCAAATGATATCTTCTAATCAGGATGGAATCCGGTTATGCACAGCTACAGATCAGTTGGAGACATGTTGATAGTGGCATGGTTGATAGTGCAAGATTCAAGGTTGCATGAGTGAAAAATTATATTGATTGGAAGCTGATAGTTTTGTGTAATTTTGATGTAATGTGTGGAAAATTTTATTTTGTAATTTGTATGCCAACTCACTTGTAATTACTTGAGTGTGGTATAAAGGAAGGAATGTATTCCTTTTTGTAATATGGAATGTGATGAATGTAAGTGTACTATGAAAGTGAAATTGTTGAAAGAAGATATGCGAAGTACTGAGATCTGGTATTGAGATCTGAAGGAGTTGGTGTGGTTTTCCATAGTCAGAGAAGGAGTATTAAATTATTGAGGTCAATAATCTTTTGGTATTATTCTATTCAGTAATACAAGATCTGTTGGACAGTGAGTTCGGTGATCTTACCCTGAAGCTATTTGGGTAGTAGGTCCTTCTATCTTTCATAACTCCTAACAGAGTTAGAATCTTTTAACAAGGATTCAAAATCTCCTAACACGGATTCATATGTACTAAATTTATTTCATAAGACTCTTAACAGAGTCCATCCTTTCACATGGAATATTTATATTAGTGCATCTTTTGTGGGCATCATTCCCACTAGGGTTTACTCTTTGATCAAGAGGTTCCCTAGTCAACATATCTTGTGTCATTGTGTTATTGTGCATGTATATCTTTCTATGGTTTCTCGTTACATTCTTACATGGTTAAAATATATTGAAGTTGATAAAATTTATATTTATCAGATAACTGATTCACCCCCCCCCCCGCTCTCAGTTATCTTGGTGGACTTTACTTTCTAACATTAACATAGCTTCAATGTGTGCTCTTATTTTGTCCAATCCTGTTGGTTCTTTCTTACAATATATGTATGCCCTAATGTCTTTGACATGCATAATGCCCATAGGCATGTGGGAGAATACCCCTTCTAGGTCATCTAGTGTGGATTTAAATGGATGTCTCTTAAACACATATATCTTCTTCTCCACCACATCAAATACAATGGGAGTAGCCATCACTTACTTGTATATCACTTTCCAATTTGATCTTTTAAAGACTTCTGAATTGGCGTGACGAACTAGGGTTTTTGCAACCAATAAATTGCA
This sequence comes from Chamaecyparis obtusa, assembly GCA_027943335.1. Taxonomy (NCBI): domain Eukaryota; kingdom Viridiplantae; phylum Streptophyta; class Pinopsida; order Cupressales; family Cupressaceae; genus Chamaecyparis; species Chamaecyparis obtusa. The sequence continues at coordinate 211,345 of BSBK01004574.1, read as the reverse complement.
TTGCAAATCACTGATGAATCAATTTGTAATCCTTCACAAAAAAAATGCTAGGTCTCTTCTTCTCTCCAATCACTCTGAATTCGAATGCAATGAAAGATTTTCAAACTCCTGTGTACTTTAAAGTAGGAATTCTTCCATTAATGCTTGCCACGTAAACCAAGTTGTCACTGAAAATTTTCTAACTTTCATTCTACAAACAATCAGCTTGTGTGCTCTTGCACATAGGTTCTTCTAGTTTTCAAAAGCTTAAGTCCAAAGGTGCATACTCTGAGGGTGAGTATATCGGCCACACAGGGGTCTAGAGCTAAATTAGCTCCCCTTATGACCCTGAGGGGCCATTCATCCTGATGTAGAGGGTGCATCCATTGTGGATGCATCCAATACATTCTCATCAACCTTATCCTTCTTCACCTCTAACCAAATCAAGCTTGCATCCTCTGAAGCTTTCAAAAACTTGACTTCTCCTTAGGTATCCAATACTGGTTCTTCAAGCTTCTTAGGGATTTCCTCACCTTGTGTCCTTGATCTACAAAACTTTGAGATGTGTCCAGCCTTGTTACAAGAGTGAAAAATGACTAGAGGTCTTATATTCCTTGACGCATTGACATGGGTCACCATTTTACATTGTCTTGTAGAGTGACCATTATAGTTACACATCTGACATGTAATATTCTAAGAACTTCTTACAATTGGCTGATTCTAATTTTTCTGACTGTGCTAGGTCATGTTTTTTCTGACTTGTCTTACAGTTCATAGCTCTATGACCAAATTTATTGCATGAATTACAGTAACCATTGAAAGGTCTTACCTCTATACAGTTTCTTTCTATATGTCCATGCTTGTTACATGCATAACAGGTTCGATCTACTAGCTTTCTCTCATTCTTGGATGGTTCAACATGATCTTTAGTTTGACTTGTAGTCTCCTTAGCATTTGAGGTGTCTTCTAGTTTTTTCATTCTTGATCGCATGTTGGCGATCTGATTTTGTGCTTTATTGTATCCAATGTAGCTAGTATCTCCTTTAACTCTTCTTGCATACAACTGAGATTCTATCAAATTAGAACTGGTGTAAAATTTATCAATGTGATTCTTTGCCACTTTCAATTTAGATTCCAAGCTTTCTTTGTTGTTCCTTAGCTCCAAGATTTCCATGTTTCCTTGACTCAATTTTTCATTCAGTTGAAGGTTTTGTTTGATCTGTTCATCATAGACGTCTTCCTAATTGTTGGTCAGCTTATCATCTAATTCTTCAATCTGTTCTTTTAGAGATGAACTTTCTTCACTAAGATTTTTTATCATGATTCCTAAATTACTAGTAGAGCATTCTTTCAAATCTTTTCTTAGCCTTTTGATGACTGCTTGAGCATCACTAAATTTTTCTTTAAGTTCTTCAATTTCTTTTTCAGATCTATCTAGGTCTTCAAGAGAAGCTTCAAGATTTCTTTTCAGATGTTTCATTTATGCTTTGTCCATGATCTCCTCAAGTGGTTAAACTTCTTTTCAGAGGACCAGACCTCTGATACCAATTGTTAGGAATGGGAACACTGAGAGGGGGGGTGAATTAGTGTTCACTGTATTATATATTTTTACTTAATCTCAAATTGAACTTAAATACTTAAATAATGAAATGAACATCCAAATAAACATGAAGCATGAAATCAACACATAACACCAATATGGTTAGGGGGAAACCCAAATAGGTAAAAACCCTGGTGGGAATTGACACCCACTAATATTATGTACTAGTATTTTATGATCCTTAGAAGATCCTTAACCATGTGAGGAGTTTCTTTACAATGTATTAAGTACAGTAGACCTTGTCAAGGGTCAGACCCTATTAGGAGTCTTTTACAATAAAACCTATTAGGGATGTGGACTCACTGTCCTAGAGCTCGTTGTTCAAGTGGTGAAGGCTGCAACCTTCCAATCTTAGATACACACTATATTCTGTTGGATGAACTGTTACTATGACACTTCTTGTTTGATCAATTCCTTTGATGCATTGATGCTTTGACCTCTTTCAAAGCTCTTATACATCTTATAAACTCTTTGCATACTTATACTCTACTTATCTCCACTCTATATTCACTTCCATACTAATTACAATGGGAACATCTTATATTTATATGCGCATACAAAACAAATAACTAAGTCAGCCCTTTAACCGATTACATACAATGCTTCCAATTGAATTGGCTCAAGAGTGTTTACAAAAAAAAAGAATTACATGTCGGCAACCTAATTACAATGGGTGCATGGCCTTTACATCATAATAATATAACCACAAATCAAAATTCAAACAGTTGGCTTCTTACTTTGTTCTTCTCTGGCATACACTGGTTGTGCAACTTCAACTGTCTATAACTTTGTCATACTTGCATATCTGATCATGCTCTCATAGACTAAGCATGAATATACTCTAACCAACTTATCTTCTAGGGTTCATACCATAACTCAATTGTACACATGTGTGCTGATGCTCTGAGCTTTAGGTACATTGTACACTATCCAGTCTTCAACACTTAGGTAATTTATGATATTCTCATCAAGTGTGCTGACTCCAAACTACTATATGACTTTGTTGACATAATGAAAGCACTATACTAATTCATATACACTAGTATAGCCAACTTGCCAAAACTGGCATGATTAGATGTACTTTTACATCCAAATTACTCTAGGAAGAGAGAAATTCATTGACTGGGCTGACACCAATACAGACAAGCTTCATCATCAATTGGAAATTTTGCCAAGTGGAAGTAATTTATATATGTCTTCCTACTTGTTCTATATTCTAGCGTGCACCAGAGAATGGAAAGGTCTCTTCCATGAATTAGCTGCCCCAAATATGAAAGTATATGATTATTACCCTCATCTATAGAAAGAATTTCAAATGAGTAGTTTTGTGAAATTTAATGGGATATTTTTTAGGAGGTTAACCTATGAGTTGCAAGGGATTGTGGAACAAACAATGTCTAAGGAGGCCAAAAATTTTGTCAATACCTATGGGAGATTCTTCATTCAGTTCAGAAGGTTCACTTATACTAGAGTTGGAGGTTTTGAGGGATAACTATTTAAATTACCAAGATATGCCTTTGATAATCTTGTCATAACAGAGGTTGCCCATCAGTTGGCTCATGTGCATAGAGGGGTCAAAGAAATAAAAAGTAGAGAAAAGTGAAGCTTTCCAATTGAACTTGGGTTTTACACTTTCGAAATGTCTTCAGACACTCTCAACCTTGAGATGGAAATAAGAAAGTTGAATCTGAAAACCTTTGAAGTGAGAAAAGAATTTGATAGCAAACGCTATGCGGCTCAAAATTTTAATCTACCTTCTGAATTTTAATATCTTTCTTAGATGGAAGATTATTGGGAAAATTGTAATGATCATTTTGAGGTTAGCAGGAGAGCTTGGTTGAGATTTACTCTCGGCCAAGTCATCACTCTAAATATAGAGATTGATATTATAGGGGTGGAGGAAGATGAAGGTGAAGAAGTGATTGATGACTAGTTTGAAACCAAAGTTAGAGGTGTACGCTTTCCAAAAATCAACTAGAGCATTGATGAAAGAGAGACATCATACTAATCAAGACTCTTAGTATAATCAAGAGGACTAAGAGATGGATTAACAACAAGAAACCCCCTATTCCAAAAAGACATAATACAAGAGGATCTGCACTCGATGGCTTTATAAAAAATCCTACTTCTCCGTCTAACATCAATGTTTCTATTGTAGGTGATTCCAAAACTAAGAATAAGAAATTCCTCAAAGATAATCTTGAAAAGCTGAGCATTCCCTATACCACGCCTTCAATGCGAGTTACAAGGACTAGATCTAAGAAAGGAAATAAAAAAGTGGCCAAAGAAAAAGAGGTAATCAATTTGGATGAAATGGATAGTCCAATGTTAGATCAAAATTCTTGAGATGTGTTTTGTGAAGATGTACAAAACCTAAAGATTGAAAAATTTGATGGTGGAAATCCTATAATAGCTATAATGAATACTGCTCTACAAACATCATCCCCTACTCTCAAATGGTTGGAGACATCCATTAGTAAGAAAAGGAATGTATTGCCAATCACATTACCTATGTAGGACATGGTAAAAAAATGTCTTGGAGCTACTATGAAGCCAAAAAGGATCAGGATTGAATCCATGATCGATATAGATGAAAAAACAAGGTGTTGGATAGCTGAACACACAGTGTCTAAGGGTGACAAAGATATCTCAGAGGCTACCACTGATGACTTCATTGTTGAGAAGATAGATCTCAGGGCTACAACTATGGAAACTGACATAAAACAATTGGAGACTTCAATCAAGAATATATTACACATAACTTTCAAAGATGAAAAAGATAAAAAAGAAATGAAGGCCACTATCAGGAAGCTAACTGAATTTATTCAAGAAGTGTGAAATCCTAGTCCCCTTCCTTTAGCATAAATTCCCCAATCATTTGATCCCTGCTCACCTAAGGGTAGGAAATCCTTGGATCAAATCCAGATAAATAAGCTTATAGTTGATGTGTTCAGCAAATGGATACAAGGTATGATCTAGCGTGGAGGTGATTACATCACTCAGCTGATTGAAACCCATGGGAATTGAACAATTTGGAGTAACTAGGTTCTTTTTTGAGAAACCAATCCAATGTCAAGATGAAGATGTCCTTTATGTGTCCATTAAGAGTATTGAATGGAGAAATTCTATAATCAAGGTAGGTTATGAAGGGGCAAGTTATTTTCTTAATGAATTGAGAGAATTAACAGACACAATGCAAAAGGATCTCAAATGCCTAAACATCACTTTAATGAATGAAGGAAATCAAAGTATCAAGGATGCTAAAGAAATGACTCAGGAGTTCAAGAAATTAATAACAACAATCAGAGAGAATAAAGACCTCACAATCGAGGATTTCACGTCAATGGAAAATATTGAAGCAATGCTAGTGGTATGTATGGATCATCTAGAATCTCACAAATAGAAGGTTGTCTAGGTGTGCAATGATAAGAAGGTCCACAGGAAAAGGATAATTTATACTACTTTGCCACATCATGCCAGGATTGTCAATGTCTCTCATGCACACACAGAATGGAAGAACACCCTCAACACCAACTCCTCTCAAGACTAATCAATGGTGTCCAACTCATCCACTACCCAATGATTGTTCCTCGCCAATCTTGGAGCACTCCCAATTTTTTTTGGCTTATTCTTTTTTTAGTTATGTCTTTTGGTTGGTTTTAAAAATTGTTTCTTCTGAAACTTTGGAAGTTTCTTGAAATTTAAGTTTCGTATGATGTAAACCATTAGCTAAATATGGCTTGGGAAAACTCTAAAATGGCCAGTAATAGTTAATTTAGAAGTTGATTAGAATAGATTAGATTTTATCTCAGTTTGGTGTGGATTTTATGAAAAATACTTTGGTTAGTATTCTAAAATTAATGGAATAAAAATATTTGCTACTATAAATCTGTTGGTTTATATTAGTAAATTTGTCTCTGTTGGGATATATTTGGTTAAGCATAATTATTTCTTGAAGTATTTCATTTCTTTAATCTTAGTCTATAATTTTTCCAGTTCCATTTGTGAATGTATTATGAGGTGAAGTTTGAGAGCTTCATTAAGTTGATATATTTCTCAAGATTCAGTGGCTAAGACATCTTTATGTGCAAATTATAGTGATTGCCTTATTTACATTCTGGTCAAAAGTATATTTCTTGCAAAATGCAACTTTGATTGTTAAAAAATTCATTGAAAATCCCATCGGGAGTTGTACCATAATTTAGAGGATTAAAATCATTTAGTTTTGATCCAACTATTAGTAAGAGGTTAATGTTTCTTTGGAGGGCTATAGAGTAAAGAAATAAAAATAAAATAAAGAGACAAGCTCATTTACTAACATATAGTAAAGTGATATCTTGTTATGTCTTGTATTGTTTTCAAGTTATGTTTTGTAAAGCCTTAGATTGCTTAGGGCCTTGCGAGTAACTTGGTTCTATCTCCTAGCATGGGGGGTGGAACATCATTAGTTTCAAATGGTTAGACATGCAAATATCTCTCGAGGTACTATTCATGGTTTGTGACTTGGATGCGTGCAATTTTCATGCAATGATAAAGATCCTTCTAATTTGTATAATGTATTATTAAAATAAAAGATGTAAAGATATTGATGTAAAGCCTTTTGGCCATTCATCTACTTATTATTAGTACTTGTCAGTAGGCTAAACAAGTACTATTGCATCATTTTATGGATTTCTTCCTTTAACTAGTGATTAAAACTAATTCTTTCAACCAAATATAATTTAGTGTATTTTTACTTTGTAAAAATAAAAATATTTTCTATAGTCTATATGTAAATTTTTTAACTTTATAAATTGTGAAAAATATTTTTTGATAAAATGATTGGCTAATACATTTGAGGTCTTATAGACCTATTTTTTAGGCATGAATAGCTTATATAAGATTTTTTTTTAAGATTTATTTGTTTTAAATTATTTTGTTAAGTTCTCATAGACATTTTTTTATATTATATTAGTTTTATATTAATATATATATATAATGATCAATAAAATTTCTTGGCTTTGACCTTTTACGAAAAATAAATTATATATATATATATATATATATATATATATATATATATATATATCTATATATATATATATATATATATATATATATATATATATATATATATATATATATATATATATATATATATATATATATACATGTAAAATTTGTCAATAATTAATTATAATTTCTTCATTAATATAATTATAGTTATATTAATTTATATTAAATAGAATTATACTTAATAAAATATAATCAATTTATTAAAATTTTAATTATATTTCAAAATATAATTAAAATTGATCACTAAACTAAAAGGCAAGTACTAGCCACTACGTGGCACTTGTTGTAATTGAATTCATTAGTAGAAATTGTATTTGAAAAGAACAAGGCAATGTAATCAGGGAGGGATAGTTCTATGGGTTTATTTCAAGGGATATTATCTGAAAGTTCAAAGTTGAAATGAAAAGTGTAGTGTTGAAATTATCTTCTCTATCTCTCCTATGTTGAAATAAAAAGAAATGTTTCCTATGCAAAGGTTTAAATTCTAATTATAACGAAAGTTATTCAATGTGTAGGAAAAAGGAATGGAAATGAGTTAGGAATGAAATATTACTCTCTCTCTCTCTCTCTCTCTCTCTCTCTCTCTCTCTCTCTAACATAAAAGTAAAAGAAAAGAAATGGAATTCATTTTGATTGAGTAATGAAATGCAATTCTAAATGTTGGTAAATGAATTTGAATAGAGAACCTTAAGGAATTTAATTGTGAATGTAATAATGAAATGATATAATGTTTGAAAAAAAATTGTTAGTTGTAATTTTAGGTCAAAAGACCTGATTCCTTATAGGTTCCTTGGTGGGGACATTACATGCTAAGCCTTTGATGGAATATACTCAAGAGTTAGGATATATTACTCCTTCCACAACCATTGAACCTTCTATTCCTATTTCTCTCACTATTCCTAGAATTCCTACCTATGCACCACCTCTCATGATAACTTCTACACAAGTCTCTAATAATTTAAGTGTTGGTCTTTATAACCATTCACTTCCTTTGAGTGTTCCTTCTACTTCCATACCTTGTTTATTACCTTCATACCATGTTGTTCCTTTCACATATTTCAATCCTCTTCCCATTTCTTCTAATCCTCCACAAACATCCTTACATTTTCCTTCCACTTCCTACAACTTTCTAATGAAGGGTGTTTCCCTTAATACCACAAACACATAACAAAAATAGAGAAACAACAACAATATGCAAGAACAGAAAATTGGCTTCTTATTATCTCCACAAATGTGGAATTACAAACTTTCAAAATTACAATGTGAAAAGCCACATGGGCATTCCCTTACAATATTCAGTAGGACAAAGCCTCGAATCAATACCTAGATCTACTACCCCAAACTATCCTGAACTACCTAAGACAACACTATGGGCCTTCCTTATATAGGCAATTTCCACAACTCGAGAAGGTTCCAAAAATTTAGCCTTTTAGGGCCAACCAAACTTAGAATTATTTTATTTTACAATTTATTACATCAAAGTCAGCTCAAAATAACTTTTGAAATCCAAACAGAAATTTTCAAGGAAAATCATTTTCTGCCATTTAAGGTGACCCAACTTCCGAAGACCATAAGTCATCGCCAGTTGACCCAATTGACTATTATGACCCCAATTCGGAAAGGGTGCGAGGAGCTCTACAACGCCTAAATCTAGAAAGCTTCATTCAGTTCAAAATTTGACCTCATCCGGGGCCTCTAAAGCCTTCAAAACTGAGTTCAAAGTTTCTGTACCCTATTTCCAAAACCAAAAATCTTCAATATCTACAAAGCTAGACTTGATTTGTCAATGGAACTTTACTGGCAGGTTGAGATGACTGAGATGAACCTCCACATGTAAAATCAGAACATTCTAAGATTGTATGAATAGCTTACTAAAAATAGCAAGTTTCCATAAATAGAAGCTCTACACAAGATAGCCCTTAATGAATACAAAAACAAAAATATTTTTGGGTGATGCAAGATTGCTCTTACACCCAAGATGCTCCTACATCAAACACCTAGGGTAATTTGAGAAGTGACCTTGTTACGACTTAGGTATGCAGAGGAAAACCAAGATGGTTAATCTCCTCCTTTGTTAACCATGATGAATCTTCAACAGGTCATCCTTTCCATTTGACCAAACTCTCTTCATATGTCTTGTTCCTTGTGCTTCTACCAACATGACTATCCAGTATATCCTCAATCTCCGTGGTAGTTGAAATAGTTGTTGGAATACTCCACTATGATGTTGTGATCTCATCTTCAAGACCTCCCTCATGATACCCTGTCAGATCTGAAATGTTAAATACTGGTGAAATATTCAGCTCAGTAGGCAATTCTAACTCATAGGCATTTCCTAAATCATACTTCTTCAGTATCTTATGTGGCCCAAATTTCTTCATTTTCAACTTGTGATATGTACCAACCCAAAATTACTCCTTCCACAAATGAACCATGACTTCATCTCCAACCTGAAATTCCTTATGCCTCCTTTTCTCATCTGCCTTAGCCTTATACTGCACATTCATTTTGGTAATATGCTTCCTCACCTCCTCATGGATGTTCTTTAAATGTTCTACAAAATCCTTAGTTTCAGCACTACTTATCTCTCCTTTATCTATCTTTCTCAACTCAGATGCATTTCTGGGGCTACTTCCATATACAATCTATGGATGATGTGATGAACTAAACTTCAAATCTCTCTTCAACTCTTCACTTGATGCTAGTGTCATCCTGTGTGCTGCCTTATTTAGCAAGCTGGCTCCTGGAATCAAGTCCATCTGATGACTGATCTTTCTTACTGGGGGTAATCCATCAGGCACATTATTGGGTACAATATCTTGAAACTCATTCAATAATTCTGCAACTTCTACAGGTACATCTTCTACTTCCTCTTTCCTAGCCTTTGGAATTAAGGTAAAACACATATGCTCATGCCGCAAACCATCTGAGAAACTCCCTCTATCAACAAAATTTATTCTTGCATTACCACATACCTTTTCTTTTATTTCCTTCAATGGCTTTAGCTTATGTTGCACACCATCGTTTGTTACGGAATAGGTATTCGCATGACCATCATGTACAACACACCTATCAAACTGCAAAGGTCTACCCAACAACATATGACATGCATGTATAGATATGATATCACATAGTACATCATCTTGGTACTCGTCGATCTTGAACTTCACTAGGCACTGTTCACTGACCATGACCTTGTGGTCATCCTGCACCTAGGAAACCCGATATGGATGTGGATGTTTCTACCTCTTAAGCTTCAACTTTGTCACCATCTCTTCTGACACCAAATTATTAGTACTACCACTATCAATAATCACATCACAACACTTACCCTTACACTTGCACCTGGTGTGAAACAGGCTCCTTCTTTGCTCAAGTTCATTTTCACCACTCAACAGGACTCTTCTATTAATCAGCATTTCTCCTCTTTCAACATCTTTAGAATGCGATGATTTGGCATCTTCATCTACATATGCAACTCTAGCCGGGCCTTCATTCCTCCTATATGTCCTTCCTTGGAATTGAGGACATTCAAATGCCCTATGACCTTCTTCTCCACAGTGAAAACATTTTCCACGTAAGCCTCCTCTTCCTCTTCCTCTTTGATCTCTATTATTTTGATCTTAGAAATGATTGAAATCATCTCCTCTCTGATTTTGACTATTACTGGCCTCATCCTTCTTTTTTAGATCTTCATTTTGATCTCCATATGATCGTTTACTAGAGCTTTCATCACGACCTCTTCCGCTTTGTCTGCTCTCAAAATTCTTGTTTAGCTTTTCCTCTACTTTTAAGGGGCAAACTGGTATGCCTCTTCATTACTATTCATTTGAACTAGTTTCAGCTCCTTCTGAATGCTCGGCCTTAACCCATTAAGGTAATAGGCAACTTTCTCCTTGTCAGCTTCTGCATGGCCTATTCTAATGAGGATTCGATAGAACTCCTTTGTATACTCCTGAACAGATCTTCTTGCCCACTTCAAACTTTGCATCTTCTTCATTAGGTCAAGCTCATAATCAACAGGAATGAACTGCCACTTCAATTTATCCACCATCTGATCCCACCTTGTGACTTTATCTTTCCCTCTTCTATTTCTCTCCAATTGAATCTCTTGCCACCAGATCTTCAAATGACCTTTTAGTCTGGCCTTCACAAATTTGACCCTATCAGTATCCTCAATATCATCATATTCAAAATATTCTTCACATTCATTGATCCAATCGATCAACTCCTCTGGGTTAAGATTTCCTAAAAATGTAGGAACCTTAATCTTAGGTCTTTTCCTGATCTTTGAGATGGCTCAGAAAATTCTTACTTCCTCCTGGTTCAGAACTTCACTTTCTTCTTCTTAATCTTCTTCTTCCGCTTCATCCTCACTTTCATCTTTGACATTAAGATTCATTCCTCTGTGAATCTCCTCTTGCAATGCTCACACTTGTCTCTGTAGTGCCCTAACCTTAGGTGTTACAACACTAGCTCTTCCACCACGTTCCCTTCATGGAGGCATTTTCTCACTTCTCACTGAAACCCTAACCATGGTCCTGGTGTAAACTACCTCACAATCGGTGATCTATTTACATAGAAACCCTAACCCACGGTCCTGGTGTAAACTATCTCATAGTTGGTGATCTATTTATACACTCAGGAACTCCCACTCTGATACCACTTGATGAAGGGTGCTTCCCCTAATACCACAAACACATAATAGAAATAGAGAAACAACAACAATATGCAAGAACAAAAAATTGGCTTCTTATTATCTCCACAAATGTGGAATTACAAACTTTCAAAATTACAATGTGCAAAGCCACATGGGCATTGCCTTACAATATTCTGTAGGAAAAAGCCTCGAATCAATACCTAGATCTACTACCGTGAACTATCCTGAACTGCCTAAGACAACACTACGGGCCTTCCTTATATAGGCAATTTCCACTGCCTGAGAAAGTTCCAGAAATTTAGCCTTTTAGGGCCGACCAAACTTAGAATTATTTTATTTTACAATTTATTACATCAAAGTCAGCTCAAAATAACTTTTGAAACCCAAACAGAAATTTTGAAGGAAAATCATTTTCTGCCATTTTAGGTGACCCAACTTTCGAAGACCATAAGTGATCGCCAGTTGACCTGATTGACTATTATGACCCCAATTCAGAAAGGGCTCAAGGATCTCTACAACACCTGAATCAAGCAAGCTTCATTCAGTTGGAAATTTGACCTCATCCAGGGCCTCTAAAGCCTTCAAAACTGAGTTCAAAGTTTCTGTACCCTGTTTCCAAAACTAAAAATCTTCAATATCTACAAAGCTAGACTTGATCTATCAATGGAACTTTACTAGTAGGCTGAGATGACTGAGATGAACCTCCACATGTAAAATCAAAACATTCTAAGAGTGTATGACCAGCTTACTAAAAATAGCAAGTTTCCATAAATAGCAGCTCTACACAAGATAGCCCTTAATGAATACAAAAAAAGAAATATTTTTGGGTGATGTAAGATTGCTCTTACACCCAAGATGCTCCTGCATCACTTTCCTAGAACATGAAATATGTCTTTACCTACTATTGCATCTTCTAATCCTACCATTAGTAGCTTGGTTCAAACCATCATCTCTTTGCAAAAAAAAGTTGCTCAATTCAGTCAATATAAGTACAACATGCCTACATGTGATATTTCTAATCCCCTTTCCTTAGATATCATTTGTGCTTTTATCCCACAACATAATGAGATACCTAAACTTGAGACTTATAATCATAAGGGTGATCATGTGATTCATGTTAGGACTTTCCAAACTATATGTAGTGATTTTCCTCAGGACTATAGGCTCATGGCTAAGTTATTCACACATACATTTAGAGATAAAGCTTTGCAATGATATTTCTCTTTACCTCCTTATTATATTAATTCCTTTCAAATGTCTGCTAATATTTTCATTTAAAAATTTCAAAATAATATTGGTACTCATATTTCTTTGACTGATTTAATATATTGTAAGAAAAGTGTTAAAGAAAATGTTAGTGACTTTATTGGTAGATTCAAACACTTGAATCCTCAAATTTCTTACCATGTGCTTGGTCATGATATTCAACATATATTTATTTATAATTTATAAAAATACATTAGAAATAAGATTCTCCTTACCGAGTATACTTCCTTTTCATATCTTTGTATAGTGCTTCACCATTATTAGATATAAGGGATCCATCTTGAGATCTCTACTCCAATAGCTCTTTTTAATGTTGATAAGTGTGATGCTTTCATTCATAAAAGAAAGTTATCTAAACCTAACAATTACATCAAGATGCACAAGTCAACTGACCCAGTTGATGATCATGTGACTACTACATCCAGAGGTAATGACTACTTTTTCCTATGTGTATCATCCTAATCATAGGTAATCTTATTTATCTAAACCTTTACATATGGTGATGATGAAGTTTATTAATGATAACATTATTAAACTTACTCCTATCCATCCTATTGACACTATCATGTTAGAAATAGGGAATAATGATAGGGGGGTGAATCAATATTCTAAAAACTTTATCTTTTTCCCAATTATGGATATAATAGATTATCTTTATACATGCATATTATAAGAAGCTAAACAACATGCATAGCAATAAAGAACTCATAACATATTATTTATTCTCAAGGAAACCCTGGCCAAGGGAAAACCCTGGTGGGGATGGTACCCACAAAGATCCACTAATCAAAACTATCATGTTAAGGATGTTGACCCTATTAGGAGTCTATTATAAGCATATCATGTATCTGTCCTGATTAAGGGACTATAGGCCTTGTTAGAAGCCTCAGCCCTGTTAGGAGTTGGTAGTACTTAATGTGATTACCAGATGAGCCCACCACCCAAAAAAGTAATGTACAATATACACTGATTACAAAATTAGGTTAAGGTACATAACCTTATACTTCTTGCATCAATATCTCTTTGCTACTCTTTCACTATCACTATTACATATGCATCACATATTTTGCATCATATCACTGCTTCATTACATTTCATTACTTCATCATAATACTATAATTCTTCTATACAATTACAATTATATTTATACCAATAACTTTATCCAAGAGTTAACATCTAGGATGTCATCCCTTTATATTTTTAAGTCATTATTTTGATAAACAAAACAATCCCTTAACTCTTTACTAGTTCTGTCTTCATATTCTGTCATGTCGGCTTGACACTGTCTTCGATAAAACTGTATAAACTTCTTCTGTACATTCCATATTGACTTGCACTCTGAGATGGGTGTTCAATAGTCATCATAGAGTCTATGTTCAAGTGTGCAACCACTAAACTTACTCCAATCAACATCACAAGAAAAAACTATGTCCAAGTTCACTGGTGAAAACATTGTCTCACACTTAGACAAATTTGTAATGCATTTTGTCATACTAGCTCTCTAACCTATGCAATCTTCATGTGGATCATATGTTTCTATAGTGACAACATCTATGTAATAAACTTAGGTAAATTTCCAACAATCTCCCCCTTTGTCATTGGTGGCAACATATGAGAAAATTGGCTAAGTGTACAACTCAAAATCTCAAAATTATGGCCATAGTATAAAATATATACTATCCTTATAACTCCTCAAAAAATATTGTCTCTAATATAGTACTCCCCCTAGGAGTAACAATCCTTATCATATACAATCAATTTTCTGCTATATATCTCTCCCCCTTTGACAACAATGACAACATAAAGGTAGGAGGGTTACAAAACTATATCTCAAAAAAGATTATACCTCAATTCAATTATTGAAAAGCCAGTAGGCTTGTAACACAATCTGCAAAATATATCTTCATAGCTTCTATCTCCTTCTCCCATGATTTCTTAATGGAATTTGCCACATTAAGTAGTGTGCTCAATCCTTAAGATGCTATTTCACATGCTTGGAGGTTTTCAAAGTTAAACTTCTGAAAAGATGTCTTAGCTAAAAGACATTCTTCCAACTGCTCTTCAATAATGCTTAACTTCATAGAAGTATGCTCTCTCAAAAGAGTGAATCTTTTCAATTTTCTATCTCTCTCATCTTGCACAACTCTAATTTCATCATATAGCTTCTGAAATTTCTTCTCAACATCACATACCTTCACATTGGGGCTAGGAAGAAGGTTAGTTTCATTCAGAATTTCTACTTCCTTCATCTTCGTCTTATGATCTTCTTTTGCTGACAATGTCTTTGTTTTTGTACACTGTATGTACAAATATTTACCTATTTTCAAATGCTTCCTCAAGTCCTTGATATAGATATCAAGATTGTTGATATCATTCTTGATGTTCTGACTAATGTTCAAAAGCATTCTAGCATCATAGACTGATTCTGCTCTCACTTTTGCAATATCAGACAAGTTTGTGAATTCATTGTCAAAAGTACTCATTACCTTCTTTACTTTCTCCATAGGGTCTACTTTTGTAATTTTTGTAGTTACAATTCTTTGTAACTTCTTAGTTAGTTCCTTCAGAAACCCTTCAAGACTTTTCACTTTCTTGTTCTTGCCAATGATTTTATTCAAGGCTGTGATCAATTCCAACTGATCATCATCATCTACTTCCTTTCCTAAATGCTCAATCATAGATCCAATTTGAGTTTTCTTTCCAGTCTCAAGAGTAAGACTGATATCTTCTTTGGTAGGAATGGGTACTTTTTCCTCTATTACTAGTGGTTCTACAACTTTTGTCTCTGTCATCTCTTCTCCTTTTGTAGCTTCTTGTTCTTCAAAGGCCGAATTGTCAACAATGTTCTCCAAATTTTTGAATACATTATCATCAGTATCCAAGGTGATTTTTGTTCCTTCTATATTCATGGTTTCATCTTCAATATTAATGGCTAGAGGAGAGGGAATGTCCTCTTGTTCTATCTCACCTGCTTGCTCCATTGCAACTAATGGTTCTCCAACATTTTCTGTCATAACCTTGATTATAGCTTGTTCTATCTCAAAATTGATTTCATCATATCTTCCTCCCATAATTTGAATGGTTCTCCTTTTGGTTCTTAGATGGGTGCTTAGGGCTTTCATGATCTGACCAAAATGTGTTTCATCTCTTACTTCACAAAAATTCCTCACAAGCTTTTCTCTTATAGATGTGTCCTCCTCTATTGCTCTCTTTTTCCTATTCACAATTTTATTATATAAATCATCAGGTATCTATCCCTGAATTGTATCAAACTTCTTGTTAGCCAAAATCATATGCTTTACAACTGCATTCTCTAGATTAAGTCTATCTGTATAATCATAAAGATCATAGTACTTGTTCATTCTTGTAAAGTCTCCATTCTCAATGATCTACTCATCAAGCTTTTCTACTTTTGGTTTCCAAGCTTTCTTCTTAATAGTAGTGACATCATCTATTATTTCTGCAATTTTTCTTGGAGTTGGATGCACTAAAGTTTTATGTCTCTTTCCTGGTCTAGTAGCACTTTCCTTTACTCTTTTGCTAGGTGTGGAGGAAGTGGATCTAGTACACATCTTTGCTTCTTGATCCTTCTCAATTACTTCCACTTTCACCTTCACTTGTGATTCTTCCTGTTGTACTGCAATTGATGATAAAGGTGGGATAGACAAAACTTCTTTTTGTCCACTCTCTCTGATTGTTGCTGTTGTTTGCTTTGCTACTAAAAACTCATGCTCTGTCATCCCTATATCTTTTAGGATTTTCTTTATGGTTCTCTCAACTCTCTTCTTAGTATGTTTCTCTTCAATTAAGCTCTTTGCGGAGTTGAATTTCTCCTCAAAGGTTCCAAACCTATTGCATTGAGTGTCCAACTTACACTTAAGTAACTTGCTAACATACTCTTTTGTCTCTACCTTAGATATCTCATAGCCAAGAGGGTCTATGAACTCTATTTTAGGCTCTACTACTTCAATAAAGGTAAAGTCAGTATCCACCATAAAACATATATCATCATTATACTTTTCCATAAGAGACTTATGGATCCTTGATTTGCTAGACATAATATTCTGAAATGTCTTGATTACTAGTACTGCACTCTCATTTACATTGTCAATAACATGTCTTCTGTATACTAGGTTAATCCTTTCCATTGCATTTTGTCTATCATTCCAGTCATTTCCAATGGTGTAAGGAAATCTCCTCAATAGATGAAAAAACATATAGGTGATTAAAGATGAGAACCTAAACTGTGTATACTTAGTCTTCTTAATCTTCTCTAAGTTCTCAAACAATTGAATTCTTAGAATTTCACACATCAACTTGTACCTTGTCAACACACATTAGATAACCTACATGTACCATTCCACCTGCCAGGTCATCCTCTCTTGAATTTGCACAAAACTTAGTGGTTAGAATCTTGCATAAGTATCTCACATCATCTTGTTTGATCTTACTAATCACAATTCCTCTACCATTATAGGATGAATTTGTGTTGTCAATGACTATTTTCCTCATGTTTTTCTCATTTAAATGAATAGCTCTAGTTTTAGATAATCTAGTGACTTCATGAATCAAATCAACTACAATATATATCACTCTATCTTCTAACCAAAACTTTCCATTATGAATTCTGCTCAAGATAATCTTAGTGCATTCTTCATTATCAAATTCATACTGTAATCCATACTTAACAATTTCATTATGTTCCAAACATTCAAAACCTTATTTTAGTGTCATATCCTAATTGTAAATCTTCTGATATTCATTTGTGAAATCACTATCACTGACTATCTCTAGTTTGCATCCAAGATAACTTCTGACATTCTCTAGGTGTAAAACTTCATTTGGTATGGATGATAAAGCAAACCTAGGGTCATCTTCCAAGGGTTCTACTAGTTCCCTTTTCAATTTAGCTCAATCCTTATCTTTGACATTGTGTATTAAAGAAACATCCATGATTTCTTCAAATTCCTTTACTGATTTAAAGATATGTCAAGTAAAATACCTTAATTTCATGATTTTAGGGCTTGCGTAGATTTGACACAAAATTCTTCTCCAAATCCTTGCAAAATGCTTCCAATCATTGCTCTTTGATCTCCTTGACACTTGAATTCACTTTGATGATCAAATAATATCGATCATAATCTTTTATTAATTCAATCTCACTTAGATCTAACATCGGATTCAATTCTTTTGCCGCTTCTTTCCAAAAAGTTGTTTCTACTAACCTGCAAAACTTAAAACTTCTTGTGATCTCGCAAAACATAATATTTTTCTTTGCACTCTTAACCATAGCATTAGAACATCATAAAATACCTTGCATTAACTGTGCAAGACTTAGTTCATCATATATCTACTTCTACACTAATCTAAGTTCCTATTCTACTGAAATTTTCATAAATTAAGTACTTTGAGATGGGTCAGGTAAATATTCATTCTTACCTTTTGATACTTCACCTTCCTGATTACCTTCAATGTTGAATATCTCTCCTTGATCTATACTTTTGATAAAGTTCACTTCATCTAAATTACTACAGCATCCTTTCTGACTGTTGCTTGCATCTTCATTACTTCTTGAATGATTTATGGGATTAGGATTAGGATGAAAAACTTTATTGATCATTCTGCAAAACCTTGTTGTATGTCCAATCTTGTTGCATATCTGACAAACAATTCCATTGTTTCCATATCTTGGTCCAGGCTAATTAATTTGTGATCTACAGTTTCTAGCAATGTGTACAACTTTGTTGCATCTATAACATACTACTCCATTTCTTTTGTTCATATCTTCAGTAGGTTTCTTATCTGCATTGTTAGTATTCCTAAATATTCTACTACCATCATTATTCACAATAAATTTAGGTTTCCTACATTCAATAGCTCTATGTCCAAAACCATGACAATTGCAACAATAACCATTAAGAGGTTTAAATTGCTTACCTATGCAATCTCTCTTCATATGACCAATAGTATTACAAGAAAAACATCTACCTTTGAATTCTCTTTGCATACCATTGGGTGATTCCTCTTGCTTCGATGATTCTTCTTCTTTAGGTGTATCTTTAGATTTATTGATCTCATCAGACTTCTTCTCATCTATGCTTTCAGCTATTTTCAGATCTGGTTCCTTGCTTTCATTATTTGCTTTATAAGTGTTGAATCCAAGATGAGTCTTATCATAGAATGTTTTTTATAAGATATTTGTTCATCAATCTTCTCACTAGTTGAATATAGCCTTTCAAGTTGTTGTTTGGATTGAGTCAGTTCACCTTTCACAATCTTATTGTATTTCTCAAGTTCATCATACTACAAATTGACTTTCTCAAGTTTAGATGTTACTTTTCCAAGTTTAGATTTTAGTCCTTCATTTTTTGTCTTTAGACTTTCATTCTCAGATTTCAGATTTTCTTCATTCTTGCCATTTCCATCTTTCAAACTAAGCTTCAAATTTGCTATCTTCAGTTCATGCTTAAGGATCTCATTTTCTTTTTCTAAATTGTCATCACAATCTTCAATAAGAACTTCAGATTCCTTTTTAGATCTTAGATCTTCCAATTTGTTTTTCAGTTTCTCAATGAGGTTCTTTGCATCATCATACTTTCTTTTCAAAGTATCTTTTTCAATAGTAAACAATTCAATCTATTCAAGACCTTCAAGATTCTTCTGTAGTTGATCCATATCCATAGAGATCTTACTCAAGATGCTAGGCTTTCCTTGAATGATTATTTTCTGAGTAACTATACTCTGATACCAATTGTTAGAAATAGGGAATACTAAGAAGGGGGGGCGGGGGTGAGGGTGGGAGGGGGGGGTAAATCAATATTCTACAAAATTTATCTTTTTCCCAATTATGGATATAACAGATTATATTTATACATGCATAACATAAGAAGCTAAACAACATGCCTGGCAATAAAGAACTCATAACACATTATTTGTTCTTGAGGAAACCCTAGCCAAGGGAAAACCCTGGGGGGTTGGTACCCACAAAGATCCAATAATCAAAAAGTATCTTGTTAAAGCTGTTGACCCTATTAGGAGTCTAATACAAGCATATCATGTATCAGTCTTGATTAAGGGACTATAGGCCTTGTTAGAAGCCTCAACCCTGTTAGGAGTTGGTTGTACAAAATATGATTACTAGATGAGCCCACTGCCCAAAAAGGTAATGTACAATATACACTGATTAAAAAATTAGGTTAAGGTAGATAACCTTATACTTCTTAAATCAATATCTCTTCGTTGCTCTTTCACTATCGCTATTACATATGCATCACATATTTTGCATCATATCACTGCTTCATTACATTTCATTACTTCTTCATAATACTACACTTCTTCTATACAATTACAATTAGATTTATACCAATAACTTTATCCAAGAGTTAACATCTAGGATGTCATCCCTTTATATTGTTAAGTCATTATTTTGATAAACAAAATAATCCCTTAACTCTTTACTAGTTTTGTCTTCATATTCTATCCTGTCAGCTTCACACTATCTTTGGTAAAATTGTCATAACTTCTTCCGTACATGCCATACTAACTTGTGCTCTGAGATGGGTGTTTGATAGTCATCATAGAGTCTATGTTCAAGTGTGCAACCACTGAACTTGCTCCAATCAATGTTGCAAACAAAAACTATGTCCAGGTTCACTGGTGAAAATAGTGTCTCACACTTAGACAAATTTGCAATGCGCTTTGTCATACTTGCTCTTTGACCTGTGCAATATTCATGTGCATCATATGTTTCCATAATGACAACATCTATGTAATCAACTCAGCCAAATTGCCAACATATCAAACCAATGCCTAAGTCTTTTGATCAAAATTTTTTTTTTTAATATCATCATCAACTTGGTCATGATAGTCAAAGTTGTTACTCTTTAAAGAATTCTACTCAAGATCTTATTGATTCCAATTCTATATCAGTTGATTCTAATGTTAATACTACAAAAAAATGCATAGCACCTCCTAATCAGAATTTACAAATTTACACCAACCCCTTACCTTTAAATTCAACAAATGTCATTAATCAACCTTCTTCTCCTATTAGTAA
Source organism: Chamaecyparis obtusa (assembly GCA_027943335.1). NCBI lineage: Eukaryota > Viridiplantae > Streptophyta > Pinopsida > Cupressales > Cupressaceae > Chamaecyparis > Chamaecyparis obtusa. The sequence continues at coordinate 190,729 of BSBK01004574.1, read as the reverse complement.
CATTAGTTATGATAAAAAGGTAGACAAATCTAATCATGTTGAATCTCAACCTCAACCTTTGATTTTACCTTCATACAAAACTAAACCTACACATCCTATCACCTTTGATCATTCTAATATGTTTAAAGCACCTAGTGGTCCCCTTTACATTACTTCTAGGGTAGCTCATATCTCTTTTCATGGTGTTTTGATTAATCCCTCTTCCTTTGTGAATGTTATCATTAAAGTACATATTTTTAATAAAGGATTGCATAAGAATACCTATGATACATATAGTGTTTGGATTCAAACATGTAATAGTTTTATGTATTTTCCTCAAGGTTATATCAATCTTCTTGTAACCCTTTCTGGTAAGGTTGTTCATACTACCTTTTTACTTATTCCTACTTCTAGTAAATTTCAATTTAAGCTTTGTATTTTTTGACTCTCTTCCATAGAACTTGTAGCATCTCTTATTCATAAGTTCATAAAATTTCCTCATAAAGGACAATTTCTCACCATTAATCATTCTTTTTATAAATTGTGTCCTTGAGATTGTGTTGAGATAGATTTATTTTGGCCATCTCTCCCTCAAAAACCACCTAGCCATCTTGAGATCATGTTTATCAATCCTGTTAGCAATACAAAATAGAAAATATTCTTGAGCTTATCCTTCTCAAGGTTGATACTCCTACATATTTCTTACCTACCCCACCTATTTCTCTTCCTATTATTCCTCAACCATTAGTGATTCCCTCCTCAGAACATATTATTCCTCAACCATTCATAATAAACATTTGCATCAACATCACAAGAATTGTACAGCTAAGGCTAAGGCCCACTCTCTTGATTCTCAAATTTCTTCTTCATCTCAATCCTTGTCTTCCTTTGATCAACCCATGCTTGAGCCTTTAAAGGAAGTGGATCAAAATAACAATATACAAATGCATAAACATGATGATTTTGTTTATATTTTAGTTTCCATTAATCTTCATATGGAAGATACTCTTGATGATGATGTTTCTAATGGACATGTTAGTGATGAATATGAAAATATTGATATTCATTATGATTTTCCTAACATTCTTTCTATGAAGCTAATACTCACTCCTCGTGAAAAGCATAGTGACTCCCCCCAGATTACTTTCTTAGATCTCATGGTGGTTCCTACAGTGTTGTATGTTGTTTGTCTTACGAGTTTCTCAACTATGCTTGATATTTTAGACCAAGATTGGGAGGGAACATGACATACTTGAAGTGGAATTATCTATCCTAGTGATCTTTGTGTGTTCATTTTGTGTTTCTCTCATGTTGTGTTCTTTGTTATATGTTTGTCTAGATTTATTTAGATGACTCTTATTTCTTTGTTAGTAAAAGATGATAAAGTAATCGAACATGTCATACATCTTCTTCTATTTGCACCTCTCTTCTTCTATTTTTTATTACATTTTATGCTTTCTATGTTCTATCATTTGTATAATATCCCTTGTGTATTCTACTTATATTATCATGACTTAGTAGCAATGATTATTTTTGGTCTTTGTGTTTCTGGTGCAAAAAGTGTCTTCATTGTACCTCTTACATTCTTTTTCCTCCATTGTGTTTTAGTTCTAATTCCTTTGGGGAATGGTGTCATTTAATACTTGATATAATATTACATATTATCATATGATCATATTGACCCCAAAGTTAGTGGATCCCTTGTTGTTCTCTCTTTTATCAATCTATTTATTTCCCTTAAAGTGTTCTCTCTTGGGGGAATTTCATAGTGGAAACATTCTTCATGGATGCATGTATGCTTCTATTAAATCAATTTCTTCCATTGAGGTGATTTTCAATCTCTTTAACATGGAGTCATACACTTTGTTCACTTTTGCACACACACATCTTGATAGTTTAGTTTCCTCTATCAAACTATTGACACCTTATGGGAGCTTGGCCTTTGTTATTTTGGATCTCTCTTTGGATTACTTACAACTTGGGAGGCTCTATCCTTTCCTTTTGATTCCTATTTGGATTAATAATAGTTTGAGAGGCATGATTGTTGTTTGATCCTTCTTTGGACTACTAACAGTTTGGGAAGCCTAATCAAGTTACCAATCCCTTAAGGACACCTACCTTATGCCTGGGTCATCTTTCGATTCTTATTTTTGGGAAATGGTGTTCCCTGAGGTTGAATCCTTTTGATGAATTAACTTTCATGCAACACACACTTTCTAGAACATTCAATGTATCTTTGATAGGTTGACTAGCATGCCACATACACTTCCTAGATCATTCAATGCCATCTCTTGTTCTAGAACACCTTTTTTTTGTAGTTGACATTAAGGGACACAACCATTATTGGGAAAGTGATGCAAGAGCATCTCAGGTCTATTGGGAGTTCCCTTTGTTCTTCAACTTGTAGATTTATACTTTGCTGGATAATTTTAATATAACCTTGACTCTATCACCACTCCAAAGTCTACAAGGAAGAGAGCCAATTAACAAGGATCAAAAGAGATCCTCCTACACTTTGAGCTCTAATGCTCAGGTAGGTGTACCCTTGATTCACTTCTTGAAAGGAATCACTAAAATTTATACCAATATACTCTTTACTAACTGATTTAAGATTTTATCATTTGAATGTGTGTGTGATTGATGATGATGGACTGCCTCTAGAGAAAGGATTAGTGCCTTAACCAGGACATAGAGCCACCTAATAGCATACATCAACCGAAGACCCTAACTCTAAGACACTTGAATTCAAGATAAGTTCTTTTCCTATTATCCCTCTCACTCTTATACCAGGACATCAAATTCTTATCAAGCCATGAACTCACTAAAATTACCTGAAAGACTTTAATCCTAACTTTGTTAGGAACTCAAAGATAATCTCAAAATACTCTTCGTTTACCATATACTAACCCACTTTGTGAAGTTAACATATATAAGCTCAAGAACAAGACAAAAAGACATACACCACTATGAGATTGGAATTCAACTATATTCTCATTAGACTTGCAGAATAAATACATTATCAGACAACAAAATGCCAAAGAAATAGACCCAAAATGCAGGCTCTCCTTACTCAATATAATACCATCAACAACCAAGGACCAAAAGAAAGTCTTGGAACCTGCACTAAGTCAAAAATTCTGCAATATGTACCCCCTAGTCATCTTGGAAACCCCAAAATAGGTTGCAACAAGCTACAGATGACTAGGGTTAGGGTTTCACCCACTAGACCCACTAGAAATGGTCACAAATTTATTACAGGGGAAGAAACCCAAGAAACCAAGAGAAAGAAAATCCCAGAATGATACTCAATCATGATAATCTCACTAAGAAGGTACTAAGAACCATAAAAACATCCAAAATGTCAACCTGTTCAGCCACCTACAACACATCTCGAGCACAAAAATTATAGTATAGACCCCTGTAGATGATCAAGGAACACCCTAGACCACACTGCAACAACAAGCGCCACTAAACAAATCAAATCACCATGAAAGAATTCAATTCTAGTCCTTTCTGTCACTGAGAAACCTTCAAAAATTCAAATTTGAAAAACAACAGTCACATTCATGGCGCCAGCAGCAAATCAATGGTCAAAATTTAAATCTCAATCAACTTTAAGTCTTGATCATCCGATCTTCCTCTTTTGCGGTCTCAAGTCCTTAACTCAACTACCACCCTCAAGTTAACTCCTAACAACTACACAACAAATATTTTTCCTATTCATGGAAAGAAAACCTAACTCACCACTTAACCCCATGAATTGGTGACCAAAGGAACTTAACTCATCCTAGCTAAATTTGGCGAACTGGAGACCGAAGGCTTTCATCAATTCATGAACTTTATCTATCTACCAAATAATTTAGCAATCACATGAATACTCACGTGTTGAATCACCAACCAAATTAGAATATCACCATTTCATTTTGTTAATGAGAAAAAAGCACTGAAATCTTATTGGAATTGCCAAACATATTTATTAGGACTGCCAAACCACTAGACCAAACCTGGGCCCACCTTTGATGAAATCAATAATTGTCTTAAGTTCGCAGGGAGCATAAAGATTCTATTAGAACTTAAGACAACCATTAGATCAAGAATCTTACCCTACTCTGACAACCCTTTGATAGGAAATGAAATCAATAGTGGTCTTAAGATCGTAAGTGTCAGAGAAAACCCATCAGATTTCACACCGACCGTTGATGCTTTGTCATTGTCAGAACCCATTGAGCCTCAAAAAACTAGGTCCCACTGACAACATGCCCAATCACTCTACGTGGACCAATCAAAATACAAAAAATCAGCACACCTAGCATGTGGACCCACCACACTTATCCCCTCTGAGAAAGATAGAATCGACGGCCAGCGCATGATCTTAAACCTCTGATAGATCCCATAAGATCAAGCACCCATCATTGATTTTCTCACACCATCAGGACCCTCTGACACATCCAAAAACTAGGTCCCATTGACAACTACCACTATGTTAATACATGGGTCAATAAGGTGCTACCATTTGTGCATAAGTGTCATTATGGACCCACAGAGGACAATATACTGCCTGGAAGATCGGACAGCTAGTGCAAGATCTAAAAGGCTCAAAAGATTCTATGCGCTTACACACCAACCATCGATTATGAATCATATAATTGAGATACCGGGCCCACTATGCAATATAGGATATCTTGATGAATGAGAGACCACCACGTGAGCCTACCTGGCAGTGGACCCATCTGCATTGCAAGGGTTATGTCATGAAAATGATTCAAAAATTGTCATAAGAGCACAAGCCTCTAACAAAACCATTGCACTTTAGCAACAACCGTTGGATCAAGATGGTGTCAAAAGGCTAGGCCTAGGAAATATTTTAGCCGAAACATAGGAAAAATTAATTTTTGAGACTTAGGCCTTTAAGGAAAAATTTAGGCGTAGAGGACTTAGGAAAATTAAAGGCCACCGGGGGGATAAAACCTTTAGTCACAAGATCACGTAACATGAGAAAAGTTCACATGATCATGTGACAAAGGGGATAATTATTAAGCACATGTGAATTAGAACCTTTAAGTGACCCAAAAAGGTAACTTGAAAATAGAACAAGGCCAGGGTTTTCAAAGGGTTTTGATACAACGGCTACATTTTCAAAAATTTGAACCAAGGGTCTAGCTAAAGACATGAAAATAACTACAGAAACCAAGGGGAAATTGCTATAGCCATGAATTTTTTTGCATGCACTAATAGTGGCTCTATCTGGGGATGTATGCCTCTTGCAAGCATAACAAGGATCTAGAATCACTGGTTATAGCAGACCATCCTACTGGAAAACTTGACAATAGAGAGCAATAGGACCAAAAACTTACAGACCAGGACAAAATAGGATAGGGGAAAGCAACTTATTTATAGAATTTACAAAATGTACAGACCTAACTACTATTCATGGAAAATAGAATACCTTCAATTGAAGTATTTCTTCAAGAATTGTCCATGAACTGGCAATTCTTGAACTTCACCATTCAGTTCTTTCACAATATATGAATATTGACCCCATTTCTCATGAATTAGATATGGCCCTAACTAGATGGGATCAAATTTACCATTCTTTCCCTTATCCTCCAATCTAGCATTCTAAATTAACACCAAATCACTAGGTTCAAACCTTCTGTCAACAACCTTCTTGTCATACAAATTCTTAACCTGCAATTGCAATCTGGCATTTCTTGCAAATGACTCTCTTCTAATCTCATCCAACCTAATGAGGTCCTCAATTCTCAACTGCATCTCATCATCTATGTCATCATCATATAACTAGACAAACTTGTACATTTCCAACAAGTTATTCTGAGGTATTCTTGCATGTATTCCATATACTAGGTCAAATGGTGCACAACCAATTGCCCTCTTCATAGTTACCCTATCAGCCCATAGAGCTAATGGCAGCTTTGAATTCCATGCCATCTTATTATTTTCAAGAATCCTCTTTAGGATCTTAATCAAACTCTTATTAGTAGATTCTACCTGTCCATTTCCTTGTGGATGATAAGGTGAGGAATTAGAAATCTGAATTCCCAAACCTTTGCAAAAGTCCTTATATCCAGTAGACCTGAAGCACATTGCATTATCACTTACTATTCTCTCAGGGCAACCAAACCTTGTAACAATATTATTCAACAGAAAATCAATTACCACCTTACTAATTGCATTTCTTGTAGGTATAGCCTCTACCCACTTTGTAAAGTAATCAATGGCAACTAAGATCCATGAGTGTCCTCCACTTGATGTTTTTGGTATCTCCCCTATGAAATCAATTCCCCATTGTTGGAAAGGAGCTTGTACTTCTACTAGTTTTAATGGCACATTACCTAAAAATTTAAGCTTACCAGAGAACCTTTGACAAGCATCACACCTCCTTACCAACTGTTCTGCATCCTTGAAAATTGTGGGCCACCAGAATCCTGCTCTCAAGATTTTATGAGCAGTTGTTTTACCCATATAATGTCCACCACAAACCCCCTCATGTATTTATTTCAACAATACTTTAGCCTGATTTTCATCTACACATTTCAAAAGTATGCAATCTAAATTCTTTCTATACAATTTACATTTCACAATTACATACTTGATGGCCTATAATTTCAATGTCCTCTTCTGATTATCATTCATGTCTGCTGGACATTTCATATTTCTTAGATAATAGATAATATCTTGATACCAAAAAAAATCATCCATGTCACATGTATAATCAATTTCAGAATGATTTACCTAATTTGCATCAAGATTGGATTGAGCCATCAATTTTGCCAATCCTTGTCCTCTAACCAACTTGGTAATCTAGACATCAACATTGAATTCTTGGATCCTATTGATCCATCTGCACCTTCTTCCAAACACCTCTTGCTGTGAGAAAATATCCTTCACAGCTGCACTTGCCACAAAAGCAATAAAAAATGCCCCCATCAAGTAACACCTAAAATCCTTGACTGCCTTCACAAGTGCATAAGCTTGTTTCTCATTTATGTCCTATTTCAATTTAGTAGCCTGCAAAGATTTACTGAAAAATGCAATAGGGTGCTCAAAACCATCCTTATTCTTTTGTAACAAAACTGTAGCAATAGTGTGAAAAGATGCAAAGGAAAAGATGTGCATTGGGACACTATAATTAGGTGCCTTGAGCACTGGTGCATCTTTGATAGCCTGCTTGATATTTTTGAAAGCCTCATCAGGCTCACTCTCCCAATTGATTGTAGATCCCCTTTTCAACATCTTAGAAATAGGTCTAGTAACCTCTGCAAAGTTTGTCACAAACCTTCTTAAGAAATTGATCTGACCAAAGAAGGACTGAATCCCTTTAACATTCTTTGGTCTCTGAATTTGATCAATGGCTACTACCCTCTCAGGGTCAATTCTAACTCCTTTCTTGCCAACCAAATGGCCAAGCAACTTATCTTTAGTGACACCAAAAGCACATTTCCTTGGATTTAATGAAATGCCATATTCTAAAGCCCTCAAAAATATTTTTTCTAAATGGGTGCAATGGTCTTCTTCCTCCTTAGAATAGATAGTTAAATCATCTTGATAAATAACAAGGAAATCATTAATAAAATCTGAAAAGGCAACATCCATTGCCCTCTGAAAAGTAGCACCAACATTTGTGAGACCAAAATACATTCTCACATAAACATATGTCCCCCAAGGTGTAGTGAAAGTTGTCTTGAATTGTTCTTATTCTTTGACAATTACCTGATTGTAACCAGACAAACCATCCATCATAGACATCAATTCTGATCTGGTCACTCTCTGCAACATAGCTTCCATATTTGGTAGACAATAGTTATCTTTTAATGAGTTGATGTTCAAATTCTTGAAGTCCACACAAAGCCAAATGTCACCATTCTTATTTCTCACAGGAACAAGGTTTGACACCCAAGAAGAGTGCCTTATAGGCTTGATAATTCTAGCATCTCTCAACTTCATTAACTCTTCTTGCATCTTGGGTGCCAAAGTAGGATTAATAGGCCTTTTTTTATGCCGAAAAGGTTTAGCATCTTCTTTCAATGGAATAATATGCTGAAACAAATCTTCTCTATAAACCTTTAGGTCATCATATGACCATGCAAAAACATGCCTAAATTTTCTTAACAATTCAATCAAAGATTTCTTTACATTTTGAGATATATCTCTACCAATATATACTTTCTTAGGTACTTCATGTGTTCCAAGATTTATCTCCTCTAGATCAGTATGATCTTCTCCTTTGATATTCTTTTGAACACTATCCTGGTTATCAAAGACAGTCTCCAAAACAACAAGCCCCTTGGGCACCTTGTTAGTTCTAAGTTGAATGACCTCATTTCCAAAGACAAACTCTTTTCCTTCCACTGATTCAACCAAGGCTGAACAATCAAATTCCTGACCATGGTACTGATCTTCACAATTCATAAACTTTAAGATATCATTATCATCATCAAAGACTTGCCAACTCTCAATATTGTCTGGTATACTAGGCCTAGCCTGAATTTCAAGTTTAGAGATACCAGCAAAAGTAATGTCATTGGGATTGATTGCAATATTGGATAACAAGTTAGCCATCTCATTATTACTCCTATCCATCCACTCAATATTGAAGGCATCAAAATGATCAATCAAATCCCAAACTGCATTCCTATATTGTTTTAACCTTTTGTTCTTGGAAGCATATACTGACCTGACTTGGGACACCACCAAATTAGAATCACCAACAACACTTATGCACTTAATACCATGTTTTTGTGCCAACCTCAGTCCTAACAACAATGCCTCATATTCTACTATATTGTTGGTACAAAAGAAATTCAATGTGAAAGAAAATTTGTAGGTGTTTCCATTAGGAGAAATAAGTAAAATACCCGCTCTTACTCCATCTTTGCAATTTACACCATCAAAGTACATTACCTAAAAATCACCCTTCATGGAATTAACACTCACCTCAACAAAGATAGGTGACAAAATAGGTTCCTTATCAAGTTTAGGGATCTCTACCCTAAAAGCATTAATATCAGTATCCACAAAACATGTAGTTTCATTGTCATTATTCCTCTCAATCATGTGGCATACTCTTATCTCTCAATCAATCTTGACAAACTGGTCATCAATCTTGAAAGTGGCATAGGATAGATCACACTATAAACTTCCACCCATGGCAGCACTCCACCTTCTAGATAGTAGCATCCCATAATGAGGAGGGATGTCCACCACCAATACACTCATTGTTAACTCTTTCTCTGGATATGCTGCCAGCCTATATGGCATTGCATTGATAGTCCCAATAATTGGTACCTCCCTCTGATCCATTGTACAATAGCTACCTTGAACTGTATCAACTTTTAGGCCCAACTTCTCCATGATTTTGAAAGGCATGATAGTATTAGAGGCACCACTATCAATCATACAATTTCTTAGTTTCATTCCATTCACAAGAACACTTAAAAAGAATGGATCAATATTTTCAAGGCTAGCATTGATAGAACTATCCAAATATATAGGAGGAATTTGAGATACAATTCCCTGAATAGCAACACCTTTCAAAGCTTTATCCTGAGATCCATTGCATGCAACATCATTGTTATGAACATTATCTACCCATGCAATAGCTCTATCTTTGTGTTCAGGGATCCTCAACAATTCTGAAAATGGAACCTTAACTATAATTTGGGACAATATAGATAACATATCAATAGGAGCAGAGGAAGGAATCTCAATCTGCATAACCTTAGTATCTCTTTGTTTGTCTAATACATTAGGTGTATTAGCTACCCTCATTTTTTCAATCTTAGCCATTGTGTTAACTAGCTTCTCTATCTCATTAGAAATTTTTTCAATTCCAACTCCCTTAGGCTCACAATTCTTACCTTTTATATTCTTGAATTTCACCATGTGATCACCTTTTGATTTGTTCTCATTAGGCTCTCTAGAGTTGGTACTCTTTATAAACATTCCTGCAGCTTTCTCATTTGTATTCCTTGCCACCATGCCTCTAGTTTGCACTTGGGAAATCATTTATGTAGTAATCCTATCCATCTCTTCTCTAGAAGGTCTTCTTAAATTTATTGGCTCAGAAGAGGAGTTCATGTTACATGTCTTCTTGTCAATCTCTTCACTATCAGAAAAAACCTCTTGATGAAAAAGGGCTTGATTTTGTCTCTTCATATTTACATCTGCCTCTTCATCAAAATCAGAATCATCTTCATATCCTAGATATGAAGTAGCCATGTTGCATCCAACATCATCTTGATCTTCTTATTGATCTATCTCCTCATTGCCACAATCTTGATTTGCAGCCATAGAATGTGCAACCACACAGTGCTCTATAGAATGAGGGGATTGGCATGCAACACACCAAGGTATGTCCTCCATGACATTTATTGAAGCCTTTTATAGAGGGTTAGGGACACCTTTCTCATTGTTATTTCTTGCAATAGGGACAATAGGCTTGCCATCCTTCCATTGGGTGTTGTAGGGGTAGTTTTGCAGTCTATTCTGCTTATTGAAGTTGTTGTTGAACTAAGGCCTTTCATGTAGAAACTGATGAAATATCAGATTCAACTCCAAGATCCAGCTGCATGCAATAAACCTGTCACAAAGAATGAAGCAAAAATATGGAAAAAGCAAAACCCTCTTGTGCTCAAAATGTTAGAGCTCAAACTGTATTAAGAGAGAATCACAAAAATAATTACAAAAGCGGCTTATAAGAAAGGAAACCCTAAAGCCACACAAAGCTAGGTTGTGAAATAATAATTAATAGAAATATTAATTATTATGCACCTAAAAGAGATAGCTTAAGTGAAAAAGAATAATAGAGGACTTAAGTAATTAAATCGAAATGATTTAATTATAAAGTCAAATATATCTATTACTCTAACACCCCCCTTAAGTGTAGCTCAAGAGGAAGCTAACCTAGCACAGCTAAGAAAGCAAGAAAAAAATGGGTCCCGGCAACAAGGCCTGATCAGGTACCCAGTACAAGGAAATCTCTATAAACCGGAGTAAAGGAGAAAACCCAATGGGAAAAACTCCTCTCCAAAAAGAGATGAAAAAGCAAGAAAAGACAAGAAGGAATGACTTCAAGAGACTCTCTCAAAGCCATAAGTACAATGCGTGCTGCCAACCCCCCCCGAGAGAGAGGGTCGAGGCTCCAAAGCCCCCCAGAATGAAAGGACCCCTGGAGCAAAGAGCAAACCACTGTGACTCCAATGCAGAGGAGTGAAGGTCAGTGGGTGCTGAAGAGGTGACCTCGAAGGATGAGGTGTCACTGGAAGGCCGAGCTGATGCTCAAATGAGAAGACACGAGGATCCTGAAAGGGAATCCCCAATGCAAGTGGTATGACAGGTGTGCTGACACTGTCATGAGAGAGGAGATGAGTGTCCTCTGAAGAATCCTCAACAACTGCACCTGGTGGCTCGATGAATGGAGCTGGAGGATCAAGCAGTGCCGAAGAAGAATCCGGCTGAACAGAAAAAAGCTCAACAGGTGGTGGCATGGCAGTCATAACAGTAGTCTCAGGAACCACACAAAGGTTCAAACGACCTGACTATACCACATGATGCTCTCTCAAAGTAGGAGAGTCATGCTCTGGCAAAGGTGGACCAAAGTGTGAGAAGGAGTAGAGACGGGTGGAATGATCAACTGTCCCTGTAGCAACAATACTTCCTGTCATACTATCTCGGATGAAGACTGAATCTGGAGTGAACTCAACTGTCTTCCCTGACCCACTGTGAGTAATCTGAAAAACTGAGAGAAGGTTTGAAGACAGAGATGGAACATACAACACATCATTGAAGGTGCCATCCTGAATGCATACAGTGCCTTTCCCACAGACAGTCATAACAGTGTTATTCCCAATGATAATATGGGAAATAGGAGAAGCCTCAAAAGAAGAGAAGATCTCCCGAGAAGATGCCATATGGTGAGAAGCACCTGAATCCAGTATCCAAGGGACCTGTGAAGGGGATGCAACAGAAGCCCGTAATGCATGACCCTTTCCAAGATCCTGTCCAGCTGTAGAATAGATAGAGGAAGACTGATAAGCAGACCCCTGTGAGCCAGAAGAGGATGGAGAGGAAAGATTGCTCTGCTGAAGAAGAGCTTGCAAATCCACTATCTGTTTCTCGTAACCATCAAACTTCTTCTAATAGCAAAGTGACTCATCATGTGTTCCCTTCTGACAATAGGAACATGAAGGGCTCTCAGTCTTCTGTTTCTCCTTCTTAGAAGAAGATGGTGGGCCAGTAGAGTGATGAGAAGAGGAATCAGATATCTGCTTCGGTTTCTGCTTCTGAGAATCCTGAAGTGTCTTGGCAAGCAATGCCTGTGACTGTGAACCTGCAAGTGAATCCATCTGAGTGATCTTGGACTGCTCACGAGTCAACCTGTCATAGAAAGTCTCAAAAGAGGGCATAACATGTCTGGTACCCAAAGCATCCATGGTGGAGTAGAAAGTGGAAGAAAAGATCTGGTACTGTCCTCGCAACTTTGAGAGTATCAAATAGATACACTCATCATCTGTCTTGATTTTTCCACATCCCTGCAAAACTGTACGCAAAGACTTGAACTTCATCAAGAAGTCCTCTATAGTGGGGAAATCAGAAGGAGTCAAAGAGGTCAACTCTGCATCAAGCTGAAGCTTCCGGAATTCGTTAACTGTACCAAACAAGGTTGAAAACTTGCTCCAAATAGCCCTAGGAGTGGTCAAACCTTCCAGGTGAAATAAGAGACTGTCAGAGATGTTCAGTGCAATCAAACCCATGGCTTCATCCATTTTGTTCCTGTGCTGAAGAATTTCAAAGGGACGCTGCAGAACAGGTTGGTGTTCATCCAGACATGACCATAAGCCACGTGACATGAGTAGCCTGGACATGTGTGCTTTCCATGTATGGTAATTGTGCGGTGTCAGCCGGGCCACAGAGGGATCCGACATTGAGAGGAGAAGAAGACAGAAGTAGAAGGGTCTTTTCTGGACTCCAGAAGCGGAGAAGGAGGAAAGGAGAAGCCTTGACTTTGATGCTAAAAAAGAGACCTCAAATGGCTAAATCAGCAAACCAAACCAGCATCATTGCGTCCGTCTCAGAAAGACCTTTCCGGTGATATATCATATGTCGATTTTCGAGTCCGTATGAACCCTGTAGGAGTAAAAACGCCCAAGTACCCCCAAATGTAAACTCTCTGGAAAAAACCAGGGATGGCAAAAAATTTGACGGCCGTATGACCGTCACAGGGCTGTCGCTGACGTCAGCATGACGTCATAACCGTACATTGTCAGAAAATTTGGAAAGGTGACCGGAAAAGTGACCGAAAAAATTTTCCGGTGCCGGCAAATTGAGTGCCGGCAAGTGACGTCACTAGATGACGTCACCTGCTGCGGCGAGTTGCGGCCGGGCGGAGCACGGGCGGCGGCCGGGGGGGCCGGGTGGCGGCGGGTGAGGGAGGCGGCGGCGGCGGCGGCGGCTGGGGCGGCGGCCGGGCCGGGAGGCGGCGGGGCGGGCCGCGGGCGGCGCGGTGGCGCGGGGGCCGGGCTCCGGTGGCGCCTGGGTGGCGCGGCGGTGGAGCCTTGGTGGCGCGCTCGGCAGCGCCCAAAACTTTGTAAAAAGGGCACTTTTTTTAATATTTTTTTTTTGAAATTCGTGCCGTACGGCCCTAATAGGGCAAAAAATTTTCTCAGATGTTCCGGATGCCAAATAGGTCGAATTTTATATGGAAATAGGGGTTTTTGGGCCTTCTGGATGCAACCGTGAGGTTGGTTTTTACCCAAAGTGCTCCAAAAAAAAGTAGCCCCCCAAATCCAATAAAAAACAACTGAAAAAATCCCAGAAAGAAAGGGCTGGATCCACAGCTTCAGTAAACTTTGAACAAGCTGCAGTAGCAAGGCTCTGATACCATGTAGAAACTGATGAAATATCAGATTCAACTCCAAGATCCAGCTGCATGCAATAAACCTGTCACAAAGAATGAAGCAAAAATATGGAAAAAGCAAAACCCTCTTGTGCTCAAAATGTTAGAGCTCAAACTGTATTAAGAGAGAATCACAGAAATAATTACAAAAGCGGCTTATAAGAAAGGAAACCCTAAAGCCACACAAAGCTAGGTTGTGAAATAATAATTAATAGAAATATTAATTATTATGCACCTAAAAGAGATAGCTTAAGTGAAAAAGAATAATAGAGGACTTAAGTAATTAAATCGAAATGATTTAATTATAAAGTCAAATATATCTATTACTCTAACATTTCATTGGTAGGAGCATTGATGTTCCTATTTGTAGGTGCCTTCAAATCCTTCAATGCATTGAGCACCTTATCCAATTTATCTTCTTCTTTCCTCTTAGTTCCAACATTCTTATCACTTTCCTTTTTGTATTTATTGTCCCCAAACAACTTAGGGTCATCTCTCTTCCCACCCAACTTCCCTGATATTTTCATATTGTTCTCAATATTGACAACAATCCCAAAAGGATCCCTAAGAGTTCTTGGTTCTTTGTCCCTTAACAAGTATCCCATCTTTCCATCAAATGCATTGAAGTATGTAGTTAGACAAACATTGTCATCTAACCACATAACTTGGAACAACTTATGCATACCCTTCTGAAATCTCATGTTGAACTTAGCTACAGACTCATTCTGATTTTTCTTTATGGTATTGAATTCATTCAACATGAAACTAGCATTAGGCCTATCACCATACTTCTCTTTGAAACATCTCTCAAAAGAATCCCAAGTATCAATACATTTATCAGGAAGCCTCTTAAACCAATCTCTAGCATCCTCCATTAGAGATTGAACAAATAATTTCATAACTACATCCTCACTTTCTACCTCATAATCATTAAGCATATCAACAAATCGCCTAAGATGCTCCTCACAACTATTAGCATTATTGCCAGTAAACTTAGGTACCTTATCTCTTATATCATTTGGAAAAGCATTCGGGTAGCCAAGAATTCCATCAAAACTAATTTGCCTATAGCCTTCTAATTTCATAGGTCTTCTTTGAAAACTTGAACTAGTGTTAACCCTAGGATCAACATTTGCATTTACATTTCCATCTACTTGTGCATTTGACTACTATTTAGGATCAGCACCTATCCTAGCAGATGAAGAAGGAATTGAACTAGTAGCATTACTAAGTGGAATAGTAGTAGCCATAGATGGCATACCTAGTTCAGTAGTAGATGGACCGAGAGCATTGGTTGATGAATCCTTCAAGAACTAGATCTTTCTTCTCTTTTCTACAATGGAAGCTTCAATTTCAGCCTTTTCTAATTCTCTTGCAAGGTCCTCATCTTCTTTTCTTCTTCTTTCTATCTTTGTGTCCTTATTTGATTTAGGTGGTGGGATCCCTAGTATTGTTAATGATCTACTTGTTTGGACACCCACCATCTTCTGCTTTCCTTTTTCACCAGTGGCAACAATAGGCCTAGTGATCTCATGTCCATCTTTATCTTTAGGGAGGGAAGCATAACTTTGAACCTATCTGATCACAGGGCCCTCCTTATCAAATTCATGATCTTGCAGTAAGCACTCCTACTCACTTCTCAAAGCCTCAAGATCACCAAAAACATCATGTTGCAAAGTCTTAGGAGTAAAAGCAAGCATCTTGTTTCTCTCCTTCATTTCATTAATCTTTCTAAGGAGAGACTATCTTTCTAGTAGAGCATACACCTTTTCAGCCTCTCTCTCCTCTTATAACCTCTTATGTATGGCATCTTGCTCTGCCAACTATAACCTTAATGCATTTAAATCATTTGGGTCTACCATAATGTTATCAAAACCTAATGACACATCCATATCAGTAAGATTTTGATAGGGGAAATGGACTTTCCTTGGTCTCATGGGCTCCCTTCTAAAATTATCTTAATCAATGTCTAAATCAATCTCCAAACCCATCTCTCTAGCTTGTTCATCCTAACCTATAGGCAATGGACCCTTGTCATGAAATACAGCCTCTGGGGTATCATAAAATCTATCTTCAGAGCAACCACCATCTAATCTAAAAACTTTGTCTTGTGAACCTTCCTCACTTGAGGAAACATGTGTGCTCTTCCTCTGATATTTCTTTGTTCTCTTATGGGAGCACTAGTAGACTCACCATTCCTTCTGATCCAACTCTTCTTCTCCTATCTAGGCAATTGTTCTAGAGTGACCTCCAGATTCTTTCTGACAAAGGACCTAGTATTCCTCCTCTTGTCCATGATTTGCGCTATTACATTGGTTCTAACCTCTTGAGTTGCCACCCACCAAAGTGGGAAATATTTTACTAAATATAGATAGGAAAACAAGAGTCCAATTAACAACCTTTATCTTCTAGACTCTCCCCAGTAGAGTCAACATTTTGTTGGGAGTTCCCTTTGATCTTCAACTTGTAGATTTATACTTTTCTGGATAATTTTAATATAACCTTGACTCTATCACCACTCCAAAGTCTACAAGGAAGAGGGCCAATTAACAAGGATCAAAAGAGATCCTCCTACACTTTGAGCTCTAATGCTCAAGTGGGTGTACCCTTGATTCACTTCTTGAAAGGAATCACTAAATGTTATACCAATCTACTCTTTACTAACTGATTTAAGATTTTATCATTTGAATGTGTGTGTGATTGATGATGATGGACTACCTCTAGAGAAAGGATCAGTGCCTTAACCAAGGCATAGAGCCACCTAATAGCATACATCAACCGAAGACCCTAACTCAAAGACACTTGAATTCAGGATAAGTGCTTTTCCTATTATCCCTCTCACTCACATACCAAGACATCAAATTATTATCAAGCCATGAACTCACTAAAATTACTTGAAAGACTTTAATCCTAACTTTGTTAGGAACTCAAAAATAATCTCAAAATACTCTTCGTTTACCATATACTAACCCACTTTGTGAAGTTAACATATATGAGCTCAAGAACAAGACAAAAAGACATACACCACTATGAGATTGGAATTCAACTATATTCTCATTAGACTTGCAGAATCAATACATTATCAGACAACAAAATGCCAAAGAAATAGACCCAAAATGCAGGCTCTCCTTACTCAGTATAATACCATCAACAACCAGGGACCAAAAGAAAGTTTTGGAACCCACACTAAGTCAAAACTTCTACAATATATACCCCCTAGTCATCTTGGAAACCCCAAAATAGGTTGCAACAAGCTACAGATGACTAGGGTTAGGGTTTCACCCACCAGACCCACTAGAAACAATCACAAATTTATTACAGGGGAAGAAACCCAGGAAACTAGGAGAAAGAAAATCCTGAAATGATCCTCAATCATGATAATCTCACTAAGAAGGTACTGAGAACCACAAAAACATCCAAAATGTCAACCTGTTCGGCCACCTGCAACATGCCTCAAGCACAAAAATTATAGTACAGACCCCTGTAGATGATCAAGGAACACCCTGGACCACACTGCAACAGTAATCGCCACCAAACAAATCAAATTTGGTCATGAAAGCATTCAATTCTAGTCCTTTCTGTCACTGAGAAACCTTCAAAAATTTAAATTTGAAAAACAACAGTGACATTCATGGCGCCAGTAGAAAATCAATGGTTAAAATTGAAATCTCGATCAACTTTAAGTCCTGATCATCTGATCTTCCTTTTTCACGGTCTTAAGTCCTTAACTTAACTACCACCCTTGGGTTAACTCCTAGCGACTATGTGACAATGCTTTTTCCTGTTCATGGAAAGAAAATCTAACTCACCACTTAACCCCGTGAACCGGTGACCAAAGGAACTTAACTCATCCCAGCTACATCTGGCGAACTGGCGATCGAAGGCTTTCGTCAGTTGGTGAAGAACTTTATATGTCTGCCAAATAATTTAGCGATCACGTGAATACTCACTCACTGAATCACTAGCCAATTTAGAATATCACCATTTCATGAATGAATGAGTGAAAAACACTAAAACCTTATCAGAATCACCAAACATATTTATCAGGACCACCAAACCACTAGGCCAAACCTGGGCCCACCTTTGATGAAATCAATGGCTGTCTTAAGTTCGCAAGGAGCATAAAGATTCTATCAGAACTTAAGACAACTGTTAGATCAAGAATCTTACCCTAATTTGACAACCCCCTGATAGGAAATGAAATCAACAGTGGTCTTAAGATTGCAAATGTCAGAGAAAACCCATTAGATTTCACGCCGACTGTTGATGCTCTGTCATTGTTAGAACCCACTAAGCCTCAAAAAAATAGGTCCCACTGACAACATGCCCAGTCACTCTACATGGACCAATCAAAATACAAAAAATTAGCACACCTAGCATGTGGACCTGTTGTAATTATCTACTCTGAGAAAGATAGAATCGATGACCAGCACATGATCTTAAACCTCTGACAGATCCCATAAGATCATGCGCCCGTCATTGATTTTCTGACATTGTCAGGACCCTCTAATGCATCCAGAAACTAGGTCCCAATGACAACTACCACTATGTTAATACATGGGCCAATAAGGTGCAGCCATTTGTGCATATGTGTTATTATGGACCCACAGAGGACAATATACCACCTGGAAGATCAGACAACTGGCGCAAGATCTGAAAGGCTCAAAAGATTCTATGCGCTTACATGCCAACCATTGATTAGGAATCATTTGATTGAGATACCGGGCCCACTGTGCAATATAGGATATCTCAACAAATGAGAGACCGCCACATGAGCCTACCTAGCAGTGAACCTGTTTGCATTGCAAGGGTTACGTCATGAAAATGAATTAATGATTATCGTAAGACTGCAAGCCTCTGACAAAACCATTGCGTTTTAGCGACAACCGTTGGATCAAGATGGTGTTAGAAGGCCGAGCCCAGGAAAGATTTAAGCTAAAACATAGGAAAAATTAATTTCTAAGACTTAGGCCTTTAAGGAAAAATTTAGGCACAGATGACTTAGGAAAATTAAAGGCCGCTAGGGGGATAAAACCTTTAGTCACAAGATCGCATAACATGAGAAAAGTTCACATGATCATGTGACAAAGGGGATAATGATTAAGTACATGTGAATTAGGAGCATTAAGTGACCAAAAAGGTAACGTGAAAATAGAACAAGGCTAGGGTTTTCAAAGGGTTTTGATACAATAGCTACATTTTCAAAAATTTGAACCAAGGGTCTAGCTAGAAACATGAAAATAACTGTAGAAACCAGGGGGAAATTGCTATAGCGATAAATTTTTTTGCACATGCTAACAAGGTCCTTAGAAATCCTCTATAACCAAAAAAAAGTTTGATTTTTCTATATTTTGTGGTTCCTTCTTTGACTTAGCTGGCTCGGTAGCTGCTCGGGTTCCTTCGTTAACTGAGTTGGTTGGTTAGTTCCCTAGTGCTCGGTTATCCTTTCTTACGGAGTTGTTTATTTTAGTTTTTTTTTTAGGCCAACTTGTGCATTTAATTATGGTTACTGATTTAGTGTTGGTATCTATCATTGGGAAGTGTGTGGACCTAGATCTGGTCATTCCTTCTATTAATGGTGGAACTGAAGGCTGACTTGTTTCAGTAGCCTCTTGTATATATTGTGGTTGTTAGTTGTAGTTTTAGGAGGCAATGGTAGAGTAGCTTAGAGCTATAATATGAATGGTATCAAATTAGAAGTTTGAAGGTAGTTATGAATCTTGGCATGTTGGAGGACTATTGTAATTGAATTGTAATATCTAGCCCTAACTGGGAATGCCTTACAACTTGACATGTATAAATCTATTTGATGAAATATATGGATCTGATCTACATTCTCTCTCTATGTTTGTGTGTTGTTACTTCTATGTGTGATCTCTGCAAGGTAGATCTATATTAGGGTGTGCCTTTGGCCACTCTTTGTAACTAGCCCTATGTCAAGTGTTATCAGAGAGAAGGTTAGATCTGGATCTAGATTTTTGAATCTAGGTTTGAGGGTTCCTTATTGTCAAACCCTTGTTAAGATTTCTTGTAGGGTAGAAGATTTTGATCTAGCCTACAATTGTAGAGGGTTTCAATATGGTTTGTGGGAGGTGAGATGAAGATCTAGGATTTTCATACACTTTGACACAACTTGTTGCTAGACTAGAAGATTTTGAGACAACCCAACATAGAGGAAGACATCTTGAAGATGTGAGTGATGAAGAAATTGAGGAAGAACATGATGATGTAGAACCTGCACCTGTGATGGATCAAGGTGAGGAAATATTTTTGAAGGCCTTAAAAAATATGAAGTCTACACCACATTTGAATCCTCCTTAGTACAATGGAAAGATGGATTCAGATGAATTGGTGGACTCAATCACCAAGATGGAAAAGTACTTTGAATATGAAAATGTCCTAGAGGAAAAGAAGGTGAAAACTGCAAGCACAAAGCTAAAGAGTCCTGCATCCTTATGGTGGGAGCATCTGCAATTGGATAGAAAAAGGAAGGGAAAATACAAAATTAATCTATGGAATAATATGATAAATATGTTGAAAGGGAAGTTCTTACCTTGTGATTATCAGATTAACCTAGCTAGGCAAATGCAAAGTTTGAGGTAGAAAGATAGCTTGGTGTATCATCTTAAAATGGAAGCACTTCCATGTTAAGAGCATTTATCCCTCTGAGTGAGTGGTTTGGGTCATGTCAAGCACCTTGAATCAACTCTTTGATCAGATCATACTTGTTCTCCTCATTATGCTTCTATCTGTCCCCGATTTTCACTTCAATTTTCATTTCCTAACATTCTGGGTTAGGATCCAGAGGTTTTTGACCACATGGTCAAAGTCAACCTTGAACCTGACCTAGGTCAAAGTCAAGCTCATCCTTGACCCCCAGTCTAGATTTCAAATTTCCTTGATTTTTGGGTGTCAAGTTTCAGAGATATTTGTTTTCCGCCTCCGGATCGTCCATTTCGGGTTTTAGAATGGTAAATGCTTAAATTGCATTTAATCTAGGTATATTTTATAAAGGTTAGGACCTAATTGAGATTTAATTTTCCAAGGTAGCCCCTCTAGAGGATCTTTCCCTAGTTCACTATAAAAGGAGGCCTTCCTCTCTCATTTTCACATCAAGTTTGGCAATCTCCTCTCTCAATCTCTCAAGGTGATCAAGAAAGAATTTCATCAAGCATTTTCAAGGAAGCATTCAAGTCCTCTTTTCCATCCAAGTTCTTGATTGAAGATCAAGGATTCAAGCATTCAAGCCTTTGAAGGGATTTGGTTCAAGCATGCAAGATTCATCATTTAAACCCTAGATCTAGCCATCATGATGGTGTGATCTTCCTTCAAGATCGTTTGTGTATCTTCTAGATCTTTTCATTCTTCTATCAAGGTGGATTTCAAGCATATAAGAATGGAGGTTTTGTATTTACTTTCATGGTTTTGATTTACATTTACCATTGTTGTGTTCAATCTTTCATATCAATATACTTGTTTACATTTGAAATACAATTGCGTATCTATCAAATTGCATAGCTTCATTGTTAGATCTACTTATACTAATTCCTAGCATTCTTATTTCAATTTCAATATTAAGGTTGATTCCAAACTGGGTTTGACCAAGGCAAACCCCTCAAATAAAATAAAAAACTCTCTTTTTCTTGCAGGTGCAGGTGCGGAATTTTGGATCTGAGAGCGGATTTGGATACCCTTTTCAGAAAACTTCTGAGATCTACGAACAAAGTTAGAATCGACCTTCAAATAAAGAATGTAACCTTTGACATTTTATGAGGGTCAAAGACTACCTGCTGGCAAAAAGACAAAATATTTTTGGGTTTTCTTTGTCTTGGCATTGCCAGTCTGAAACAAGTTGTAGAACTGCCTGAAAGTACACATAGACATCAGAAATTGGCATTTTCCAAATTTTCCCTAATTTGAGGTTAGTATTTATATTTCAATTATTTTAGATTTCAAATACAATTCTACCATAGGGAAATATAGGGTTTTTCTCTCTCTTTCATATTCTCCATAGATTGATTTGATTGTGTATTAACCTTTAGGTTGATCAAATTGGATCTCTCCTTTGGGAATTTGAATTTAGAAGTGGATCTAATATTTCCCCCATACATTACACTCAATAGAGGTGATTCCATATTACCTCTATTCATTTTGGTGAACCTGACAAGCTTACTCTCTTTCATTTTGGTGTTAGATATCCCTTTGTCTTATTGTGTGTGTTCACCTTCATCTATTCATTTTGGTGAACCTGACAAGCTTACTCTCTTTCTTTTTGGTGTTAGATTACCTTTGCATTTAGATTAGATCTAGTTTATGTTCTTGCATTTTAAATTCAAAAATACAAAAAAATCTATATATTTACAAAAACATTTCAAACATTTCATTTTTTATGTAAATCATTAAGATGCTTTGTTGTGTGGTCATGTTCTTTATTACCCTTCTTTTAGCATCTCTTTATAAAAGTATCATTCACTTCATTATGTTGATGACCCTTCACTTTTCTCTTGCCTATGCTTTTGTGAAGTTGACTGACACTAGTCTACCTACATTCAAAACCTTCATTAAAGATTTATGTGGTAGCCTTATTCATCTTTTGGCTTATGTGATGAATTTGATAGATGATACACCATCTCCTAATCATCCTAATCCTAATCTTATCAATCCTAATTCTAATCCTAATCATCCTAATCCTAATCCGATACCTAATTCTCCATCTATTCATCCTCTCTCTTCACATACTTATGATGGGATTCAAGCTATAGTTCAGGATGCGGATGTGCAAGATTTCTTTGATTTACCTTCTCCTCTGATTCATGATGATATTAAAGGAAAGGGTAAAGAAACTTCTTCCAAACCTATTATCCCACCTTATGCAACCTTTACTCATGAACATGATAAACAATCACCTCCTATAGAATCTTTACATAATATGTACACTACCAGATATAATATGGTGACTAAACAAGGTTATAAAGGTTTAGGGCTTGGGGTTAATGAGCATGGTATTAGGTTTCCAGTTCATATACCCCCTAAAATAGATATGTATGGTGTTGGTTGTTCAAGATCTCAAGTCAAGGTAGGTGGTGTTGATCATCATCTTCCTCTTCACATTCTTCTCCCCACACCTATATTAGATAACTCTAATACTTGTCAAGAAGTGGCTAAGAAGGTATATGTTGAGCTAATGAATTCCAAGAAGGAAATATTTATACCTATGCCAATAGATGCTTTATACAAATACAAATTTCCTTTTCATTATAGTAACAAATATCTACTTTCTGATTGTAAACATTTCAAGTTATATGTTAGAGAAAGAGCTACTTTAGGAATTATATCTCACTCTCATGTAGTTTTACAATTCCTTCATAATTTTGATATAGGGGATTCCCCTCCTTTAGATATAATGTAGATGTTCTTCCCCTCTTGTCTTTTTATTGGGGCTTAACTGGTATTCTTTCTCTCCTATTTTTCTATGGTTTTGCATCATGTTAATCATCCATAGACTCTATTTTCTTTTCAATATATCTTTCTAAGATATTTGTTTTGCAAAGGTATCCCTTGTCTTTATCTTTGGGGGGAAAGGTACCTCTTTCTTTCTCTTTGTCTAGGGAGCTTCTTTCCTTAGCTTAGTGGTATTTGTTTAAATTGCAATATTATTTCAACATATTGATAAATGTTTTGACTATGGATAACCTTCTTATATGAAGAGTTGTTTTCCTAAGTCATCACTTCTTCTCTATTTTGAAAATGATGTTCTCTATAAACTCTCGCCCTTGCTTTGGTGTTAGAGTTGTTTCCCTCATCTCATAGATTCCTCTTCCTTTTCTTTGTAGGGGGCTTGATGATTGAATCTTTGTTCCACTATTGAAAGATGATATTTTATTGAAAGCACTCCTCTTTGGTGGGGGTCTTCTTGATAAGATCTCTTTTCATTGGAGGATCCTTTTCCATGAGAGACATATCCTTTTCATGATTATCTATATTCTTGGATGTAGGGGTCAATATCCCTCACTAAGGATATGGTGTACATTGTTGTAAACATGATATCTCCTTGCATTGTGAAGTAGGTATCCTCTTCCATCTTTGTTCCTACACTTGGGGGGAAAGAATGTCATATCCTTCTATCTTTTCAAGATTCACCTCTTTCCTTGGGTAAGCAGTATTTATCTATTATGTGATATCAAATCATACATGAAAATTTTGGTTTGCATTGAGGATATATGTCCTTGATAACAACCTCTTTTGTTGTTTGACATTAGGTTTCCATGATTGATATATCTCTCACCCTGAAAATTGAATAGTGTGCTATCCCTCATAAGGGTTACTTTATTTTCACTTCTTGCATGATATCTCTTTACATTCATCCCTTCCATGGCCTCATAGGAGCTGTGACCTTCTTGGCTTGGAGTGGGTGTTGTTTGTGGATATTATCTTGATGTTGAAGAAGGCTTTATCCTTGTTCTTTCCTTTCCTTAACATGTCAAAATAGTATTTTTTTTCCATATTAAGGAGGGGGGAATATATAGGGTCTCCCTTGTACTATAGTTTTTTATTTTTATTTTTATTTTTAAATGCTAAATCTTGGAAGGTAACACACATAAGCTGCTAAATCCTGAAAAGACATGCATCTATATTCTAAATCTTGGAAGGTAACACAGATAAGTTGCTAAATCCTAAAAAGACATGCATCTATATGCTAAATCTTCCAATGATAACACACATAAGTTGCTAAATCCTAAGGAGACATGAATTTTTCAAAAAATTTCAATATGCTAAATTTTGGAAGGTAACACACATAAGTTGCTAAATCCTGAAGGGACACACATTTCCAATTTCAAATATGCTAAATCCTATTAAGGTAACACACATAAGTTGTTAAATCCTAAAAAGACACACATTCATATGCTAAATCTTCTGAAGGTAACACACATAAGTTGCTAAATCCTGAGGAGACATGGATTTCATATTCATAGTGATACGAGAAGGTGGATCTATGGGTATTCTAGAAGCTGTCAGAAGACACATTACAATTGCAAGCATAGTTTATGGGTGAACCTATTGGACTCTCCCTCTAGGGTGATTCATGGTAAGGTGGGCATCTTACTAGGTGAGGTATTCACTCTTTTTCTTTCTCTCTTTTTGCTTTCATGCTAGTAGGACTGGATCATGAAGCTATGTTATTTATAGTGTTTCTCTTGTCTTTCTTATGTAATCATTTATTCTTTTATGATAGCTTTCCAAATATGATATTAGTATGAGAAGTGTTTCTTAGTAAGGTTTCTTGTACTAGTTGATTTGGGTTTGTTTTAGTACTAACCCCTCTTCTTGTGTCTTTTTCCTTTTTATTTTAGCACCCTCACTCATGTATGTGGAGTTAGAATCCTTAGATTAGGGGCTTGTATGCCTAAGTGTCATTCTATTTAGTTTCAAATCCACTTGGATCTCTTCTTCTTCTCCTTTACCAAGAGTTTGCATCGAATCCATACTCTTGCTAAAGTGGGGGCTTAATGTATCATCTTAAAATGGAAGCACTTCCATGTTAAGAGTGTTTAGCCCTCTGAGTGAGTGGTCTAGGTCATGTCAAGCACATTGAATCATCTCTTTTCTTGAATCATACTTGTTCTCCTCATTTTGCTTCTATATGTCCTTGATTTTCACTTCAATCTGCATTTCCTAACATTCTAGGTCAGGATCCAGAGGTCTTTGACCACAAGATCAAATTTGACCTTATGGGTCAAAGTCATCCTCGACCCTGACCTAGCTCAGAGTCGAGCTCATCCTTGACCCCCAATCCAAATTTCAAATTTCCTTGATTTTCGGGTGTCAGGTTTCAGAGATATTTGTTTTCTCGCCTCCGGGTTGGCCATTTTGAGTTTCAAAATGGTCAATCCTCAAATTAAATTTAATCTAGGTATATTTTCTAAAGGTTAGGACCTAATTGGGATTTAATTCTCCAAGGTGGCCCCTCTAGAGGATTGTGCCCTAGTTCACTATAAAAGGAGGCCTTCCTCTCTCATTTTCATATCAAGTTTGGCAATCTCCTCTCTCAAGCTCTCAAGGTGATCAAGAAAGCATATCATCAAGCATTTTCAAGGAAAAATTCAAGTCCTCTTTTCCATCCAATTTCTCCATTGAAGATAAAGGATTCAAGCATTCAAGCCTTTGAAGGGATTTGGTTCAAGCATGCAAGATTCATCATTTAAACCCTAGATCCAACCATCATGATGGTGTGATCTTCCTTCAAGATCCTTTGTGTATCTTCTAGATCCATTCATTCTTCTATCAAGGTGGATTCCAAGCATATAAGCATGGAGGTTTTGTATTTACTTTCATGGTTTTGATTTACATTTACCATTGTTGTGTTCAAGCTTTCATATCAATATACTTGTTTAAATTTGAAATACAATTGCATATCTATCAAATTGCATAGCTTCATTGTTAGATCTACTTCTACTACTTGCTATCATTCTTATTTCAATTTCAATATTAAGGCTGATTCCAAATCAGGGTTTGACCAAGGCAAACCTAAAAAAAACAAAAAAAAACCCTCTTTTTCTTCCAGGTGTAGGTGCAGAATTTCAGATCTGAGAGGGGATTTGGATACCCTTTTTGGTGAACTTTCGAGATCTATGAACAAAATCATAATCAACCTTCAAATAAAGAATATAGCCTTTGACCTTTTATGAGGGTCAAAGACTACCTGCCGGTGGACAGACAAAAGATTTCTGGGTTTTCTTCTTCTCGGCATTTCCAGTCTGAAATAGGTTGTAGAATTGCCTGAAAGTACACATAGACATCAAAAATTGGCATTTTCTAGATTTTCCCTAATTTGAGGTTAGTATTTATATTTCAATTATTTCAAATTTCAAATACAATTCTACCATAGGGAAATATATGGTTTTTCTCTCTCTTTCATATTCTCCATAGATTGATTCGATCGTGTATAAACCTTTAGGTTGATCAAATTGGATCTCTCCTAGGGAAGTTTGGATTTAGGAGTGGATCTAATATTACCCCCATACATTACACTCAATAGAGGTGATTCCATATTACATCTATTCACTTGGTAAAAGTTTATACTGAGGAATTCTATAGAATAGATATCAGATCTGGACATGATGAAGATGAAGTGGAAAGAATTGCTAGGTATCTGAATGGATTGAGAATTTCCATCCAAGAAGAAATCAGTTTGGTTAAATTGAAAAACATTGAGGAAGCTTATCAGTTTTCCTTGAAAACTAAGGAGAAATTTAACAAAAGACATGTGGAAAGAAAAAGAGGTAGAGGTGGTAGATTCCCTAGAGGAAGAAGTATATCTTATGGTGAAAAAAATAGATCGGATCCGGAAAAGAAAAATCTAGATAAAGGCAAGACAGAGTGGAAAGGTGAAAGTCTAGCTAGAGGAAGAGGCAATAACTACCAAGGTGGTTATAATAGAGGTGGATTATGAGGAACTTTTTACAATTGTGGAGAAGAAGGACATAGATCATTTGAATGTATACATGCAAGTAAGAAGGTTGGTAGCATTAGAAATGCTTTGGTGCAATAAGATTCACCAAATGAACTTGAGAAGGAAAAGAACTTGATGGTAAGGAGAGAACATTGGACTGAAAGTAATAAAGAAGATCCAGTAAGGAAAAGTTTGTTCAAAACTAGATGTAAAGTTTCTAATGAAGTGTGGAAGGTAATCATTGCTAGTAGAAGCTTGGAGAACTTGGCATTTCAAGAAATGGTCACAAAGTTGCAGTTGGAAAGGTTGAAACACACAAAGCCCTATCAGATTTCATGGATCAAGGATGAGCATACACTCTTGGTAAGTGAACAATGTTATGTGAATTTGAAAATTGGAAAGTACTATGATAAGGTGTTATGTGATATCATGCCAATGGATTATTGTCATATTTTTTTGGGTAGACCTTGGCAATATGATAGACATACTATATATGATGGGAGATTGCATAAATATACTATTTGGGCTGATGGGAGAAGACAAATCTTGTTACCTTTGATTGAAGAACCTATTAGTAGTATTTGTACATCTGTGAAAGTTTTCTTGATAGAAGGAATAAATTTTGTTAAGGATTTGAAGAAGAATGATGTATGTTTTGTTGTGATTCCTAACAAACTGAGTAAGAAAATAGAGGATAGCATCCCTGAACAGATTGACAAGATACTCATCAGGATATAGAGATCATTTATGATAATGTACCCAATGGTTTTCCACCAAAGAGAAGCACTGACCATTGCATTGATCTTATCCATAGAGATATTTTACCGAATAATACATCACATTGGTTGACACCTACCAAGAATCAAGAATTGAGCTAACAGATTCAAGAATTGTTGTAGAAAGGATTGGTCTGAGAAATCTTAAGTCCTTGTGCAGTACCAGCTATATTAGCACCTAAGAAGGATGGAGAATGGAAAATGTGTATTGATTCTAGAGAAATAAAAAAGATAACAGTGAGATATAGATTTCTTATTGTTGGTGCTCTCAAAATTTGGCACAAATTTGGAGTGACCAATTCAAAATCTTCTCTAAGGCAAGGTCAGTACCCTTGAAAACTTTTTGAAGATGCCAACTTGAAGTGCAAGTAAAATGTGCCTTGATGATTTTCATGAGATACATCTTCAGGAATAGGTTCAACACCCTTCATTTGACATATGCAGTGGGTTCCGAATCCTAAGTTTTAAATCTGACATGTTTAGGGAGTAGCCATTTTGAGGTGTTCACTTAAATCTGCATTTTTGCCTAAGTGTCAATTTGTTGTAATAGGCCCTGTTCACATTTGAATATCTTGTGTCTCGTTAGGTTTCATGGTCCGCCACTTTGGGAATGTTTAAAATGTACATTAGAGAGCTTATGTTTCAAAGCTCAAGCCATTTCAAGTTCATTTGATAGGTTTTTGGATTCCCCAAAGTTGGCTTCCTAGAATTGTCTTACCTCTTTGCTCTGTCCAGTTTTCTAAGTGGCCCTGTTTAACTAATTATAATTTTGGACTATTTAACCCAATTGAGAAAATTGCTTTTGTACTGTATTCCAGTGGTCAAATAATACTTATGTTTTAGTTTTTAGGTCATGAAGAGTTCATTTGGTCAGTTTGCTAAGCCCATTCCGTTTGCAGTTTCTAAAGGTTTGCCAAACTGTCAAATGCAGATTTCTGAATAGCTTACTTTGAGGTCCTGCTATTTGTACCTAGTTGAACACCCTATGTAATTGAGTTTTCCCTTAGTATTCCAATCTCAAAAGTATACCTTCCCATGGATTTTCAGACTCACACCAATGCAGTTATCCACTTTGCTAGAGCATTTCCATTTCCAATTTATTAAAAGTTTCACTGAAAGTGCAGAATCTAGAATAAAGTAGCCTACTTTGAGCTTTCACTTTTTGTACCCGGCTCAATTTTTTTGAAGAATTGAAAGTTTTTCTACATTAAAAACATGGAGATGTACCTCCATGAAGATTTTCAGATCATGATGAATCCGTTTACCCAGTTTGTCAATCTGATTCCATTTGCAGTTTCTAATAATTTGGTGCAGATCAATTGCTTAATTTTAGTTGGAGGCCTTGTTCATGATGTTATATCTCCAATGCTTTGATTGGTCATATCAAGAAAATGGTGCCCCTGTATTGTAGATGAAATTTACTCCCATTTTGAAAAGTCTCTAGTCACGAGGGTTTTATATGCATGCTTTCCCAGATGCTTTTCATTTGCAGAAATCAATATTTCTCATGTCTTCCTATTTTGTTTTTCCAAGTGACTATTTTCAAGAGTTTTCTAAATGTGACTGGTTGATCATCATGATTTTCCCTTCTAGATTCATTCTCTCCATATAACATACTTCCAATACCCAAAAGCTCAGGTCTTCAGGAGGTTATTTGACTTGTTTTCAAAGTCACAACCAGTTGGATCTTATGGTAATTTGACAGAGTAATTTGCATAATGGTTCTGAGAAAGTGACTTGGAGGATTAAAATCTTTGGACCTGTTTGTTTTCATTAGGTGTCACTTCGCAATGTGGAAGAATGTTAACCATAGAACGTGTGTGCCCAGTGCCATGTCTCAATTATTTGGTTTTGTCAATTTTTAAAGCTAGTTCCTGAGGCCAATTAATGTTATCTGGCAATTTTCCAAAGTTATAGAAGTGAATAATGGATATCTTTTAGTGCTTTTTGTTTTTCCCACTGAGCATTTCCATCTTGTCAAGCAAAGGATAAAGTTGTGATGCTGGAGGAGTTGAACAAGTGAAGATATAGATGACACTAGTAGTGAGCAACAACATTAAAAGTTTCTTGAATTACAAAATTGGTATCATTTGAAAATACAATATGCCTTCCAAATTCATGAATGCGACTTAATCACGAGATGTTCAGGTATATTCTTCCTTGAACACTATTATTGTATAGCCAAAGTTAAGTTTAATATCAATGGGGTGGATAATATGATTATTCAGACTACTAGTCCTCTTGATACATTGAACAAAGATAGTAAACACATTTTGCTTGTATGAGATGGATATTGGTTGATGAGTTGAGGAACCTTTTAGAACTCAACATGCCAAAAAAGGACAAGACTTCCTACATGTGCAAAAGGGCTTGTACAATTTCAAAAGGCCAGTTTGGTATAGGTGAAGCCTTGTGCAAAAATGAGGGGCCTGTGCAAATTAACATGTAAAACAACCAACGCAATACATGTTTGTGTTTGGATTGGCCACACAAATGAAAGCAAGGGGAGTGTGTATGAAAGTGTGTGAGGCACTTTTGTGAATGCCATGTCCATGAATAAGGGGACCAGCTCATGAAATACATAAATCATTGCAAAACACCAAGCACATGGGTACGTGAGTATGAAATACAAGGTGTAGCATATTTTGAAGACATTGTTAGGAATGAATGCAAAGTGTTTTGGCAGTCATTATGTAGTAGTTGTTGTTGCATTCATGACTTGGATTGTCATTGATTTCAACACAGTGATATTCTAGATATTAGCAAGAAAGCAGGTATAGTTTTGTTTTGCACACATGTTGTATTGTAGATTGGATTTTGCGTAGTTGATGGTATGTTCTTTGGTGTGTTATTAACCTATGGTTAATAGTACAAAAAAAAATTCATTCATTTTTAAGAGTTATGAGCATTTTGGTGAAAGAAGTGTTTAGACAGTGTTTCTATGTAGCGATGTTTGGAAATCAGAGGATATCTCTTAGCTGGGATGGAATCTAATTTTGCGCAGTTAAAGGGATCTTGGAGACTCATCAATGATGATGTGGTTCACAGCACAAAATTTGAGGATATGTTTGGAGAAAGTTACAGTAACTGGAAGCTGACAGTTTTATGTGAATTCTGTGTGTAGCATGTAGAATTTATTATTTTGCAATTGAGGACCGACTCATTTGTAATTATTTGAGTTTGGTATATAAGAAGGAATTTTTTCCTTATTGTAATGTGTATTATGAAGAGTGAGATGTGAATATATGCATGAAGTGAAGAAAAGAGCTAATTCAGTGATGAAGGAAGACTTGTGAGTATAGAGATCTGAAATTGTGATCTTGTGTAGTAGAGAGTGCAGTTTTGGCACAATGTGAAGGAGGTAATATATTTCATATTATTCTATTGAATAATTCTAAGATCTTTTGGATAGTGGGTTCAGAGATATTGCCTTGAAGTTGTTTGGGTAGTGGGTCCTTCTGTCTTCCATAAACTCTTAACCAGGTTAGAATCTTTTAACAGGGATTCAAAATCTCCAAACAGGGATTTATATGTACTAAATGTATTTCATAAGACTCCTAACAGGGTCCATCCTCTAACAAGGAAATTTCATATTAGTGCATCATTTTATGGGCATCATTCCCACCGGGGTTTACTCTTTTCAAGAGGTTCCCTAGTTAACATATCTTGTGTTATTGTGCAATTGTGTATGATTATCTTTCTATGGTTGATCAGTACATTGATTATATTGTTTAAAGCTACTGAATGGATAAATTATCAGATAACTGATTCACCCCCCCCCCCCTCTTAGTTATCTTGGGGATCTTTACTTTCTAACAATTGGTATCAGAGCGGCAGGTCCTTGAAAGAAAAGTTTAACAACTTAAGGAGATGCATGGCGAATTTCAAAAAAGAAAGCCCTAAGTTTGATGGAGTAAATTTTGATAGCTAGAAAGAAAATATGAAGACACATCTATTGTGTTTAGGACCAAGTTATTGGTTGATTACAAAGAATGAGAAGACTATCATTGAGGAAGACAATCTAGAGGCAGGAACTAAAGATGAACTAGATCTATTCATGTGTAACATACTTGCAAGAGAAGCACTTTTGTTAGCACTACCGGAGAATGAATATAGTCAGGTAAGATGTTTGAAAACATCTCATGCAATTTGGAAAGCTTTACATTCTACTTTTGAAGGTGATGAACATGCAAAGAAGGCTAGATTACATAATTGGATTTGTGCATTTGAAGATATCAGAATGATGGAAGATGAATCTATTAGAAGTTATATTGGTAGGATGTCTGAGATTGTGATAGGAATAAAGTCTTGTGGAGGTGATAAGACAGAGAATGAAGTGATATGGAAAATTTTGAAAACTTTGACACCAGTATTCAAGCAAACAACGCAGATGATTGAACAAGTGATACCTTGTACATCAAACTTTTCAAGAGAGACTCTTCTTGGAAGATTAGAAATAGCAGAGATGAACTTGAGATTATCAAGAGAAATACCTAGAATGGAAATATCATTCAGTGCTCTTAGCATTAGACCTACAAGAAGTACTAGTGTGAATGGAGATTATGCCAGTAGTAGCAGATTTGAGGAAGATAAGAAGATTGAAGAAGGTATTGCATTACTTGTAAAAAGAGAACAAGATGGTAGGAGAATCTTTAAATGTTGGACTTGTCAAGAATATGGTCATTTTGCATCTAAATGTCCTAAAAGAGTTAAGAAGTATAGAAGCAAATTTAAACTTATGAGATCTAAAGAATGTTATTATACAAATGATGAAGATTTTGAAGCAGGAATTGAAAAAAATTTAAGTGACAGTGATAATGATAACTTTGAGGAAATAGAATTTGTAGCAATTAAAGAAGAAAGTTCTGAATTTGATAAAAGGGAAGAAAAAGCATTAGTTTCACAAGTTGAAAAGAAATTTGATTGGATTATAGATAGTGGTTGTTCACATCATATGACTAGAGATAAAAGAAAGTTTGTTAAGTTAGATAATTATGATGGAGGAATTGTTAGGGTTGGTAACAATGCACCTTGTTTGATTAAGGGTATAGGATCTATTACTCTTGATAAAAAGACTAACACTGATGATGTTTACTTTGTTGATGGACTAAGACATAATCTACTAAGCATTGGATAATTGGCTGATAAGGGTTATCAAGTTTGGTTTTCTGAGAAAACTTGTGTGATAAAAGATAAAGATGGAAATCTAAATGGAAAAGGATCTAGAACCAGAGGTAATGTATTTCAGTTGAATCCTACTAAGATGACATGTTTGATAACTAGGATTGATGACAGTTGGTTATGGCATAAAAGGTTTTTTCATATAAACTTTGATAATATTGTCAAGGTGAGCACTACACATGCGGTAAGAGATTTACCTAGAATTATGAAACCTACTAACATTATTTGCAAAGAATGTATGATGGAAAAGTAGAAAAGGAGTTCATTTCCCAATAAGAAGTTCACATCGACAGAGAAGCTGGAGATTGTTCATACAGACTTGAGTGGTCCTACTAGGACTAGAGGATTCTATGGTGAAAGGTATTTTATGATTCTTGTTGATGATTTTACAAGAATGATGTGGATTGCATTTTTGAAAGAAAAATCTGAAGCATTTGATAAATTTAAGATCATGAAAAGCAAAATTGAGAATGAATCTGGAATGAAGATTAAGTGTCTAAGATATGATAGAGGTGGTGAATTTACATCTATAGAGTTTAACACTTTTTGTGAAATGAATGGCATTAAGAGACAACTTTCAGCCCCTAGAACACCAGAACAAAATGGTATTGTAGAAAGAAGGAACAGGTCAATAATTGAAGCAACAAGAGCTATGTTGTTTAAAAATGATTTGGCTAAAACTTTTTGGAGAGAAGCAGTGAACACAACAGTATACACTATGAACAGAGTACAAATCAAAGCAGATACAAACAAGACACCTTATGAATTATGGTTTGGACATACACCCTTAGTTAAGTATTTTAGAATTTTTGGAAGTAAATGTTATATAAAGAGAGATGATGATATAGGAAAGTTTGATCCTAGAAGTGATGAAGGAATATTTCTTGGATATTCTTTAAAAAGAAAAGCATATAGATGTTATAACAAAAGAACTAAGACTATTGTTGAAAGTGCAAATGTAAAAGTTGATGAGAAGTTTAAAATTTAGGAAAGAATGCTTGATTATGAATCTGATGGAGAAGCACAACCTCAGCCTAACATTGAAAATGTAGAATTATTTTTTTAAACTAACAGTGATTTACTAAATGAAATTCATATTGAAGAAGATAGAGAAGAAAATAGAGAAGAAAATAGAGAAGAAAACAAAGAAGAAAGCAGAGAAGAATCTATAGTTGGAACAAGATCAGTAACTATGACACCTAACAGGTATACTTCAAGACATCACCCTGTTGAGCAAGTTATTGGAAGTTTAGATAGAGGAGTTTTGACTCAAAATAAGGTACATTTATGTTTGATTTCTCAAATTGAACCTAAGACTACTAATGAAGCTTGTGAAGATGAACATTGGATCAATGCTATGAAAGAAGAACTAGAGCAAATTGAAAAAAACAAGACATGGGAATTGGCCCCTAGACCTGAAGACAAGAATGTGATTGGAACAAAGTGGGTATTCAAAAACAAGATGAATGAACAAGGAGAAGTGATAAGAAACAAAGAAAGATTGGTATGTAAAGGATATTCACAACAAGAAGGAATTGACTATGAAGAAACTTTTGCACTTGTGGCTAGACTTGAAGCAGTGAGAATGTTTCTAGCATATGCAACTTACAAGAAATTCAAAGTGTATCAGATGGATGTGAAGTCAGCATTTTTGAATGGTGAATTGGAAGAAGAAGTCTACATTGAGCAGCCTGAATGTTTTTCTTTGACACAAGAAGGAGATATGGTATGTAAGTTAAAGAAAGCTTTATATGGATTAAAACAAGCACCTAGAACCTGGTATGCAAGATTGGATAAGTATTTATTAAAATTGGGATTTATAAAAGGAATAGCAGATAGTAACTTATACACAAAAGAAATTGAGAATGGTTTGTTGGTTATAGTTATATTTGTTGATGATATTATCTTTGGAGGAGAAGATGAAGCTAGTGACAAATTTGCAGATGAAATGAAGATTGAATTTGAGATGAGCATGATTGGAGAAATGAAATATTTTTTGGGATTATAGATAACACAAAGCAGGGAAGGTATATTTGTAAGTCAGACTAAGTATTTAAATGAATTATTGAAAATATTTGGAATGGAAGATTCTAAACCTGTTGGAACACCTATGGTAACCGGACATAAGTTATCTAGCAAAGATGAGACACTAGCAGTTGAGCAGAAAAAGTACAGATCTATGATTGGAGGATTGCAATACTTGACATATACAAGACCTGATATAGCACATTCAGTGGGGATTGTAGCAAGATTTCAAGTAGAACCTAGAGAATCACATTACGCAGCAGTAAAGAGGATACTAAGATATCTGAAAGGAATAAATGATTATGGATTATGGTATGAGAATTCTGATGATTTTACCTTATGTGCCTGTACTAATGCAGATTGGGGAGGTAGCGTTGATGACAAGAAAAGCACCAGTGGTGGAGCCTTTTTTCTTGGAGGTAAATTGGTCTCTTGGCTAAGTAAGAAGCAGAATTGTACTTCACAAAGCACATCAAAAGAAGAATATGTTGCAGCAGCAAATAATTATAATCAGATTATTTGGTTGAAGCAGATGTTGAAAGATATTGGAACAAAGTTTGATGAGCCTATTGTTATACATTGTGATAACACCAGTACAGTGAGTATGTCAAAAAATCCTGTTTTACATTCTAAGACTAAACATATTGAGATCAAGTATCATGTTGTAAGAGAGAAAGTTGCAGAAAAAGAAGTAAGATTGGAGTACATAAGTACACAGGAGCAGATAGAAGATATATTTACAAAGCCTTTACCTAAGGATACATTTGTGTATCTGAGAGGTACGCTTGGGGTTATGCCCCAACCTATTTTTGAGAATTGATGCAGATGATTGCATCCGTCCAGTGGTATATGAGCCCTATCTTTCTTCTGGATTGGATGTTGGAACTTCCTCTATGGGGGAGTTTATGAGCTGAGTCATGAGGACTCTTGTTATTGTATTCTTCTGAAAAGTGTCTTTTAACATTAAGTTGTTGTTGACTTAGTGATAAAAAAATTTTCATTGATGTCAATGTGGGAGAGATATACATGAAAAACATTGTGGATTGTATGACAGAGCTGAATAGGAAAACGAAGAAAGATTTAATTTGATATTTTGCAGTGATGTTGTAGTATTGGATTTTTGGAACATTGGATGTTTTTCATCTATGTTTCCATCAATGCCAATGGGGGAGATTGTTAGTAATGAATGCAAAGTGTTTTGGCAATCATTTTGTAGTAGTTGTTGTTGCATTCATGACTTGGATTGTCATTGATGTCAACACAGTGATATTCTGGATATCAGCAGGAAAGTAGGTACAGTTTTGTTTTGCACACATGTTGTATTGTAGATTGGTTTTTGCACAGTTGATGGTATGTTCTTTGGTGTGTTATTAACCTATGGTTAATAGTGCAAAATGAAATTCATTCATTTGTAAGAGTTATGAGCATTTTGGTGAAAGCAGTGTTTAGACAGTGTTTCTGTGTAGCGATGTTTAGAAATCGTAGGATATCTCTTAGCTGGGATGGAATCTGATTTTGCACAGTTAAAGGGATATTGGAGACTCATCAATGATGACATGGTTCATAGTGAAAACTTTGAGGATATGTTTGGAGAAAGTTACAGTAACTGGAAGCCGATAGTTTTATGTGAATTTTGTGTGTAGCATGTAGAATTTATTATTTTGCAATTAAGGACCGACTCATTTGTAATTATTTGAGTTTGGTATATAAGAAGGAATTTTTTCCTTATTGTAATGTGTACTATGAAGAGTGAGATGTGAATATATGCATGAAGTGAAGAAAGGAGCTAATTCAGTGATGAAGGAAGACTTGTGAGTATAGAGATCTAGAATTGTGATCTTGTGTAACAGAGAGTGCAGTTTTGGCATAGTGTGAAGGAGGTAATATATTTCATATTATTCTATTGAATAATTCTAAGATCTTTTGGACAGTGGGTTTAGAGATCTTGCCTTGAACCTGTTTGGGCAGTGGGTCCTTCTGTCTTCCATAAACTCTTAACCAGGTTAGAATCTTTTAACAGGGATTCAAAATCTCCAAACAGGGATTTATATGTACTGAATGTATTTCATAAGACTCCTAACAGGGTCCATCCTCTAACAAGGAACTTTCATATTAGTGCATCATTTTGTGGGCATCATTCCCACCGGGGTTTACTCTTTTCAAGAGGTTCCCTAGTTAACATATCTTGTGTTATTGTGCAATTGTGTATGATTATCTTTCTATGGTTGATCAGTACATTGATTATAT
This sequence comes from Chamaecyparis obtusa, assembly GCA_027943335.1. Taxonomy (NCBI): domain Eukaryota; kingdom Viridiplantae; phylum Streptophyta; class Pinopsida; order Cupressales; family Cupressaceae; genus Chamaecyparis; species Chamaecyparis obtusa. The sequence goes on along the minus strand of BSBK01004574.1, from coordinate 153,156 downwards.
TGTTTAAAGCTGTTGAATGGATAAGTTATCAAATAAATGATTCACCCACCCCCCCCCTCTTAGTTATCTTGGGGATCTTTACTTTCTAACAGACATGCCAAAAATGTTTCTTGCCCTATGGGAGGAGGATGCCAATTGAGGGCTCAAATATGACTCAGGGACATAAATGTTAGCACCAAATGTCATGAATGCTTGTGCAAGGTAGGAGAAAGTACTCTCTATGAGCTGCATGCAATAGATGAAGGATAGTCAACAATGAAGGAAGCCCATGCAATGAAATGAGTAGCTACCCTACATGAAATAAAATGATCTGTTATAGACTTTATAAGTAAATTAAATGGAGACCTCACACTAAGAGAAAGGAGGGGCCTTTGTTAGATATTGGAGGGGTTTCCAGCAAGTGGAAAATGTAAAGGGAGCCATGTACATGCCTCAGCATGGAGTCCCCTGCCCAAATGCATAGGAAAGGGAGCTACCAGTTGGATGGGATCGAGCCAAGGCAATGGAATGCCAACGTAGGAAATCAGAGGACCCATGCACCAATGAAGGTAGTTATTTGCATGAAAATTGGAGGTTCCTATTTGATGTTAAATAAGTGCTAATGCATGCTATGAAGAAGAACCAACATGGAAAGAATGCCCACACAAATGTGAGAGGGGACTCACATGATCACTTTGGGGGTAGATTTGTTTATGCCAATAGGGAGGAGCCAAATTACACATTAAAAGCACCAGTTTAGGAAAATAATGAGTGGCATATGTAAGAAGATGTGGAACCAGTGTGAATAAAGGTTGGTGCCTCATGCAAGAAACCGAATGACAAAACATATGATAAATTGAGCTATGTATGTGGTAGGTAGCTTAAATTTGGAGGTAGCTAGAGAAGCCAAAATTTGAAGGGGGCACCCTCAAAATGTTGCGTAAGGTTGGATGACTACCGGTCAATATAGAGGAACACGTAAAACATTGCATACACATAAGCATGGCTAGATAGTCATAGATTGGTATTGCATGGATATTGTTGGTAATTTGGCTGAGTTGGTTACATAGATGTTGTCATTATAAAAACATATGATCCACATGAAGATCGCACAGGTCAGAGAGCTAGTATGTCAGAGTGCAATGGAAAATTGTCTAAGTATGAGACAGTATGTTTTTGCCAGTGAACCAGAAGATAGTTTTGATTGATGATGTTTATTGGAGTAATTTTAGTGCTTGTGCACTTGAACATAGACTATATGATGACTATTGAAGACTCACCTCAGAGCGCAAGTCAGTATGACATGTACGGAAGAAGTTATAACAGTTTTACTAAAGACAATGTTAAGCCAATAGGACATATATGAAGATAGAATTGATAAAGAGTTAAGGGATTATTTTTTTTATCAAAATAATGACTTAACAATATAAAGGGACAACATCCTAGATGTTAACCCTTGGATAAAGATATTTTTTAATATGATAGACAACTGAAAGTTATTAATCTTAATAACTTGTATAAAGACATGTAAAGATGAAATTGTAAATAGGAGTAATGAATGTATGTAATAGCGATAGTGAAAGAGTGGTGAAGAGATATTGATGCAAGAAGTATAAGGTTATGTACCTTGACCTACTCTTTGTAATCAGTGAATTTTGTATATTACTTGTTTGGGTAGTGGGCTCATTTGGTAATCACATTTTGTACTACCAACTCCTAATAGGGTTGAGGCTTCTAACAAGGCCTATAGTCCCTTAATCGGGACTGAGACACTATATGCATGTAATAGACTCCTAACAAGGTCAACATCCTTAACATGATAATTTTGATTAGTGGATCTTTGTGGGTACCATCCCCACTGGGGTTTTCCCTTGGCCAGGGTTTCCTTGAGAACAAATAATGTGTTATGAGTTCTTTTGTTTTATTACTATGCATGTTGTTTAGCTTTCTATGTTATGCATGCATTAAGATAATCTGTTGTATCCATAATTGGGAAAAACTAAAAGTTTTTAGAATACTGATTCACCCCCCTCTCTCAGTATTCCCTATTTCTAACAATTGGTATCAGAGCTTAGTTACTCGGAAAAGAATCATTCAAGGAAAGCCTAGTAGCTTGAGTAAGATCCCTATGGATATGGATCAGGTACACAAGAATTTTGAAGAAGCTCTTGAACATATTGATATGCTTACTAAGGAAAGAGATACTCTGAAAGGAAAATATGATGATGCAAAGAACCTCATTGAGAAACTGAAAAACAAGTTGGAAGATATGAAATTTGAAAAGGAATCCAAAATTTACATTAAAGATTGTAATGACAACTTAGAAAAAGAAAATGAGATCCTTAAACATGAGTTGAAGATAGAAAATCTGAAGCTAAGTCTGAAAGATGGAAATGGCAAGAAGGAAGCAAATCTGAAATCTGAGAATGAAAATCTTAAGCTTGAAAATGAAGGGCTAAAATCTAAACTTGGTAAAGTAACATTTGAACTTGAGAAAGTTAATTTGCAATATGTTGAACTTGAGAAATACAATACAATTGTGAAAGGAGAACTAACTCAATCTAAGAAGCAACTTGAAAGACTATATTCAACTAATGAGAATATTGATGAATAAATATCGTATGAAAAACCATTCTATGATAAAACTAGTCTTGGATTCAACACCTTTAAAGCAAATGAAGAAAGCAAGGAACTAGATTTGAAAATATCTGAAAGCATAGATAAGAAGAAGTCTGATGAGTTTAACAAATATGAAGAACCACCTAAGCAAGAGGAATCATCTAAAGGTATGAAAAGAGAATTCAAAGGTAGACGTTTTGCTTATAATACTATTGGTCATATGAAGAGAGATTGCATAGGTAAGAAATTTAAACCTCTTAATGGTTATTGTTATAATATTCATGGTTTTGGACATAGAGATATTGAATGCAGAAAACCTAAATTTGTTGAGAATAACAATAATAGTAGAATGTTTAGAAATACTAACCATGCAGATAAGAAACCTACTGAAGATATGAATAGTAGAAATGGAGTAGTATGTTATAGATGCAACAAGGTTGGACACATTGCTAGAAATTGTAGATCACAGATCAACCAGCCTGGACCAAGATATGGAGATAATGGAATAGTTTGTCAGATATGTAACAAGATTGGACATACAGCAAGGTTTTGCAGAATGAACAATAGAGTTTTTCGTACCAATCCTAACCCTAGAAGTCATGCAAGAAGAAATGAAGATGCAAGCAACAGTCAGAAAGGATGTTGTAGTAACTCAGATGAAGTGAAGTTTGTTAAAAGCACAGATCAATGAGACATATTCAGCATTGAAGGCAGTTAGAAAGGTGAAGTATTAAATGGTAAGAATGAATCTTTACTTGACCCATCTCAAAGTACTTAATTCACGAAAATTATAATAGAATAGGAACTTAGATTAGTGTAGAAATTGATATATGATGAATTGAGTCTTGCACAATTAATGCAAGGTATTATATGATGTTATAATGCTATGGTTAAGAGCACAAAGAAAAATATTATGTTTTGCAAGATCGCAAGAAGTTTTATTTTTTGTAGGTTAACAGAATCAACTTTTTGGAAAGAAGCGGCAAACGAATTGAATGCGATGTCAGATCTAATTGAGATTGAAATAATAAAAGGTCATGAATAGTATCATTTCATCATCAAAGTGAATACAAGTGTTAAGGAAATTGAAGAGCAGTGATTGGAAGTGTTTTGCAAGGATTTGGTGAAGAATTTTTGTGCCGAATCTATGCAAGCCCTAAATCATAGAATCAAGGTATTTTACTTGGTAGATCTTTAAATCAGTTAAGGAATTAGAGGAAATCATGGATACTTATTTTATTTACAATGTAAGAGATAAGAATATACCTAAGGTGAAAAGGGAACCAGTAGAGCCCTTGGAAGATGATCCTAGGTTAGCTTTATGATCTCTACCAGATGAAGTTTTACATTTAGAGAATGTTAGAAGTTATATGGGATGTAAACTAGAGACTATCAGTGATAGTGATTTCATAGAGGAATATCAGAAGATCTATAATCAGGACATGCCATTGAAAGTAGGTTTTGAGAATTTGAAAGATAATGAGATCATTAAGTATGCTTTGCAATATGAATTTGAAAATGAAGAATGTACCAAGATAATCCTAAGCAGAATTCACAATGGAAAGTTTAGGTTAGATGACAGAGTGATAGATATTATAGATGACTTAATTCATGAGGTAACTTGACTATCTAAAACTAGAGCCATTTCTTTGAATGAGAAAAACATGAGGAAAATAGTCATAGACAACACAAATTCATCCTACAATGGTAGAGGAATAGTGATTAGCAAGATACAACAAGATGATGTCAGATACTTGTGTAAGATCCTAACAACTAAGTTTTGTGCTAACTCAAGAGAGGATGACATGGAAGCTGGAATGATACATGCAACTTATTTGATGTGTTGATAAAGTACAAGTTGACATTTGTGAGATTTTGAGAATTCAATTGTTTGAATATTTGGAAAAGATAAAGAAGACTAAGTATTCACAGTTTAGATTATCATCCTCAATCACTTATATATTTTTCCATTTATTGAGAAGATTTCCTTACACCATTGGAAATGACTGGAATGATGGCCAAACTACAATGGAAAGGATTAATCAAGTGTATAGGGGGCATGTTATTGATAAAGTGAATGAAAGTGCAATGTTGGTAATTAAAAAATTTTAGAATTTGATGTCAAGTAGATGAAGGATCCCACAGTCTCTTCTAGAGAAGTATAAAAATGAGATATGTTTCATGGTTGATACTAACTTTACTTACATTGAAGCAGTAGAACCTAGAATAGAGTTCATAGAACCTCTTGACTATGAAATATCTAAGATTGAAACAAAAGAATATGTGAGTAGACTACTTAAGTGCAAGATGGATATTCATAGTAACAAGTTTGGAACCTTTGAGGAGAACTTCAACTCCACAAAGACCATCCTTGAAGAGAAACAGTCAAAGAAAAGAGTTGAGAGTACAATCAAGAAAATTATAAAAGATACAGGGATGACTAAACATGAGTTCTTGGTAGCCAAGAAAACAACAACAATAGTTAGAGAAATTGGACAAAAATAAGTTTTGTCTATGTCACCTTTATCATCAATTGCAGTACAACAAGGAGAAACACTAGTTAAGGTGAAAGTGGAAGAAATAGAGAAGGATCAAGAAACAAGAAAATCCACTAGATCAAACTCCTCCACACCTAGCAAAAGAATAAAAGAGATTGCTACTAGACCTGGCAAGAGGCAGAAGACATTGGTGCCACCAGTTCAAAGGAAAGTTGCAAAAATCAAAGATGATGAAAGCACTCCTGTTAAGAAGAAAACTTGGAAACCTAGAATTGAAAAGGTTAATGAACAGATTATTCAAGATGGAGACTTTACAAAGATGAACAAATATTATGATCTCTATGATTATGCAGAAAAAGTGAATCTAGAAAATGCAGTGGTGAAATAAATGATTTTATCTAATAAGAAATGTGATACAATTTAGGGTAAGATACCTAATGACTTGTACAAGAAACTTGTAAATAGAAAGAAGAGAGCATCAAAAGAAGATATAACTATTAGAGAAAATCTTATAAGAAAACTTTGTGTTGTGAAAGATGAAGAACACTTCAAGAAAATCATGAAGGATCTAAGCACCCATTAGAGAACCAAGAAGAGAACTATTCAGATTATGGGAGGTAGATATGAAGAAATTAATACAGAAATAGAGCAGGCAATCATTAAGGTTATGTCAGAGAATGCTAGAGAACCATCAGTTGTAGTAGACTCTAAAGATCAAGCAGAAGAAGTAGAACCAAAGGACATTCCCTCTCCACCATCCATAAATATTGAGGATGAAGCCATGAATGTTGAAGGAACAAGAATCACCTTGGATAGTGATGATAACTTATTCAAGAATCTTGAAAACATTGTTGGAAATTTGGCTTTTGAAGAGTAGGATAGTACCAAAGAAGAAGAGAAGACATAAACCAAAATTGTAGAACCTAAAGTGACATAGAAAAAAGTACCTATTCCCACTCTAGAAGAAAATAGTCTTACACTTGAGACTAGCAAGAAAACTCAGATTGGTTCTATGATTGAGAATTTGGGAAAGGAAGTAGATGATGATGATCAGATGGAATTGATCACATCCTTGAATAAGATCATCGGAAAGAACAAGAAAGTAAAGAGTCTTGAAGGATGCTTGAAGGAGCTTACTAAGAAATTACAAGGCATTATATCTACACAAATTGTAGAAGATGACCCTCTCGAAAGAGAAAAGAAAGCAATGAATACTTTTGATGATGAGTTTACAAATTTATCTGATACAACAAATGTGAAAGCTCAAGCAGCTTATGAAGCCAAAATACTTTTGGACATTAGTCAGAATATTAGAAATGATATCAATAACCTTGATATCTACATAAAGGACTTGAGAAAGAATTTAGAAAGAGGAAAATATTTGTACATCTAGTGTACAAAATCAGAGAACTTGGTAGTAGAGGAAGTTCAGAAGATGAAGATGAAGGAAGAAGAAATTCAAAATGAGACAAATCTTCTTTTAAGCCCCGATGTGAAGGTATTTCATATTGAGAAGAAAATCTGCAAGATTTATGATGAAATAAGAGTTTTTCAAGATGACAAGGATAGGAAGCTGAAGAGATTCACTCTTTTAAGAGAGCACATGTCTATAAACTTGAGCATTGTTGAAGGGAAACTGGAAGAATGTCTTTTAGCCAAGACATCTTTTCAGAAGTTTAGTTATGAGAATCTCCAAGCATGTGAGATTACATCTTATGGATTGTGCGCACTACTCAGTGTGGTAGATTCAATTAAGAAATCATGGGAGAAAGAGTTAGAGGCAATGAATATTAATTTTGCAGATTGTGTTCCAAGCCTATCGGCTTTGCAATATAGAATCAAGGTATAACATTTTGTGAACACAGTTTTGTAACCCTCCTTACCCTTTTTTTGTCATTGTTGTCAAAGGGGGAGAGATATATAGTAGAAAATTGATAAGGATACATACTCTTAGGGGGAGTACATTATATAGAGAGGATTCATGAAGTCATAAGGATAGTATATATATATTTTGTATTATGGCCACAATTTTGAAATTTTTGGAGTCTAAGACTTAGCCAATTTTTTCATATGTTCCCACCAATGACAAAGTGGTAGATTGTTGGCAATCTAGCTGAGTTGGTTACATAGATGTTGTCATTATGGAAACATATGATCCACATGAAGATTTCATAGGTCAGAGAGCTAGTATGTCAGAGCACAATGCAAAATTGTCTAAGTATGAGACAATATGTTTTTGCTAGTGAACTAGAAGATAGTTTTGATTGGTGATTTTGATTGGAGTAAGTTCAATGCTTGCGCACTTGAACATAGACTATATTATGACTATTGAAGACTCACCTTAGAGTGCAAGTTAGTACGACATGTACGGAAGAAGTTATGATAGTTTTACTAAAGATAGTGTTAAGCCGACATGACAAAATATGAAGACAAATTTGATAAAGAGTTAAGAGATCATTTTTTTTTTATCAAAATAATGACTTAAAAATATAAAGGGATGACATCCTAGATGTTAACCCTGGGATAAAGATATTTTGTAATATGATAGTCGACTGAAAGTTATTAATCTTAATAACTTGTATAAAGATATGTAAAGATGTAATTGTAAATAGGAGTAATGAATGTATGTAATAGCGATAGTGAAAGAGCAGCGAAGAGATATTGATGCAAGCAGTATAAGGTTATGTACCTTGACCTACTCTTTGTAATCAATGAATTTTGTATATTACTTGTTTGGGTAGTGGGCTCATTTGGTAATCACATTTTGTACTACCAACTCCTAACAGGGTTGAGGCTTCTAACAAGGCCTATAGTCCCTTAATTAGGACTGAGACACTATATACATGTAATAGAATCCTAATAGGGTCAACATCCTTAACATGATACTTTTGATTAGTGGATCTTTATGGGTACCATCCCCAATTTTCCCTTGGCTAGGGTTTCCTCAAGAAAAAATAATGTGTTATGAGTTCTTTTTTTTTATTACTATGCATGTTGTTTAGCTTTCTATGTTATGCATGTGTTAAGATAATCTGTTATATCCATTATTGGGAAAAAGTAAAAGTTTGTAGAATATTGATTCACCCCCCCTCTCAGTATTCCCTATTTCTAACAGATCTTTGTGTGATCTTTGTATGGGATCACTTAGGAACACGTGTGTAACTTGCGAGGGGGCTTGTGCTAAAACATAGTAGGTCTCATGCATGCTGAGTGGAGGTTTTCTCAGATTGGAGCCATCACATCGGTGTGAGGAAGGCTTCCAGATTTGAAATGTTTTATATCTATTATCCCACATTGCCTGGGGACTCATAAAATATTTTTTTATATGCAATAGCGCCCGAAAGAGAAGTAAATCAAGTGAGAAGGAGCTATTTGGAAGCCTTTTCTCATGTGAGTTTATGCCTCTATGTGCTCCAACTAGCTGCTAAGGACAATTTTTTGATGCAAAGCTATAAAAATCTTAAAATGAATTGTCCCACATGCATGCCAAAATGGGCACTTGGGATGTTTATATACAAGTCCAAGAACATATGAAATAAATCAAAGAACTGGAAGCTCTCTGCTTGTCCAGGCTTGGAGGTTGCCTTGATTTCCATATCAGCTAGCCCAGAATGAATAAATTTTGTAGATGGCCAGTGACAATGAGATGGATGAAAATGGACATGTGGCAGCTTGTCGTGAAGTTGTGAAATGAAACCGTTAGTTAGCTGAGGATTCAGAGACTTGGAGATAACCGCCAGTCATGCAGTCAGGTGATGTTAGTGGTTAGAGGAAGAAGGTTTGGAGATCTGGAGACTAGCCTAGCTGTGAGGTCTCAAGATGCTGATAGTTAGAGGAGAAAACTGCCAGTCGCTAGGTCGCTAGAAGAGGATTTAGAGACTTGGATACTAAAGCTTGTTGAGAGGTCACCGGATCTAACCACGGTTAAGAAAATGATTCAGAGATTAAGAGACTAGAGGCATTCTCCAAGTCTCTAAAGGTAAACATGGTTAAGAAATAACTCCAGAGATCCAGAGACTAATGTAGTCTCTAAATCTCCAGATGAGCAGGGTTTAAGTTGAGTTTGTTCGAGCATCTAATCAGAGCATGACACATGGCAAAATCTGGTGAAGTTTGAGCATAAAAGCCAAAGTTAAATGCATAAAAGATTTAAAATTTGATAAATTTCAGACCTTAGATAATTTTGAAATATTTAATGACAGAAAATTGCTCAGAGATTTAATTGTTGCACATTCTTTTTTTGCCCAAACATAGCAATATAATATATTTTTGGAAACAACAGAAGACAATAGATGCAATGGTGGTGGATAAAATTAGATCTGATTGAGTAGATGAGAGTAGTAATCAGTTTTAATCTGAGATAAGATTTCTTCTAGATAGGACAAATTTGCAAGCGGGAATGTTTGTGAAAGCTATTGAAATCAGATTTACATGGTGAAAGGATAAGATCAGAGTAGTGAAAAGATCAATCAGATGTTAGCATATTTTTAGTAGTGGTAGTTGAATTCAGAAGTTGAGTGCCCAAGAAGATCAAATTTGATTTTAGAGGAGAGAGAAAGTGAATAAAATTAGATTGTCAAAGAGCAGATAGGTGTTGATTAAGTATATATTTTAGGGTTTCTTCTTCCTTTATTTATTCTTCTTCTTTTCTCAGTGTAAGGTTCTTGTTCTAGTCCCAGTTCCTATAGTTGCTCTGTTGAGAGAAGGTCCCTAAAGGATGAATGTTGAACATCTTTTCTGTAGAACAGATCTTTCATTCCCATGTCTAGGCTCCTAAACTTTAAATTCTGTGTGCATTGAAATAGGATTATTGTCAAAGAAATGCATTGCAGTTTCTCTCAGATTCTGTTATTGTCTTCTCATTTTTATGTTATACTCTTGTATGTTTCATTTTCAAGGCATGTAAAACATACCAGTTGCAAGGCAACTTGTTTGATTATCTATGAGTTTCTTTCAAGGAAAGAATTAAATTGTCATGGGTAGTCTCAGATAGTGAACATAATTATCAGGATTTTGATGATAACAGTATAGGAGTGACATAATAGTTTGTAAGGTACTCTATTTAAATTGCAAGTAATCTGCAAGGCATTTGACTGTATTTGTTTTGATTTCTTCCTGTGGATTTACATACAATAACTATTATGTGGTTATCTTTTAATCATCAAACACCAATTTATCTTTACCTGTATTTTTCTTGTTATTTAATTTTATTACCTGTTGTGAAAGGACAATATCTAGGTGGTATAGTCCATATTGTTGATTCCTTAAAGAGAGAATCTAGAGGTTAACCTTCCTTGAGTTGTACTCATAAAAAGAAGAAGGATTTTTATCCTTATTACCATTGTCTATGCTAATACATTTATAGTTTTTACTTTCAGACTCTGTACAAGGATATTCTTAGTTGTCTACAGTGTGATCTTTTGTTGAAGTAATCTGAAGCCTAAATAGCATAGCAGTGAAGACCTAATCCATAATTTGAAAGTTTACTTGAAACATAGGAAATCAACTGAATAGGCAATACCCGCTTGAGTCATGTGGAGCTTGAAGCAGGAGGATCTTATCCAATCCTCATCAATTAGACTATTTCTTATAGACTTGAGAACCCCTAGACTTGAAAACTTAGCACATACATTAGTCAAGTCTGGTCTTAACAAGAAAAAGCTCTAACAAATTGGTGACTCTACTGGGGATATGTTAAAGAGAAGATAGAATAACGTGGGTATGAGTAGAGCTAGACTCCTGGCTAGTTGATTCATTTATCCAGTAGTTTCCATTGAAGTTGATAAGAGTTTGTGTTAAGAAGTTTCAAATCATCTCACCAAGTTGTGAATGGCGACTCTGAGTTCTATGTTGGATCAGTGCATATAATATTATATTTCCAGTCTAGATAAACAGTATAAGTACCTTGTTGAAGTTTGATGTGTTGGTGGAAAAGGATACAGAAAGAGATCTCAACTTATTGCAAATCTTTTCCTCTACAAAGAGGTGGCAACTCTGCAAATTTGAAGACTGATTTGGAAATGACTTCAGATCAAATATTGTTGCAGCTACTCCAATACATCTAGGTATTTTAAAATTTTTGAATGCTTTCCTTATCAAGTGATCAAAGCACTAAGGAAAAAAGGAATATGGTGTAAGAGAGGTTTGTATGTTTCAATTTTTTTTAAATTGCATTTCTGCAAAATCGGAAGGGAAACATGTATTAGAAAAAATAAGAGGTAGTTTGTAATCATTATGCCTGCTAAAATGTCACAACTATTTAAGAATAGGTTGTTTGGGGCAATAAATTTTGAAGGTATCCATGGATACCCAAATCATATTCTATCAATAGTCAGGGATTGTTTACCAAAGTTCACTAGTTTTGGTGAGCAGTCAGCTGAAGATCATATGAAAAAGTTTGTTGACTTGATTGATGATCACAGTATTACACATGAGGATGTATTAATGAAACTCTTTGCAATATCTTTAGTTGAGATTGCAAGGGATTGGCTTAAAGAAATACCTCATGGTTCAATAGGATCTATGGCTGAACTAAAAGACTTTTTCATTAAACAATATGGTGACATAGAGGACAGTAGTGTTTCTTCTGCTACTTCTAGTTTTGAATAATCTATTTTAGATTTAGATTGTGATAAAGAGGATCTTGAGGAGGAACTTATCAAAAGACATTTGGCCATCATAAAACAAAGGAAGAAAGAGATGGCAATAAATAATGTTGAATATGAATCTAGTTATGCTGATGAGGTTGAGTCTAGTAATAGTCAATCTAGTTATACTAATTATGATGTTGACAGTGAGTTCAGTGAATATGAAGTTAATGAAGAAGAGTCTATGGTTAGTGATGTTCTTGATAAATTTGTAGCTCTTCCCTTTTATCAGCATAAGAGGACAACATTATTGTCTCAGTATGAAAGATATTTGTGAAAACATCAAAAGGATGAATATGATGTAGATGTGAGTGTTTGTAATGATTTCTTTACACAAGATGATATGCTCCGAGAGATCTCACTCCATGATTGCAATGAGGAAGAAATTTGCAGCATCAAGCAAGAAGACAGTTGGGATAAATTAGAATGTCAATCTTTGCTGGGCAGTGAGAAAATTTCAGTTTTTCAGAGGTATGTATCAAAAAATGATTCTCAAACTTCATGCCTTATGGATATAAGTTTTGATAATAATGGCATTGCTAAGGGTGTGGAAAATGACAATGAAGATTTTGATTGTGAAAGTGTATTAGAGATGAGTATGAATGATGATAGTTGTTCACTTCATAGTGAACAAATTTCAGATTTTTAGGGAAGGATAGATTTGAATCTCAACATTTCACACATATTAAGTTTGACAAGGAAAATACACCAGATAGTCAGAGTTTTGATACTTATATTCCTGATTTTTCTTGTCCTCCCATATCACTAGGCCACAATCAAATTAAATATGATTTATCAGATGATGAGGTCTTTAGTTTTGTTTCAGATTCAATGGATATGGAAACTCTAGACATAGTGTTAAAGCCTGACTGGGATAGTAGTGTGGATTTTGAATCTTGTTTTGACCTTGAGTCTTCCATCAAGCCATTGAGGGATGATCTTTCATTTACTCAAGTTTCATATGCTTATAATGAATGCTTTGATGTTTTCCCTTCCACCCACCAACAAGATCTAGATGTATAGCATGATGATAATTTGAGTGAAGGTATTGAAGAACATTTTGATGTAAGTACACAAGCCACTAATGATAATATTTTTGAAAAATAGAATATGGATCATGACATGGTGTTTCCAAGATTTGAAGATGATCAAAATTATTTGCATGAGATACCTATTGTTTATGATGAATATGAAGATGTATGTGCTACTATGGATTCAGATTTTTGTGAGTCTAGTGTCATTAATTCTTATATATGCCATGATGTTGAAAAGAAAGACAAATCTAAATGTATGTTTTCAGATTTACAACTAATTGATGAACCATTAATTAACAATGCTTTCCCATGTTTACAAGATGTTGATGAGAGTTGTGACCAACAAGATGTCTCTGATTCTTTGCAAACAAATCTTTGTTTAGAAGGTTTCTATTTTAGTTTGCAAATTGTTGATGTGAGAGAACTGTGTTTTGTGGTACAAACTAATGATCAAAAGTTTGATTTCATCCATGAGAGTGAGCTGGAATGTTTCTTCTTCCAGCAAGTCAGCAATGAGGAAGGGTGTGATGTTGAGATGTCACACAATGATCGGTACTCACAGTGATCCAGTGACTTTTTTTTGCAAGGTGATGGTGAATTTGCTGAATGTCTTTTGTTTGATGTGTTGAAAGAAAATGGCAGCACTTTTGATCTTGCTGATGCAAGCAAGAATTTTAGTTTATCTTTGATTTGTGAAGATCAAAACCAAATGTATGATAGAGGTAAGAGCTGATTTTAGTTTTTGGAGCTTTGAACTTCTTGTAGATAAGGTACATATTGTATAGTTTCTTTCCCTTTCAATTGTGTGGTGTATTTACTTTCAGTAGAGGTTCCCATTTTTTGAGAAGAGATGTTAGGAATGAAAAGTGAAATGAGAAGAAAGAGATAAAATTTGATTTGAAGTTTCAGGGTGGTCTTCTTCAACCATGAGATTCTGAAAGTTCTCTACATGCCCGCATGGGGCATGTTAGAAAGTAAAGATCCCCAAGATAACTGAGAGGGGGGGGGGTGAATTAGTTATCTGATAATTTAACCATTAAACTACTTTAAACAATATAATCAATGTAGTAATCAACCATAGAAAGATAACCATATAGAATTTCACAATAACATAAGATATGTTGACTAGGGAACCTCTTGAAAAGAGTAAACCCCAATGGGAATGATGCCCACAAAATGATGCACTAAAATGAAAGTTCCTTGTTAGAGGATGGACCCTGTTAGGAGTCTTATGAAATACATTCAGTACATATAAATCCTTGTTAGGAGATTTTGAATCCTTGTTAAAAGATTCTAACTCGGTTAAGAGTTTATGGAAGACAGAAGGACCCACTGCCCAAACAGCTTCAAGGCAAGATCTCTGAACCCACTGTCCAAAAGATCATAGAATTATTCAATAGAATAATATGAAATATATTACCTCCTTCACACTATGCCAAAACTGCACTCTCTGCTACACAAGATCACAATTCTAGATCTCTATACTCACAAGTCTTCCTTCATCACTAAATTAGCTCTTTTCTTCACTTCATGCATATATTCGCATCTCAACTTTCACAATTCAATCCTCTCTACTCAAATCTATTTTTCTCAATTCCCTTTTTCTCAATTCTCATTACAACAAGGAAAACATTCCTTCTTATATACCAAACTCAAATAATTACAAATGAGTTGGTCCTCAATTACAAAATAATAATTTCTACACGCTACACACAAAATTCACATAAAACTGTCGGCTTCTAGATACTGTAACTTTCTCCAAAGATATCCTTGAATTTTGTGCTATGAACCACATCATCATTAATGAGTCTCCAACATCCCTTTAACTACATGAAATCAAGTTCCATCCCAGCTAAGAGATATCCTCCGATTTTTGAAAATCGCTACACAGAAACACTGTCTAAACACTGCTTTCACCAAAATGCTCATAACTCTCATGAATGAATGAATTTAATTTTGTGCTATAAACCATAGGTTAATAACACACCAAAGAACATACCATCAACTATGTAAAAGCCAATCTACAATACAACATGTGTGCAAAACAAAACTGTACCTACTTTCCTGCTGATATCCAGAATATCACTGTGTTGACATCAATGACAATCCAAGTCATGAATGCAACAACAACTGCTACAAAATGACTGCCAAAATACTTTTCATTCATTCCTAAAAATCTCCCCCATTGGCATTGATGGCAACATAGATGAAAAACATCCAATGTTCCAAAAATCAAATATTGCAACATCACTGCAAAATATCAAATTAAATCTTGCTTCATTCTCCCATTCAGCTCTCTCATACAATCCACATTTTTTTTCATGTATATCTCTCCCCCATTGACATCAATGATAGAAATTCTATCACTAAGTCAACAACAACTTAATGTCAAAAGACACTGTTCAGAAAAATACAATAACAAGAGTCCTCATGACTCAGCTCATAAACTCCCCCATAGAGGAAGTTCCAACATCCAATCTAGAAGAAAGATAGGGCTCATATACCACTGGATGGATGCAATCATCTGCATCAATTATCAAAAATAGGTTGGGGCATAACCCCAAGCATACCTCTCAGATACACAAATGTATCCTTAGGTAAAGGTTTTGTAAATATATTTGCTATCTATTCCTTTGTGCTTATGTACTCCAATCTTACTTCTTTTTCTACAACTTTCTCTCTTACAACATGATACTTGATCTCAATATGTTTAGTCTTAGAATGTAAAATAGGATTTTTTGACATACTCACTGTACTGGTGTTATCACAATGTATAACAACAGGCTCATCAAACTTTATTCCAATATCCTTCAACATCTACTTCATCCAAATAATCTAATTACAATTGTTTTCTACTGCAACATATTCTACTTCTATTGTACTTTGTGAAATACAATTATGCTTCTTACTTAACCAAGAGACCAATTTTCCTCCAAGAAAAAAGGCTCCACCACTGGTGCTTTTCTTGTCATCAACGCTACCTCCCCAATCTGTATCAGTATAGGCACATAAAGTAAAATCATCAAACTTCTCATACCATAATCCATAATCCATTGTTCCTTTCAGATATCTCAGTATCCTCTTTACTGCTGCATAATGTGATTCTCTAGGTTCTGCTTGAAATCTTGCTACAATCCCAACTGAATGTGCTATATCAGGTTTTGTATGTGTCAAGTACTACAATCCTCCAATCATAGATCTGTACTTTTTCTGCTCAACTGCTAGTGTCTCATCTTTGCTAGATAACTTATGTCCAGTTACCATAGGTGTTCCAACAGGTTTAGAATCTTCCATTCCAAATCTTTTCAATAAGTCATTCAAATAATTAGTCTGACTTACAAATATACCTTCCTTGCTTTGTGTTATTTGTAATCCCAAAAAATATTTCATTTCTCCAATCATGCTCATTTCAAATTCAATCTTCATTTCATCTACAAATTTGTCACTGGCTTCATCTTCTCCTCCAAAGATAATATCATCAACAAATATAACTATAACCAACAAACCATTCTCAATTTCTTTTGTGTATAAGTTACTATCTGTTGTTCCTTTTATAAATCCCAATTTTAATAAATACTTATCCAATCTTGCATACTAGGTTCTAGGTGCTTGTTTTAATCCATATAAAGCTTTCTTTAACTTACATACCATATCTCCTTCGTGTGTCAAAGGAAAACCTTCAGGCTGCTCAATATAGACTTCTTCTTCCAATTCACCATTTAGAAATGCTGACTTCACATCCATTTGATACACTTTGAATTTCTTGTAAGCTGCATATGCTAGAAACATTCTCACTGCTTCAAGTCTGGCCACAGGTGCAAAATTTTCTTCATAGTCAATTCCTTCTTGTTGTGAATATCCTTTACATACCAATCTTGCTTTGTTTCTTATCACTTCTCCTTGTTCATTCATCTTGTTTTTGAATACCCATTTTGTTCCAATCACATTCTTGTCTTTAGGTCTAGGGACCAATTCCCATGTCTTATTTTTTTCAATCTACTCCAGTTCTTCTTTCATAGCATTAATCCAATGTTCATCTTCACAAGCTTCATTAGTAGTCTTAGGTTCAATTTAAGAAATCAAAAATAAATGTACCTTATTTCGAGTCAAAACTCCTATGTCTAAACTTTCAATTACTTGCTCAACAGGGCGATGTCTTGAAATATACTTGTTAGGTGTCATAGTTACTGATCTTATTCCAACTGTAGATTCTTCTCTTCTTTCTTCTCTATTTTCTTCTCTATTTTCTTCAGTATGACTTTCATTCAGCAAATCACTGTTAGTAGGTTTCATAATTCTAGGTAAATCTCTTACCACAAGTGTAGTACTCACTTTGATAATACTATCAAAGTTTATATGACAAAACCTTTTATGCCATAACTAACTATCATCAATCTTAGTTAACAAACATGTCATCTCAATATGATTCAACTGAAATACATTACCTCTAGTTCTGGATCCTTTTCCAATTAGATTTCCATCTTTATCTTTTATCACACAAGTTTTCTCAGCAAACCAAACTTGATAACCCTTATCAACCAATTGTCCAACGCTTAGTAGATTATGTCTCAATCCATCAAAAAAGTTAACATCATTAGTTTGTCTTTCCATCAAGAGTAATAGATCCTATACCCTTAATCAAACAAGGTGCATTATTACCAACTCTAACAATTCTTCCATCATAATTGTCTAACTTAACAAACTTTCTTTTATCTGCAGTCATATGATGTAAACAACCATTGTCTATAATCCAATCAAATTTCTTTTCAACTTGAGAAACTAATGCTTTTTCTTCCCTTTCATCAGATTCAGAACTTTCTTCTTTAATTGCTACAAATCCTATTTCCTCAAAGTTATCATTATCACTATCACTTAAATGTCTTTCAATTCCTACTTCAAGATCTTCATCATTTGCATAATAACATTCTTTAGATCTCCTAGGTTTAAAGTTGCTTCTATACTTCTTAACTCTTTTAGGACATTTAGATGCAAAATGACCATATTCTTGACAAGTCCAACATTTAAAGATTTTCTTACCTTCTGGTTCTCTTTTTACAAGTAATGCAATACCTTCTTCAATCTTCTTATCTTCCTCAGATTTAGATCTGCTACTGCTAGCATAATCTCCATTCACACTTGTACTTCTTGATAATGTAGGTCTAATGTTAAGAGCACTGAATGTTATCTCCATTCTAGGTAGCTCTCCTGATAATCTCAAATTCATCTCTACTGTTTCTAATCTTCCAAGAAGAGTCTCTCTTGAAAAGTTTGGTGTACAAGGTATCACTTGTTCAATCATCTGTGTTGTCTGCTTGAATACTGGTGTCAAAGTTCTCAGAATTTTCCATATCACTTCATTCTCTGTCTTATCACCTCCACAAGACTTTATTCCTATTACAATCTTAGACATCCTACCAATATAGCTTCTAAAAGATTCATCTTCCATCATTCTGATATCTTCAAATGCACAAATCCAATTATGTAATCTAGCCTTCTTTTCATGTTCATCACCTTCAAAAGTAGAATGTAAAGCTTTCCAAATTGCATGAGATGTTTTCAAACATCTTACCTAACTGTATTCATTCTCTGGTAGTGCTGACAAAAGTGCTTCTCTTGCAAGTATGTTACACATGAATAGATCTAGCTCATCTTTAGTTCCTGCCTCTAGATTGTCTTCCTCAATGATAGTCTTCTCATTCTTTGTAATCAACCAATAACTTAGTCCTAAAAACAATAGATGTGTCTTCATCTTTTCTTTCCAGCTATCAAAATTTACTCCATCAAACTTAGGGCTTTCTTTCCTGAAATTCACCATGGATCTCCTTAAGTTGTTAAACTTTTCTTTCAAGGACCTGCTGCTCTGATACCAATTGTTAGAAAGTAAAGATCCCCAAGATAACTGAGAGGGGGGGGGGTGAATTAGTTATCTGATAATTTAACCATTCAATTGCTTTAAACAATACAATCAATGTAGTAATCAACCATAGAAAGATAACCATACACAATTGCACAATAACACAAGATATGTTGACTAGTAAACTTCTTGAAAATAGTAAACCCCGATGGGAATGATGCCCACAAAATGATGCACTAAAATGAAAGTTCCTTGTTAGAGGATGGACCCTGTTAGGAGTCTTATGAAATACATTTAGTACATATAAATCCTTGTTAGGAGATTTTGAATCCCTATTAAAAGATTCTAACCCGGTTAAGAGTTTATGGAAGACAGAAGGATCCATTGCCCAAACAGCTTCAAGGCAAGATCTCTGAACCCACTATCCAAAAGATCTTAGAATTATTCAACAAAATAATATGAAATATATTACCTCCTTCACACTATGTGAAAACCATAGTCTCTGCTACACAAGATCACAATTCCAGATCTCTGTACTCACAAGTCTTCCTTCATCACTGAATTAGCTCTTTTCTTCACTTCATGCATATATTCGCATCTCAACTTTCACAATTCAATCCTCTCTACTCAAATCTCTTTTTCTCAATTCTCTTTTTCTCTATTCTCATTACAATAAGGAAAAAATTCCTTCTTATATACCAAACTCAAATAATTACAAATGAGTCGGTCCTCAATTACAAAATAATAATTTCTACATGCTACACACAAAATTCACATAAAACTGTCGGCTTCCAGATACTGTAACTTTCTCCAAACATATCCTTGAATTTTGTGCTATGAACCACATCATCATTATTGAGTCTCCAACATCCATTTAACTACGCAAAATCAGGTTCCATCCCAGCTAGGAGATATCCTCTGATTTCCAAAAATCGCTACACAGAAACACTGTCTAAACATTGCTTTCACCAAAATGCTCATAACTCTCATGAATGAGTGAATTTATTTTTGCACTATTAACCATAGGTTAATAAAAAACCAAAGAACATACCATCAACTGCGCAAAAGCTAATCTGCAATACAACATGTGCGCAAAACAAAATTGTACCTACTTTCCTGCTAATATCTAGAATATCACTATGTTGACATCAATGACAATCCAAGTCATGAATGCAACAACAACTGCTACAGAATGACTACCAAAATACTTTGCATTCATTCCTAACAAGGCATACATCCATAGTTAGAGCCACTACTGGTGCTCTCAAAATTTGGCACAAATTTGGAGTGCCCAATTCAAAATCTTCTCTAAGGCAAGGTGGGTACCCTTGAAAACTTTTCAAAGATGCCAACTTGAAGTGCAAGTAAAATGCAACCTGATGATTTTCATGAGATACAACTTGGGGAATAGGTTCAACACCTTTCATTTGACATATGTAGTGTGATACAGCTCCTAAGTTTTAAATCTGACATGTTTAGGGAGTAGCCATTTTGAGGTGTTCACTTAAATCTGCATTTTTGCCTAAGTGTCAATTTGTTGTAACAGGCCCTGTTTGCATTTGAATATCTTGTGTCATGTTAGCTTTCATGGTCCGCCACTTTGGGAATGTTTAAAATGTACATCAGAGAGCTTATGTTTCAAAGTTCAAGCCATTTCAAGTCCGTTTGATAGGTTTTTGGATTCCCCAAAGTTGGCTTCCTAGAATTATCTTGCCTCTTTGCTCTGTCCAATTTTCTAAGTGGCCCTGTTTAACTAATTATAAATTTTGACCATTTGACCCAATTAAGAAAATTCCTTTTGTACTGTATCTTAGTGGTCAAATAATTCTTATGTTTCAATTTTTAGGTCACGAAGAGTTCATTTGGTCAGTTTTCTCAACCCATTCTGTTTGCAGTTTCTAAAGGTTTGCCAAACTGTCAAATGCAGATTTCTAAATAGCTTACTTTGAGGTCCTATTATTTGTACTCGGTTGAATGCCCTGCATAATGAAATTTTCCCCCGTATTGCAATCTCAAAAGTATACCTTCCCATGGATTTTCAGACTCACACCAATCCAGTTATCCGCTTTGCCAGAGCATTTCCATTTCCAATTTATTAAAAGTTTCACTGGAAGTGTAGAATCTAGAATTAAGCAACCTACTTTGAGCTTTCACTTTTTGTACCCAGATCAAGTTTTTTGAAGAATTGAAAGTTTTTCTACATTGAAAACCTGGAGATGTACCCCCATGAAGATTTTCAGATCATGATGAATCTATTTACCAAGTTTGCCAATCTATTTCCATTTGTAGTTTCTAATAATTTGGTATAGATCAGTTGCTTAATTTTAGTCGGAGGCCCTATTCGTGATATTATATCTCCAATACTTTGATTGGTCATATCAAGAAAATTGTGCCCTTGTATTGTTGATGAAATTTACTCCCAGTTTGCAAAGTCTCAGGTCATGAGGGTTTTATATGCACGCTTTCCCAGATGCTTTTCATTTGTAGAAATCAATATTTCTCATGTCTTCTTATTTTGTTTTTCCAAGTGGCTATTTTCAAGGGTTTACCAAATATGGCTGGTTGATCATCATGAGTTTCCCTTCAGGATTCATGCTCTCCATATAACATACTTCCAATACCCAAAAGCTCGGGTCTTCAGGAGGTCATTTGACTTGTTTTCAAAGTCACAACCAGTTGGATCTTATGGTAATTTGATAGAGTAATTTGCAGAATGGTTCTGAGAAAGTGACTCGGAGGATTAAAATCTTTGGACCTATCTTTTTTCATCAGGTGTCACTTTGAAGTGTCGAAGAATGTTAACCATAGAACATGTGTGCCCAGCGCCATGTCTTAGTTATTTGGTTTCATCAAATTTAAAAGCTAGTTCCTAAGGCCAATTAATTTTATTTGGCAATTTTCCATAGTTATAGAAGTGAATAATGGATATCTTTAGTGCTTTTTGTTTTTCCCATTGAGTGTTTCCATCTTGTCAAGCAGAGTATAAAGTTGGGATGTTGGAGGAGTTGAACAAGTGAAGATACAGATGGCACCAGTAGTGAGCAACAACATTAAAAGTTTCTTGAATTACAAAATTGGTATCATTTGAAAATACAATATACCTTCCAAATTCATGAATGTGACTTAATCACAAGATGTTCGGGTATATTCTGCCTTGGACATAGTTATCACATAGCCAAAGTTAAGTTTAATATCAATGGGGTGGATAATATGATTGTTCAGACTATTAGTCCTCTTGATACATTGAACAAAGATAGTAAACACATTTTGCCTGTATGAGATGGATATTGGCTGATGAGTTGAGGAACCTTTTAGAACTCAACATGCCAAAAAAGGAGAAGACTTCCTACATGTGCTAAATAGCTTGTACAATTTCAAAAGGCTAGTACTGGTATAGGTGAAGCCTTGTGAAAAAAAGAGGGGCATGTGCAAATTAATATGTAAGATAACCAGCGCAATACATGTTTGTGTTTGGATTGGCCACATAAATGAAAGGAAGGGGAGTGCATATGAAAGTGTGTGAGGCACTATTTTGAATGCCATGCACATTAATAAGGGGACTAGCTCATGCAATACATAAATCATTTCAAAACACCAAGCACATGGGTATGTGAGTATGAAATACAAGGTGTAGCATGTTTTGAAGACATGCCAAAAATGTTGCTTGCCCTGTGGGAGGAGGATGCCAATTGATGGCCCAAATATGACGTGGGCACATAAATGTCAGCACCAAATGTCATGAATTCTTATGAAAGGTAGGAGAAAGTACTCTGTGTGAGCCTCATGCAATAGATGAAGGCCAGTCAGCAATGAAGGAAGCCCATGCAATGAAATGAGTAGCTACCCTAGGTGAATTAAAATGATCTATTACAAACTTTATAAGTAAATTAAATGGATGCCTCACACTAAGAGAAAGGAGGGGCATGTGTTAGATATTGGAGGGGTTGCTAGCAAGGGAAAATGTAAATAGAGCCATGTGCATGCCTCAACATGGAGTCCCCTACCCAAATGCGTAGGAAAGGGAGCTGCTAGTTGGATTGGATCAAGCCAAGGAAATGGAATGCCAGCATAGGAAATTAGAGGACCCATGGACCATTGAAGGCAGTTTTTTGCATGAAAATTGGGTTATCCTATTTGATGTTAAATAAGTGCTAATGCATGTTGTGAAGAAGAACCAACATGGAAAGAAGGCCCACACAAATGTGAGAGGGGACTCGCGTGATCAGTTTGGGGGAAGATTTGTTTATGCCTACAGGGAGGAGCCAACTTACACATTAAAAGCACCAGTTTAAGAAAATAATGAGTGGCTTGCATGAGACAAGAAAAGCCTACGTAAGAAGATGTGGAACCAGTGTGAATAAAGGCTTGGGCCTCACTCAAGAAATCGAATGACAAAGCAAATGATGAATTGAGCTATGTGTGTTGCAGGTAGCTTAAATTTGGAGGTGGTTGGAGAAGCCAAAATGTGAAGGGGCACCCTCCAAATGTTGTGTAAGGTTGGATGACTGTTGGTTAATATAAATGAATGCATAAAACATTGCATACACATAAGAATTGTTGGATAGTCATAGATTGGTATTGCATGGATCTCTATGTGATCTTTGTATGGGATCACTTAGGCATGCATGTGTAACTTGCGAGGGGGCTTGTGCTAAAACATAGTAGGTCTCATGCATGCTGAGTGCAGGTTTTCTCAGATTGGAGCCATCACATCAGTGTGAGGAAGGCTTCCAGATTTGAAATGTTTTGAATCTATTATCCCACATTGCCAAAGGATTCATAAAATATTTGTTTATATGAAATAGCACCCGGAGGAGAAGTAAATCAAGTGAGAAGGAGGTATTTGGAAGCCTTTTCTCATGTGAGTCTGTGCCTCTATGCGTGCTAGCTGGACACTAAGGACAAATTTTTGATGCAAAGCTTTAAAAATCTTAAAATAAATTGTCCCACATGCACGCCAAAATGCACACTTGGGATGTTTATATACAAGTCCAATCACATATGAAATAAATCAAAGAGCTGGAATCTCTTTGCTTGTGCAAGCTTGGAGGTTGCCTTAGTTTCCATACCGGCGAGCCCAGAATGAAGAAATTTTGTAGATGGCTAGTGAGGATGAGATGGATGAAAATGGACACATGGCAGCTCATCATGAAGTTGTGAAATGAAACTACCAATTAGCCGAGGATTTAGAGACTTGGAGATAACTGCCAGTTGCGTAGTCGGGTGATGTTAGAGGTTATAGGCCGAAGGTTTTGAGGTCTTGAGACTAGCCTGGTCATGAGGTCATGAGATGCTGATAGTTAGAGGAGAAAACCACCGAGATCCAGAGATAACTACCAGTCACCAGGTCACCAAAAGAGGATCTAGGGACTTGGAGACTAAAGCTTGTTGAGAGGTCGCTAGATCAAACCGCGGTTAAGAAAATGATTTAGAGATTAAGAGACTAGAGGCATTCTCCAAGTCTCTAGAGGTAAGCGTGGTTAAGAAATAACTCTAGAGATCCAGAGACTAATGTAGTCTCTAAATCTCTAGATGAGCAGGGTTCAAGCTGAGTTTGTCCGAGCATCCAATCAAAGCGTGACACATGGAAAAATCTGGTGAAGTTTGAGCATCAAAGCCAGAGTTAAAAGCATAAAAGATTTAAAAACTGATAAAGTTTGGACCTTAGATAATTTTGAAATATTTAATGACAGAAACTTGCTTAGAGATTTAATTGGTGTAGATTCATTTTTTGCCCAAACATAGCAATATAATATATTTTCAGAAACAACAGAAGACAATGGATGCAATGGTGGTGGATAAAATTAGATCTAATTGAGCAGATGAGAGCAATAATTAGTTTTAATCCAAGATCATATTTCTTCTAGATAGCACAAATTTGCAAGTGGGAATGATTGTGAAAGCTATTGAAATCAGATTTGCATGGTGAAAGGATAAGATCAGAGCAGTGAAAAGATCAATTAGATGTTAGCAGATTTTTAGCAGTGGTAGTTGAATTCAGAAGTTGAGTGCCCGAGAAGATCAAATTTGATTTTAGAGGAGAGAGAAAGTGAATAAAATCAGATTGTAAAAGAGAAGACAAGTGTTGATTAAGCATATATTTTAGGGTTTCTTCTTCCTCTATTTATTCTTCTTCTTTTCTCAGTGTAAGGTTCCTATTTTGGTCCCAGTTCTTGTAGTTGCTTTGTTTAGAGCAGGTCCCTAAAGGATGAATGTTGAACATCTTTTATGCAGAACAAATCTTTCATTCCTAAGTCCAGGCTCCTGATCTTTAAATTTTGTGTGCATTGAAATAGGATTATTGTCAAAGAAATACATTGCAGTTTCTCTCAGTTTCTGTTGTTGTCTTCTCATTTTTATGTTATAATCTTGTATGTTTCATTTGCAAGGCATGTAAAACATACCAATTGCAAGGCAACTTATTTGACTATCTATGAGTTTCTTTCAAGGAAAGAATTAAATTTTTATGAGTAGTCTCAAAGAGTGAACATAATTATCAGGATTTTGATGATAACAGTATAGGAGTGACAAAATAGTTTGCAAGGCACTCTATTTAAACTGCAAGTAATCTGCAAGGCATTTGACTGTATTTGTTTTGATTTCTTCATGTGGATTTACATATAGTAACTATTTTCCCAATGGAATAGGCATTGGTTATATATCTATTATGTGGTTATGTTTTAATCATCAAACACCAATTTATCTTTACCAGTATTTTTCTTGTTATTTAAGTTCATTACCTATTGTGAAAGGATAATATCTAGGTGGTTTAGTCTATATTGTTGATTCCTTAAAGAGAGAATGTAGAGGTTAACCTTCCTTGAGTTGTACTCATAAAAAGAAGAAGGATTTGTATCCTTATTACCATTTCCTATGCTGATACATTTATAGTTTTTTTTGTCAGACTTTGTACTAGGATATTCTCAGTTGTCTACATAGTGATCTTTTGTTGAAGTAATTTGAAGCCTAAATAGAATAGCAATGAAGACCTAATCCACAATCTGAATGTTTACTTGAAACATAGTAAATCAACTAAATAGGAAATACCTTCCTGAGTCCTGTGAGCTTGAAGCAGAAGGAGGATCTTATCCAATCCTCATCAATTAGACTATTTCTTGTAGACTTGAGAACCCCTAGACCTGAAAACCCATCACATACATTAGTGAAGTCTGGTCTTAACAAGAAAAAGCTCTAACACCTATGTTGCGAATGGATGACATAATGGATAGTTTGACTAGAGCAAAGTATTTTACCAAAATTGATTTGAAAAGTGGATATTATCAAATCAAAATCAGAGAAGGTGATGAGTGGAATGTTAGAGCTTTTTCTTGTTAGGAGCAAACTTGATAAATAGGTATGCTTGATTCTCAATTTAATGAACTCTCAAGTTTGACAAGAAAGAGTTTAATTTATGAGGATTGGATAAGATCCTCCTTCTTCTTCTAGCTCCATAGGACTTAGGCGGTTATTGCCTTAGATAGTTTACTAAGTTTCAAGTAAACTTCAAATGGTGGATGAGGGTCCTCACTGCTATGCTATTATATTTCTAATTATTTCAATAAAATACCACTCTATGAACAAATGAGAATATCTTGATGCAGAGTATAAGAAGGAAAACTATAAATTTAATAACAAATAGCAGTGGCATAAGGATGTTAATCCTTCTTCTTTTTCTGAGTTTAACTCAAGGAAGGCTAACCTCTTTGATTCTCTCTTGAAGGAATCAGCAATATGAACTATATTTACTCAAATACAGTCCTTTCTAAAACATGCATATACTTAATAACAAAAAGGTGTTTGAATGATATACTTTTTTGTTTGATAATTGATAGATAACTGCATAGAAATCATCTAACCAGTGCCTAATCCTTGGGCGAATAGTGGTTTTTGAATGTAAATCCATAGGAAAACTTCAAACAAAATACAGTAAAATGCCTTGCAAGCTACGTGCAGTTTGAATAAAATGCCTTGCAAACTACCATGTCACTCCTATATTGTTATCATCAGAATCCTAACAATTATGTTTACTCTTTGAAATTATTTATGAAACTTTTAATCCTTTCCTTGAAACAAATTCAAAAACAATTAAACAAGTTTCCTTACAACTAGTATGTTTAAATATGCCTTACAAATAAAACCATACAAGAGTAGAAAATAAAAGTAAAGAGACAATAATAGAATAAGAAAGAAACTACATTTTATTTTATTGAAAATAATCCTATTTCAATACATACAAAAATTGAAGCTCAAAAGCTTACACATAGAGATGAGAAGTCTACTCTGTAGAAATTGTATGTAATATTCATCTATCATCATCTAAAAAATGAGCTTACTGTTAGAAAGTAGATTCTACCAAGATAACTGAGAGGGTGGGGGGGGGGGGGGTGAATCAGTTATTAGATAAATACAACTTTTATCAACCTTAATAGATTTTAACAATGTAAGAAATGTAATTAACAACCATAGAAAGATATACATGTACAATAACATAATGACACAAGATATGTTGACTAGGGAACCTCTTGGTCAAAGAGTAAACCCCAGTGGGAATGATGCCCACAAAAGATGCACTAATATGAAATTTCCTTGTGAGAGGATGGAATCTATTAGGAGTCTTATGAAATACATTCAGTACATATCAGTCCTTGTTAGGAGACTTTCAATCCCTGTTAAAAGATTCTAACTCTATTAGGAGTTATGGAAGACAAAAGGACCCACTGCCCAAACAGCTTCAGGGTAAGATCACTGGACACACTTTCCAATTGATCTTAGTATTACTCAACAGAATAATACCACAAGAATAATGATCTCAACAATTCAATACTCCTTCTCTAACTATGCCAAACCACACCAACTACTTCGGATCTCAATATCAGATCTCTATACTTCGCATATCCTCTTCCAACAAGTATTGCACAATTCTATAATTCACTTTAAAATACAATACACAAATACATATTAAAATAAGGAAAAAATTCCTTCCTTTATACCACACTTAAGTAATTACAAATGAGTCGGCATACAAATTACAAAATATAAGTTTTCACACATTACATAAAAATTACACAAAACTGTCAGCTTCCAATTAAGATAATTCTTCACTTGTATGACCTCAAATCTTGCACTCACATCCACATCACTAACATCATGTCTTCAACTACCTCATAACTATGCATGATCAGATTCCATCCCGATTAGGAGATATCATCTGATTTCCACAAACCACTACTCAGGAACACTACCTAAATACTATTTTCATTGATTTCCTCATAACTGTCATGAATAAATGAATTTATGTCTACACTCTTGACCATGATCTTATAGAACATCATAGAGTAATCCCTCAACTCCACATAGCTTCATCATCAATATCCCAAGTGCACTAACTCAAACACTGTCTGCTTCTCTGCTAATCTCTAGTAGATCACTGTGTTGACATCAAAGACAATCACAGTCATGAAAGCAACAAAAATTGCTACAGAATGGCTATGAATACTCCCCCATAGGATATATTCAGCATTCATT
The DNA here is from genome assembly GCA_027943335.1 of Chamaecyparis obtusa. Classification (NCBI taxonomy): domain Eukaryota; kingdom Viridiplantae; phylum Streptophyta; class Pinopsida; order Cupressales; family Cupressaceae; genus Chamaecyparis; species Chamaecyparis obtusa. Next base: position 125,000 of record BSBK01004574.1, on the reverse strand, counting down.
CCTAACAATCTCCCCCATCGACATTGATGGCAACATAGATGAAAAACATCCAAGTTCCATGAATACCAACACTGGAACACTACTTCTCTGAAAATACTTTCAAATCCTCTTCACCAATCAAATCTTGCTTCATTTTCCTATTCATTTCTCTCCAATAGATGGTTTTTCATGTATACTTCTCCCCCATTGACATCAATGACAGATGTTTCATCATTATGTCAACAACAACTTCAATGTCAAAGTACACTATTCAGAAAATACATTCACTAGAGTCCTCATGACTCAACTCAGATACACATACTCCCCCATACAAGAAGTACCAACATCCAGTCTAGAAGAAAGATAAGGCTCATATACCACTAGATGGATGCAATAATCTACATCATTTCTCAAAAGTAGGTTGGGGCATAACTCCAAGCATACCTCTCAAATACTCAAATGTATCCTTAGGCAAAGGTTTTGTAAATATATTTGCAATTTGCTCCTTTATGTTTATGTACTCAAGTTTGACTTCTTTCTCTACCACTTTCTCTCTCACTGCATGATAATTTATCTCTATATGATTTTTCTTAGAATGTAACACAAGATTCTTAGACATACTAACTATGCTGGTGTTATCACAATGTATAACAATAGGCTCAAAAAATTTTATTCCAATATCCTACAACATTTTCTTCATCCAAATTATCTGATTAAAATTGTTTTTTGCTACCACATACTCTTCTTTTTCTGGTCTCTATGAAATACAATTCTACTTCTTTCTTAGCCAAGAAACCAATCTTCCTCGAAGGAAAATTGCTCCACCACTGGTGCTCTTTTTGTCATCAACACTGCCTCCCTAATCAACATCTGTATATGCACATAGCATAAAATCATCAGATTTTTCATACCACAATCCATACTCAATTGTGCCTCTTAATTATCTTAGTATCCTCTTTACTACTACATAATGTGATTCTGTGGGTTCATCTTGAAATCTTGCTAGAATTCCAACTGCATGTGATATATCAGTTCTTGTATGAGTTAAATATTGTAATCCTCCAATCATAGATTTGTACTTCTTTTGTTCCATCGCAGGAGTCTCATCTATGCTAGATAACTTGTGTCCAGTTACCATAGGTGTTCCAATTGGTTTACAGTTCTCCATTCCAAATCTCTATAGTAAATCATTCAAGTAATTTGTCTGACTTACAAAGATACCATCACTATTCTATGTTATCTACAATCTTAAAAAGTATTTCATTTCACCAATCATACTCATTTCAAATTCAATTTTCATTTCATCTACAAATTTATTGCTGGCTTCATCTTCTCCTCCAAAGATAATATCATAAAAAAAAATTACAACCAACAAACCATTTTCAATTTCCTTTGTGTATAGGTTGCTATCAGCTGTGCCTTTTGTAAATCCTAATTTTGACAAATACTTATCCAATCTCACATACCAAGTTCTAGGTGCTTGCTTTAGTCCATATAAAGCTTTCTTCAATTTACATACCATATCTCCTTCTTGAATTAAAGGAAAACCTTCAGGCTGCTCAATGTAGACTTCTTCCAATTCTCCATTCAGAAATGTTGACTTCACATCCATTTGATACACTTTGAATTTCTTGTAAGTTGCATAAGACAAAAACATTCTCACTGCTTCAATTCTTGCTACTGGTGCAAAAGTTTCTTCATAGTCAATTCCTTCTTTCTATGAGTATCCTTTACATACCAATCTTGCTTTGTTGCTTACTACTTCTCCTTGTTCATTCATCTTGTTTTTGAATACCCATTTTGTTCCTATAACATTCTTATCTTTAGGTCTAGGGACCAATTCCCATGTCTTGTTCTTTTCAATCTGATCTAGTTCTTATTTCATGGCTTTAATCCAATGTTCATCTTCACAAGTTTTTCACAAGCTTCACTAGTAGATTTAGGTTCAATTTGAGAAATCAAACACAACTGTTCTTGTACCATATTTCATGTCAGAACTCCTCTATCTATGCTTCCAATAATTTTCTCAACAGGATGATTTCTTGATAAATTTATGTTAGGTGTCACTATCTCAGTACCTATTTTTGCAATAGGTTCTTCAATCATTCCTTCACTATGGCTCTCATTCAAAAAATCACTATCAGTTTCATAGAATAATTTAGTAGTCTTTGGATTAGTTCTAGGTTGAGTTCCTTCATCTAATTCATAATCAAGCATTCTTTCTTGAATCTTGAACTTTTCATCAACTTTAACATTTGCGCTCTCAACAATAGTCTTAGTTCTCTTATTGTAACATCTATAAGCTTTTCTCTTGAATGAATATCCAAGAAATATACCTTCATCACTTCTAGGATCAAACTTTCCAATGTCATCATCTCTCTTAACATAACATTTTCTTCCAAAAATTCTAAAATACTTAACTGATGGTCCATGTCCAAACCATAGTTCATAGGGTGTCTTGTTTGTGTCTTCTCTGATTTGTACTCTATTCATTGTATACACTATTGTGTTCACTACTTCTCTCCAGAATATCTTTTCTAAGTCATTCTCAAATAACATAGCTCTTGTTGCTTTAGTTACTAACCTGTTTCTTCTTTCTGCAATACCATTTTGTTCAAGTGTTCTAGGGGCTGAAAATTGTCTCTTAGTACCATTCACTTCAAAAAAAATGTTAAATTCTTTTGAAGTACATTCTCCACCTCTATCTAATCTAAAACATTTAATTTTCATTCTAGATTCATTCTCAACTCTATTCTTAATGATCTTAAACTTATCAAATGCTTCATATTTTTCTTTAAGAAATGCAATCCACATCATTCTTGTAAAATCATCAACAAGAATCATAAAATACCTTTCTCCATAGAATCCTCTAGTCCTTGTAGGACTACTCAAATCTGTATGAACAATCTCCAACTTCTCTTCTATTGTAAACTTCTTGCTGGGAAATGATCTTCTCTTTTATTTAGCCATCACACATTCCTTGCAAATCATATTTGTAGGCTTCATAATTTTAGGGAAATCTCTTACTGCAAGTGTAGTACTCACTTTCACAATGTTATCAAAGTTTATATGACAAAATCTTCTATGCCATAACCAACTTTCATCAATCTTAGTAATCAAGCATGTCATCTTAGTAGGATTCAACTGAAATACATTACCTCTAGTTCTAGATCTAGTACCAATAAAATTACCATTCTTATCTTTGATTACACAAGTTTTCTCAGTAAACCAAACTTAATATCCCTTATCAACTAGCTGTCCAACATCAAAATATTATGTTCCAAACCATCCACAAAGTAAACATCATCAGTATTAGTCTTTCCATCAAGACTAACATATCCTATACCTTTAATCAAACAAGGTGCATTGTTTCCAACTCTAACAACTCCTCCATCATAATTGTTAAACTTTATGAACTTTTTCATGTCTCTAGTCATATGATGTGAACAACCATTGTCTATAATCCAATCATATTTATTTTCTACTTGAGAAACTAAAGTTTTTTCTTCCTTAATTTCTATTTTAGGATTTTCTTCTTTCATTGCTACAAATCCTATATCATCATTATTCTCAGTATCACTTTCACTCAAAGATTTCTCCAAACTAGCTTCAAGTTATTCATCATTTGCATAGTAACATTCTTTAGATCTCCTAGGATTAAAGTTCTTCCTATAATTCTTAACTCTCTTAGGATATTTAGATGCAAAATGACCAAATTCTTGACAAGTCCAACATTTAAAAATTTTCTTACCATCTGGTTTTCTTTTCACAAGCAAGGAAATAACTTCTTCAATCTTCCCGTCTTCTTCATTTCTAGATCTATTGCTGCTAGCATAATCTCCGCTCACACTAATGCTTCTTGAAAAAGTAGGGTGAACACTAAGAGAACTAAATTTTGTCTCCATTCTAGGTAAGTCTCCTAATAGCCTCAGGTTCATCTTTGCTACTTCCTATCCTCCAAGAAGAGTCTCTCTAGTAAAGTTCATAGTACAAGGTATAACTTGTTCAATCATTTGTGTTGTATTCTTAAATGCAGGAGTCAATATCCTCAGAATTTTCCATATCACTTCATTCTCTTTCTTGGTTCCTCCACAAGATTTAATACATGCAACAATCTCTGACATTCTACCAATATAGCTTCTAACAGATTCATCTTCCATCATTCTTATATCTTCAAATGCACATATCCAGTTATGTAATTTGACTTTCTTTGCATGTTCATCACCTTCAAAAGTAGACTGTAAAGCTAACCAAATTTCATGAGATGTTTTTAGATATTTTACCTGACTGTACTCATTTTTCAGAAGGGCTGACAAGAGTGCTTCTGTGGCAAGTATGTTACACATAAATAGATCTCTCTCTTCATTTGTACAATGTTCAATTTTATCCTCATCAATGATAGTGTTCTGATTCTTTGTAATTAACCAATAACCTGGTCCTCAACAAAGTAGGTGTGTCTTCATCTTTTCTTTCCAACTGTCAAAATTTACTCCATCAAAATTAGGGCTTTCTTTCCTAAACTGATTCACCATGGATCTCCTTAAGTTGTTAAACTTTTCCATCAAGGACCTACTGCTCTAATACCAACTATTAGAAAGTAAAGTCCACCAAGATAACTAAGATGAGGGGGGGGGCGAATTAGTTATTAGATAAATACAACTTTTATCAACCTTAATAGATTTTAACCATGTAAGAAATGTAATCAACAACCATATAAAGCTATACATCCACAATAACACAATGACACAAGATATGTTGACTAGGGAACCTCTTGATCAAAGTGTAAACCCCAGTGGGAATGATGCCCACAAAAGATTCACTAATATGAAAGTTCCTTGTGAGAGGATCGACTCTGTTAGGAGTCCTATGAAATAAATTTAGTACATATGAGTCCTTGTTAGGAGACTTTGAATCCATGTTAAAATATTCTAACTCTGTTAGGAGTTATGGAAGACAGAAGGACCCACTGCCCAAACATCTTTAGGGTAAGATCACCAAATGAACTATCCAACTAATCTTAGTATTAATCAATAGAATAATACCACAAGATTAGTGATCTCAACAATTCAATACTCCTCTGATTGTGCCAAACTGCACCAACTACTTCTTCAAATCTCAATATCAGATCTCTATACTTTGCATATCCTCTTCCAACAAGTATTGCACAATTCCGCAATTCACTTTCAAATACAATGCACAACTACATATTACAATAAGTAAAACATTCCTTCCTTTATACCACACTCAAGTAATTACAAATGAGTCATCATAAAAATTACAAAATAAAAGTTTCCACACGTTACATAAAAATTACATAGAACTGTCGGCTTCCAATTAATATAATTCTTCACTCATGTGATCTCGGATCTTGCACTCATGTCTACATCACTGACATCATGTCTTCAATTACCTCATAACTGCACAAATTCAGATTCCATCCTGATTAGGAGATATCATCTGATTTCCACAAACTGCTACTCAAGAACACTTCCTGAATATTGCTTCCACCGATTTCCTCATAACTGTCATGAATAAATGAATTTCCATCTGTGCTCTTAAACATTATCTTATAGAACATGATAGAGTAAGTCCTCAACTTTTCATAGCTTCATATTCAATATCCTAAGTGTGCTAACTCAAACACTATTTTCTTCTCTACTAATATCTAGTAGATCACTGTGTTGACATCAATGAAAATCATAGTCATGAATGCAACAAAAACTACTACAGAATGGTTGTGAATAATCCCCCATAGGATATATTCAGAATTCATTCCTAATAGTTACAACTACTATCTATAGCTAAAACCATCTTGTAGTCCTTAAATAAGTAAGGATGCAACAAGCTTCAGATTTTTTAACCCTAAACCTAAAAATACAAAATACAAAATTACAATTGAGGCCCTTTAGGTAGTGGAAAGACAAGAATTTTGGACTCATTCGATATCTAATCTTCTTTGTTTTATAGCTGAAACCTTTTTTTGGAGATATTCTTGATAACTTCATTGTGTTATTATGAGATATGGTGACCACCATTTTAGGATAACCTACACCATTCTTCATAAATAGTTATCATCCCTATGCTCATAGGTTAGGTGTTAGATATCTAGGTGTCCTCTTTATTCCTCATCAATTAGGTTGAGGTCAACTGCTACAGGCATTTTCTTCTTGGGCTTGGTTAGTGTGTCCCATACAGCTACCTCCTCCACTATTGGCCACTGAAATTCTTGAATGCTCTGAAGTTGTATTTTCTACCTCCCCCACATGGCATCAACTATTTTCTTGACATCTATAATGAACTTAATGAAGTCCATCTAGGCTTTAAATGCTTCATCAATAATTGCATTGAAGCGATCCATATCCAATTCATTCCTACCATTTATAAAGGCCTCTTTCTTAGGCAGTAGAGAATCAAAATTTGATCTCCATTTGTCCAAATCTTTGATTGGGCAATCCTCTACCTTTATCTAAGGGATGAACCTATTGAAATCAGGTCCAAACATAACTATGCTCACTTCAAATGGGTTACATTTACCTTTAAACAAAGATAAAGTTACTCCTATCTGTTCTATCTCCTCCCCTACTTGCAAAATTGTTTCTGGGAGATCAGTTCTTAGAGGTTACACTGTCACCAATATTTCAAACAAAGAGGTCCTAGTTGACCAAGTTCCATAGTAGGTATTCAATATAGAAACAAAATTTTTTACCTTAATTTATAGTCCAGGCAATTTATTATATGCAGTGTAAACCACATCTTCCTTTTCTTTCAAAATTTCAATCCTATGCTATAATATTTTCAATAGGGCTTCCAACATAGCCTCATTTTTCTCTATATTTAATTTCTCTGTAGCTACAACAACTTCTTCACCACCTAAAATTTGAGTTTGTGTTGGTATAGGCTATCCAGGTGGTGGAGGTGTAATCACAGGCATGTTTATTATTTGTTGTATCAGATCTTCCAATATTTTTCCAATGCCTTTTCTTTCATGATATGAAACTCCCTATCCCTGACAAGGGCACTATAATCTTCAAATAGGCTGTTAAACCTATCAAAGAGTTTCTTTGACTTATCCTCATTTAACCTAGAAAAATGGGTGAGCACTTGTGAAATCTCAAGGTCACCTGTATTGTGGATTGACCATATAATCTTGTCTCCCTCAAGCTTCTTTTGTACATTCAAAAGAGAAGGCTTCTGATCCTTAGGATACAGGCTACACATAGCCAATGCTTGGTTCTTTGGGCTATACCCAAATCCTTTTATTATATCCCCAACCTAAGTCTCTGAAGACAAATTTATATTTGGCTGCCTTCTGATTTCATATGTTATGAATGCAGAAGAAAGATACCAACTAGGCATAGGTAGCATATTGGTTGCCTTTACCAATTTCTTGGCATCTTCAGGTGTAATTATTTTTGACTCTGGATCATTGTTTTTCAAAGCCTGTAGGGCTTCATCTAGCACTTGGCCCTCTTCTATTATTTGGACACTAGAAGAAACCTATTGTTTCTTATTCCATAAGAGGACATTCTTAAATTCATCAATTTTTTATGAAATCATCATCTTTCAAGAAATCTTCTTGATAAAACAATCTTTCATCTTGACAGAGAGCCAAAGACAACTCAATTTCCTGTACAACTTCCTTTTGTTTTCTTTTCTCTTCTCTGATTTTCTTTCTTAACTAATGATCATAGGCCCTTGTACCAATAATTAGAGCTCCCACTCTATCTTTTTTCTTCTCAGTTGTTCTTATTTTGGAAGGCTCTCCTGTTTGAAATTTTGGCCTTTTGAGAGGAGGCTCATTGGTTTCCTAAGAACTTTGAAGGTCCGTCAAATCCACAACTATGTTCTCATCTGCTCACTGCTCAGCAGTAGGTGGTTGTTCCATAGCAGGAAGGCTATGCATTGAGTAACCATCATCACTATCTTCTTCATACTCTAAGGTAGAGTGCTTTTCCTTTTCTCTTTTCTTATCATCAATTTTTTCCTCCAGAGAATTGACCAAAGCATTATAGTTGGCCATCTTTTGATCTAACCTCTGTAAATAAGGTAATGTAGGGAAGAAACCTCCAAAATGAATTCCCTTTTTCTTTAACTATTTTTCCAAAGACAACAAATCTTGGGATTGTTTTGATCTCCTTTGTACCTCATCATCCTCTAGGATATTCCTTATAAGATCCTCTTCAGGACATTCCTCATGTCTATTATTGATGGGAATGGTGGGAGTATAGAATTTTCTTGTAATAACAATAAAATTCTTAGTGTCTACATATCTATACAAGGAAATACTCATTTTGAAGTGGCCTAACCAATCATTTACTTTATTCAATGTATTCTTCCCAATTGTGAAGTTGCAGACTTTGAAATGCCTTCGGGTAAAAGTACCCTTCCTATGTGGAGCCAAATGCTCTTTTTCAGTCAACATGAGTTGCCAAATAAACTCTAGCACTGCACTCCTTGGTGACACATAAAATGGAAGAACATGAAGTGGTTGGGGGCACCCATAAAATTTGATCATTGTGAAAGCTTTCTCCTAATAGAAAACACCCCATTTTGTGATTTCTTGTCCACTTGTCAACAAATTGACAAGGCCTTAATAATTGCAAAACTTTTATTGGTAGCCTGGATAGATTTAATCCTAAGCTGAACAAAATTGGCTGCACCATCTAGTTCTAAAAGGCACAAAAATCATTCTCTCTGGAAGTAAAATTCCACACCTTTAACCAAAATTGGACTAGGTTGGGTTGTCCATTCCACATCATCCTTGGATAGAGATACTATAGATCCATAATGTTGTAATTGTGGAACAAAATAAGATGCATTAACAGAGAGTAATACATAAACCTTGGAGATGGATCCTTCTTCTGAATGGACTCAAGACCTTCATGCATTTTACTTATTACATACCCTATGTAGTCATATCCTTTACTCACATAGGGACTCTGTGAATATATCACCATCATTAGAATATTAGAAGAAATTCTCTCTACACCACCATCCACTCCCAACACTTTGCACAATCCATATGTAATGTATTTGATATAGAAACTTAGGTCTTTGTAGAAGTATGGGGTAGTCCCAGGTACTACAACAATGTAATTCATGTTGTGTTTTGGGACATGATTTTGGATTTCTCTAGAAACTAGAGTTGACTCCCTAACATATATATTCACTTGGGTTTGAAAATTAATCTCTGTAGCCATTGAGATATGTATACCAAAATATTTCATGAATGAATTTCTATCCAGTGTCACCAGGGCTGAGCCATCATCTTTCCTTTTTTTTTTTATAGGGGATCATATCTATTGGCCAATTCAATCAGCAAATCTATATCTAGGAAGATGCCTGGTACTATCAACCTAGCCAACCCTGAGGTCCAATGGTTTGAAATTGGCACCATGATTTCATAATTCTTATAAAAATATCTAAATAAACCCATTCCAGAAACATCATGTGTCTTTGCATCTCTACAAAATCTTAGGTCATCGGTGAAGATTTTGTCACTAACCTTTTTGTTTTATGTAGACCGAGGGAGAAAAGTGAGGAATTCATCTGAGTAACTATTTTTTCCCTTCGTATCACCCTTTTCCTTGGTTCTCCTGCTTGTAGAAGCTCCTCTCATCACTGGTTGACTCATATTAATTAACAGATAAAAATCCTTGTAGAAATTTTGAAATCTTGAACTCTTGAACACTGAGAAACTTAGAAAGCTTCATGAAGAAATTCTCTCTCTGGCTCTTGAATGCTTAGTGAATTTAGAATGAGTAATAGTTAGTTGTATTTATTCTAAATAATTGAATGCATTAGACCATTTGTGACTCAAGCTCTGTAATTCATGTCACTTTTATCATTACTTGGCATGCTCTAAACTCAATTCACTAGCCAAGAGTTGAGAGAATGAGAGGTAATCAAATTTTGATTTCTGGCAACCTAGTGACCACATAGTTCTGCATAGTCACTAAAAGACTTGGCACTTTTTTGTATTATTTTGAGAGATCAAGTGACTAAAGGGAAATTCTTAGTCACTAAATGATTTAATCCTTTTAAAACTTATCTCGAGACCTAGCGACTGAAGGAAGAAATCTCAGTCACTGAATATTTTAGCTTCTCATGACTTTATCTAGAGACTTAGAGACTACCATCGATCCTTGATCTGACGGCTCTCAACACTTTCTCATATTTTAATTTTTTCCTAGTTAGTCTCCTCATCGATGAATGTTTGAGCTTTATTTGATTTTACCTTGAGATTCAGCGACTACCATAAGATCTTAATCTAACAGTCCACTTTAAGTCTCTTGAAACTTTAATTTTTGCATTCTGAGACTTAATGACTATAGTCTATCTCTTTGTCGCTGAAAGATTTGTCATTTTATGATTTCATTCCAATCCCTCACAACTACCATTAGATCTTAATCTAACGACTTTCCTTAAGTCTCCTTACCTTTACTTTTAATCTTAATCATTTATAGACTTGGTGACTGTAGTCAGTCTCTTAATCACCAAAACCTTGTTGACTTTTCAAACTTTTCTGGAGATCACCCGACTTTGCTTATCTAGAGATCTAGCGACTATGGAGAAGTCTCTTGATCACTAAAACTTTTAATAAACTATGTCTTCATCTCATGACTTCATGCTAGCCACATGATCATGATCTAATGGTGCACAATATTTAGAATAAAATTTTTGATACATTAAAGATATATGAGATCAAACATTGACCACACGATCTTAATCCAACAGTCATCCCTCAATCTCTACAATTTTGGGATGACATCATCTTTATTAAGCAATTAAGAGACACCTGTTAATATGATTTAGAACAATAGAGAGGGGGGGATGAATTAGTTGTTCACAGGTCCAAATGTATAATAAAGCTTTAAAACACTTCAACAACTTAGATCTAACAACCAATAGCTACTCGGTCATTACAGAATGCATATCAGAAACATATAATAGTGCAATCCACTATCCAACAATATTTAACTTACAAAACATAGAAATGTTCAAACCAAAACATTCACACAAGCATTAAAACTAGGATTTATAATGGAAACCCAATTTGGGAAAAACCACTTTGTAACATGCTATTGATATTTTCACTCTTCTAAAGTGAGCTCTATCAAAAGCCAACCCTGTCAAAGGTTTACAAACACACTACTAGGTGTGACCCGTTTAAAGGATTTCAACCACCATTTTAGGAGTGCTCCTTGTTAAAGGACTTAAGTACATTCCATTAGAATGCAACCTTGATTAAAGGATTTATACAATGACTATTAGGTCAACCTTGATTAAAGGATTTAAATTGATACAATGGTTAGAAAGTAATAATAGTGTTTGATCTAAAAACATACAACTCACTTTGCAAATAACAGATCCAATTCTTACATATATATGCTAGCTTATTGATTGTGATCCATTTCCATCTCCTTAACTGATCTTCTTGGAAATCCCTTCAAGAAATCACAACTCCTTCTCCTTCATCCTTTTGTGCTTATTTAGTCAATAACTACAACAACTCTAGCATCTTGCTTCAACCTCACACTTAGGTTTCCTTAATACCTCTTCGATAGGTCGATCTAAATTTTTTTGCCTAATATCCTCTGTAGATCTTAGGGTTAGGTCAAACTCATCAAATCCTTCCAACATTATGTTCTTCATCCATCCTTCTAGAAACATATTTAATCTCTTTATGGAATTACAATAAAATGGTTTACAATGCATTAAATGCTTGCATACATCCAATAAATAAAGTCAACACAATTCACATAATCTAAGAATTCAACTATGTCGGGTAGGAATCTAAATTCTTCCTCAAATGTAAATTACTAACACTCAGTCAATACTATGTTCAACTCCTCGATCATCACTGCATAGCCCAGTCACCACTGAAACTATTTCCTCGGCTAATGTTGTCTTCCTCGATAATAAACTGATGTTCATTCAACACTAAACTTACTTGGCATATACTGGATTAGTCGACACTAACATCACTAGGCTTAAACTAGATTTCTTCACTTTTTCTTGGTTAAGCCTACTTGTTTAGTCTTGCTTCATACTTAAATAAACAATACATTATCTTATCATTGTGCCACATAATCAAGTACCTATTAAAGTATCAAGATAAGTCAACCTTTCCTTAGGTGCTACTATTATCACCTTTTCCCTAATCCTTCTCAACAATCAAATAGATATAGTACTTTCTTAGATAGCAACAGTCTTACCAGTTAAGGTTTGACATCAATGACAATACAACAATTGCTTCAATTGCAGTTTCCAACAATCTCCCTCTTTGGCATTGATGGCAACACCATATGAATAACACATGTTCACCAACCAATCCAAAACTTGTCTTTGCATCGAGAATATTTATAATATCCTTAGCTTCATTCTGATTCTGATTCTCTTAGCCACTTAGCCTTGCTTGCATAACCGTCCACACAGTAACTTCCCCTTTATCTCTTATGTGTTCCTTCCTCTTACTTGATCTTCCATGAAATCTTACCATGTGTTTTCATCTTATTCATCTCCCTCTTTGACAATAATGCCAAAGAAGAAACTAAAAAATGCATCTTTCAGATGTAGATGTCATCTTGTTAGTTCAATATTTCTCCCTCTGTCATATATGCTTATAACTGATTGTCAGCTTTGTTGTACTTTTCACAACTCTAGGCTACTCCCAAAGTGTGACCTATTTTTGCATCAATTTGTCAGATACTCTTTTGCAACACATTTTATGCAGTCCTACTAGCTTGACTAGGTAGCCTTAGTGAGGGGAAGAACCCCTAATTTACCTCTTAGATATTCATGAGCTTCTTTAGGTAAGGCTTTAGTGAATATATTTGCTAGTTGTTCCCTTGTATTCACATATTCCATTCTGACCTCTTTATCATGTACCAATTCCCTCAAGTAATGAAACTTGATGGTGATATGTTTGGTCTTTGTGTGCATCACTAGGTTCTTAGATATGTTGATAGCACTTGTGTTGTCATAGTAGATGAAAACTGGTTTAGTGATATCTTCTTTCATACCTATCAACAATTGCTTTATCCATACCAAGTTTGAACAATTCACTACTGCAACTACATACTCAGCTTTAGCTATAGATTGGGAAATGAAATTTTGTTTCTTTCTTGTCCATGAAACTAATCTCTGTCCAAGAAAGAAAGCTCCACCACTAGTACTCTTTCTATCAGCCACATTTTCTGGCCCAATCTACATCAATATAGACTCTCAGTTCAAATCTTTCATGCTTCTTATAGTACAGTCCATAATCTGCAGTCCCTTTCAAATATCTCATTACCCTTTTTATAACCATCATATGAGTTTCCTTAGGATTGACAGAGAATCTTGCAACAATCCCAACTGCTAGAGCAATATCTGGTCTATTGTGAACAACATACTATAGTTTTCCAATCATGGACCTATACAAAGTCTAGTTTACTTCAGTAGCATCATCATTTTTAGACAATTTGTGTCTAGTAGCCATGGGAGTACTTACTGGCCTTGAATCCTCCATACCAAAGGTTTTCAATATATCATTGACATATTTAGACTAGGTGATGAAAATACCTTTCTCCATCTGATATACTTGTAAACCAACAAAGAATTTTATCTCCCCAAACATTGACATTTCAAATTCAGTTTGCATTTCATTTGAGAATTTCTTACACAAGGCATCTTGTCCACCAAATATGATATAATCCACAAAAATCTTAGCTAACAAGATTCCTTCACCTTCTTCATCTTTCATGTACAGATTGTTGGTGTCATTTGTCCTTGAGAATCCAATATGTATCAAGTAATTATGCAACCTCTCATACCATGCTCTGGGGGCTTGCTTTAGCCCATACAACACCTTATTCAATTTACAAACCATGTGTCTCTTGTTTGGATCAACAAATCCTTTAGGTTGTTCAATATACACTTCTTCTAATATACCATTTAAAAATGCAGACTTGACATTTATTTGGTATACCTTGAAATCTCTGTAGGTAGCATATGCAAGTAGATCTCTCACTCCTAATCTTTCTATAGGGGAAAATGTCTCCGTATAGTCTATTCCTTCTTCTTATGCATAGCCTTTGCATACCAGCCTTGCTTTGTTCCTTGTGATTTATCCATGTTCATTAAGCTTGTTTCTGAATACCCATTTTGTTCCAATGACATTTTTGTTTTCTGGTCTCAGCACCAAGGTCCAAGTATCATTCTTCTCTATTTGGTCTATCTCTTCATTCATGGCTTGGATCTAGTCTTCATTTTCTAGTGCCTCCCTTGTTGTCTTAGGCTCAAATTCACACAATAAACATGTAGGGTCTCTTAACTTTTTTCTAGTCAGAACTCCAGTTTCTTTTTCTCCAATGATTTGTTTAGGCTTGTGATGTCTCCTTACATACTATGCCAAAACACATTCTGCTTTATTTTCTCCTTGCTCTTCAAGTTCACCAATAAGATTGTTAGATTCAACTTTTGAATGCTCAACAACCTTTTCCTGATACTCGATAGCATCCTCTTATCGCTCAACATTTTCTTCCTGTCATTCGACATTATTTCCCCGATGCTCGATATTGCTTACCTGAGACTCTACATCAGGTGCAAGTGTATCACTTACCTCTCCTTCTATATAGATAAAAGATCTATAATATTATGGTTCTCTCTTGCTCTCCTATTCATTTTTCTTTGCATATTCATCAACCTTCACATTTACACTTTCCACAATTTTTTTAGTGTTAGAGTTCAAACACTTGTAATGTTTTCTCTTTTTGGAATAACCTAGGAATATGCCCTCATCACTTTTAGCATCAAACTTTCTATTCCTATTGTCTTTTAGTATATAGAATTATCTCCCAAAAATTCTAAATTACTTTACATTAGGTGCATATCCGTGCCATAACTCATAAGGTGTAACATTTGTACCTTTTTTGATCTATACTTAGTTTAGGGTATAAATAGTTGTACTTACAACTTCTCTCTAATAATTTTGTGCAACATTCTTCTCGATCATTAGTGTTCTTTCACAATCCATGATAGATCTGTTCCTTCTCTCTGCTATACCATTCTATGGAGGTGTTCTAGGTGGAGACATCTATCACTTGATTCCTCTTTCATTGCATAATAGATTGAACTCATTTGATATGAATTCTCCACCTTGGTCAGATCTTAGACACTTCAAGTTCCTACCTATCTCCTTTTCAACCTTAGCCAAATACCACTTAAAAAATTGAAATGCGTCAGATTTTTCTTTTAAAAAAATTACATTCATCATTCGGGTGTAATCATCAACAAATAGAATAAAATATCTAGCACCACAATAGCTTTCTACACCCATAGGTCCACAAAGGTCTCTATGAACCAAATCTAAAACATTTTTAGAAGTAAAAGTCTTGCTCTTGAAACTAGACTTTGTCATCTTACCCAACTGACATTGTTTGCACATTACATTATCAGGTTTCTTTAATCTCGGCAGTCCTCTCACTTTCTTCTTTTTACTAAAATCTACTAGATTATCAAAGTTAACATCTCATAGCCACTTATTTCATAACCATATATCATCAAGTTGTGCAATCAAACATGTCTCTTCAGATAGGTCTAGATAGAAAAAATTTCCTCTTGTTTGTTCTCCACTTCCAATCAGTTCACCAGTGGCATGAAATATTTTAGCCTTCCTTTGATGAAATTCCACTCAGTAGCTAGTGCTATTAAGTTGTGTAACACTTAGTAGATTATAGTTAGGACCTTCAACCCAGTAATAATTTTCACAAGTGATCTTATCAATCAGTTTAATCAATCCTTTACCCTTAATAGGACATGGTGCATCATTACCAAATTTAACACTTCTACCTTTGTAATGATCTAGGGTATCAAACTTACTTTTGTCACTAGTCATGTGGTGAGAGAAACCACTATCAATAATTCACTTATCATTTTTGTTCACATAGGATACAAGTGCAATTTTCTCATCTTCATCAAACTCATCTTTCATAGCAACATAGACTACTTCAATTTCAAAATCATCACTATCAGTGTCAGTTTCGTCTTCAACAATATAGCAAGATTTCTTACCTTTATCTTTTTAGTCCTTATACCTTCGATAACCTATGTCTTCTCTCTTATATTTGTTCTTGCTATCTCTTTCCTCATCCTTGTCATCCTTGTTAGGATATCTTGCAGCTATATGACCAACTTTGTTACATGAGAAACATATGAAAGGAAGTTTACCTTTATATTTTCCTTTTCCCCTTTTCAATCTTCTAGCCATAAGATCTTCAAGATCCTCTAGTTCTTCATCAGAAGTATCACTATCACTTTCACTCTCATTGATGCATCTTTCTTTGTCTTTCATAGACTTATTCAAAACCATTTGTGACTTGAATGCAGATTTAACATTACCAACAGTGAAGTTATCATAATTAGAAAGCTCAATTGTAGTAAGCTTACCAACAAGACTTTCTAGAGTAAGAGCATTACCAGGGTTACATCTAGATTCTTGAATTTATGAAATTTTGATGGCATAAATAGGATGCAAAGTTTTCAAAACTTTTCCAATAATAGTCTCATCATCAATAGTCCCATTATCTCCTCTAATAGCATTTACAACTTCTTTTATCCTACCACAATATTGAGCAATATTCTCACCTTCTTGCATTTTCATTTCATCAAATTTACTTCTTAGGCTTTCAACTTTTTCCCTTAGTACATTTATGTCAACACCATAGATGTTTGCAAGAGTGTCCCACATTTGCTTTGCATTTGTGCAATATTTTATGTCTTCAAATTCAAGATAGCTTAAGCTAGATGCAATCTCCAACATTTCTTGATTGTGATCTTGTTTAGCTCTCATCTCCTCAGCAGTCAAAGGTGCAACAGGTGTAACATAGTTATGTTCAATATAATACTTTGTTGAGTCACCAATACCAGCTAGATGTAGTTTCATCAGACTCTTGCATGTAGGGAAGTTCTCCTTATTTAGCTTTGGTACCTCCTTCTTATACATCTTGATCATTTACTTTAAGTACCTTTAAACTTGTTCTTTGTAAGCACCAACAACTCTGATACCAATTGGGTGACCCCACAATAATGGGTTACACTTTTTTAGAGTTGTTGATTTTTGTTGAAATAACACACTTTTAATAAAATGTGATGATTTAAGCCTTGAGAGGTTCCATTTGAAGGATTTCATTACAAATGGTTAGATCAAAGCCTCTTAGATAAAAAAACATTAATATAACATCTATACTATTCATTCATACCTATAATGGAGTCTCCTTAACACCTATTAAAATGCTGACAAAAAATCACTTCAAATTTATCTTTTGAAAAATCAAATGAATCCATTTGTCAAAACTATCTATGTAGTAAGGTACTACTGATAAAAATCTTTCCAATGATTATAATGTTAATACATATTAATTTTATTATGACTTTGTACTTTTTGTTTTACTAAACATAGATATTTCACCGTATGTCTACCTCTATGTTTGATGCTTATGGAAAAATAGTAAATCAGAGAAAAAAAATTCTAAAAAATATCTATGCCCTAGGTATTGAAGTTATCTTTCTATCAAAAAAAATAAAAATGAAATTGGACAAATACACGACAAGTTATAAGCTATGTAGTCAAGGTATGTCAAAATTATGGTATAGTCAACTTGAAATGTTAATAAAATATGAAATAATCATGATAATGTCATCAAACCAATTGCATGCCCTCTTTATGGATGTTAAAAAACTAAATTCTAAAGAATCACATTGATATCTATTTTAGAAAAGAAGTTATGTTCTACGAAAACAATGTAACTCTTTGAAATTGATGTTTTCAGCAACATACCAGTTTTTGTGGGAGAAAGAAAAAACCATTCAAATAAATTCAAAAATAAAAATAAAAAATATATTTAGAATCTAGACAAAAAATCTGAAAGGACTCTAATTTACTTCATCTTCTGATTTCAAACGGTTTAACAACAATATGCATCCGAATCTAAATTATTTTTCAAAATGTATAGCTCAGTTTTCATTCAAGCAAAAAAGTGTAACCCACTATTGTTAGGTCCAAATGTATAATAAAAATTTCAAACACTTCAAAAAATCAGTTCTAACAACCAACAACTACTCAATAGTTAAAAAATGCATATCAGAAACATATAACAGTGCAGTCCACTATCCAACAATATTTAACTTGCAAAACATAGAAATGTTCAAACCAAAACATTCACACAAGCATTAACACCAGGATTTATAGTGGAAACCCAATTTGGGAAAAACCACTTTGTAACATGCTACTAATATTTTCACTCTTCTAAAGTGATCTCTATCAAAAGCCAACCCTCTCAAAGGTTTACAAACACACTGCTAGGTGTGACCCGATTAAAGGATTTCAACCACCATGTTAGGAGTGTGCCTTGTTAAAGGACTTAAGTACATTCCATTAGAATGCAACCTTGACTAAAAGATTTATAAAATGACTATTAGGTCAACCTTGATTAAAGGATTTAAACTATTACAATGGTTAGAAAGTAATAGCAGTGTTTGATCTATAAACATAAAATTCACTTTGCAAATAAAAGATCCAATTCTTACATATATATGTTGGCTTACTAATTGTGATCCATTTCCATCTCCTTCACTAATATTCTCAAAAATCCCTTCAAGAAATCACAACTCCTCCTTCAGCCTTTTCTACCTATTTAGTCAATAACAACAACAACTCCAACATCCTGCTTCAACCTCACACTTAGGTTTCCTTAATACCTCTTCGATAGGTTGATCTAACTTTTTTCACTTAATCTCCTCTGTAGATCTTAGGGTTAGGTCAGATTCATTGAATCCTTCCAAAATTATGTTCTTCATCCTATACACACTAAATAGTGCACTTCTCTAAGTCATTACTTCCAAGGGAATCCATGAATGGGAATCCTTGAAAATTGACCTAGAGCTCCCTAGGCATGGAGTGCAAGGATATTAAGAATGCTCTGAGCTAGAGCTATTAAGCCTATGACCTTGCTAGTAAACCATGCAATGGGAGATTCAATAAAGACAAGAGAAAGAATGCCAATGTCCTCAAGAACCAAAAATGAGAATGAAAATGCAACTATGCTAGAAATGAGAATGCAAGCTAAGCTATGAAAAGAAAGATGCAAGTGTTACAAATCCAAACTACTTAATCTATGTGAGCTAATCTAGAGCATGAAAATGAAATCTAAACTAGTAAAGCATAAATATGAAACTAAACTAAGAATGCAAGAATATGAAGCCATGATGCAAGAAATGAAGGCTAGATGCAAGAATGTCTTCAAAAGCTCCAAAATCTTCAAGCAATCCTGCAGCATAAAGTTAGTATTCAAAAGTTGGTCCTAAGAATGAGAAGAGAGCTCTCCTTTTAAAAGAATTGAAAAGGAATGGACCATGGAGATTAAGAGGAAAAAGATTTAATCAAGAGTGGAGCTTGAAAGAGGAGGAATCCATGTGCACAAATATCCTCCAATGAGAAAATAAGAGTTTACTTTTGTGTCCATATGAGACAAAAAGTGCTTTTTTTTCTTTTTATAAAATAAGAATAATGCTTTATTTGTGCAACTTAGGATAAGAGGAAAAGTGGGGGATTTTTTTATTTAATAAAAGGGGAGGATCCTTTTAAATAAATAAATACTTTAGGATAAAATGGTTAGCTCAAGGAAAATAATAAAAAATGATAAAATAGGATTTGATCCAGGAAAATTGATATATTTGAAAACTACTAATTTTTTAAAATATTGATTCAAGGATTTGATAAATTGTTGAATGGGGGCCCAAAGTCTAGGTGACCATTTTAGGGTGCATACATTTTCCCCTCTTTGACTAATGTGAGATTGATTTGGGATCACATGTAGTCAAAGAATGGAATTGAAGTGTGAGATCAATTTGGGATCACAAAACAAATCTAGACATGTGTTCGACAGATGGAAACATATCATGACAAGCATAAGAAAAAGCTAACAAAGATAAGCTAAAAGACAAGGCCAATCACCTTTGTATATAAGTAATTGTCAAGTCTGAAATAAGAGATAAGAATCTCAAGAAAAGTTGATTGATAAGCTGAATCAAGGATTAAAGATGATAGGTACTGCCCCCTCGGAATCAAAATAAAAATTAGGTAGAGGAGAACAAAAAATTGATAAACTTGATCAAGTCACTAGAAATCATAATTGAAGGTGAAAAGGATGATAGGATAACCATCAAGCAGTGAAGACATGCCCCAGTTTGACTAAGTTTGACTGAGAAAGATATAGGATAAAGATGAAGTCAAACCTCAGAGAGATGAAGCAAATGAAAATGAATGAAAGACTAGGAGGTTGAAAGAGATGGGGATGAAGAAATGAAGATGCCCCAACAAAGATCGAAGGATTGGGCCTCAAATGGTTAGCTAACTACGCAGAAGAGGGTGAAAGTTTGAAAGGAGATTTTGACTATCAAGATGAACTTAGATTTCAATTTCGATCCCGAAATGAATAGAAAATGATGTGGTATGAAAGACAGGAAGCGAAAGACATGATTAGGAAGAAGTGAAAGGTGAATGCAGTTTGACTAACAAG
This sequence comes from Chamaecyparis obtusa, assembly GCA_027943335.1. Classification (NCBI taxonomy): domain Eukaryota; kingdom Viridiplantae; phylum Streptophyta; class Pinopsida; order Cupressales; family Cupressaceae; genus Chamaecyparis; species Chamaecyparis obtusa. The sequence continues at coordinate 104,460 of BSBK01004574.1, read as the reverse complement.
TCCACAAAATATGAAAGGAGAGCTCTCTCCATATGCAAGATGCAAAACTAAACTAACATGAACCAAAAAATGCAAGATACTATGAGAAGTGGTTTATTTGCAAGGTCACAAAGCTGTTAGACTCTAATATTCATCATCAAGTGTTATTGGTAGCATAGAAAAATAATACAATGCACACTAGTATGACTATGTGAATCTGAATATGATCTATATCAGATAGATATGTGAGAATCCCACCTAGGCATCAAAGATATATAGGTCAATATGACTAGTGCATTGAGATTACCTAAGTTTGATATAGCAAGATTATACTCGCATCAAGACACAAGGAAAGTCAAGATGGCTAGAAGCATGCACTTGTGGAAAAAGAAGTCAAGGATAATACCTTGTAGATCCTATTGTGAAGTGGAACAAGCATAAATGCTAATGACAATTAGGACCAAAAAAATATACCCCAAGAAGAAAAAGCAATAAAACATGTCCTCATGCTCTTAGTCTTCTAGCTATGCATCATCAAAAACTTCTTAGGGAGAGAACACTCATCAATGAAACCATCATAGACAGCACACAAAGAAATAAAGTCAAACAAGTCTCAGCGAGTCGAGTGTTGAAGTGCGTGTGTGTAGGTCATAGAATCAAACTTTGAGTATCACATCTGTGAGTGAGAAATACCATATCATGCTAGACTATGGGTAGGATATCTGATAAGTGTTGAGAAACACTTGATGCTAAGGTAGTGTTGAAAAACACTATTGGAGTGATGTCCTAAAGACCAACGCATCCTAGAGACCAAACCTAACACAGTTATGCCCCATAGACAAAGACACGGACCAATTCCAAACCAAGGCAACAAGGTCAAGGCATGATGGAGAAAGGCTTAGGATCAAGGACACATGCTAAAAGACAAGGGTGCAAAGGCCTCAAGTAGCGCATGTTTCCAAGTTTTCACCACTTGGAGATTTTTTGATTTTTTCAATTTTTTTTGTATTTTTGCTACCAAGGTGCCTGTTTCCAAGTTTTCACCAAGGCACTTTTTCATTTTTTTTGAATTTTTTGCATTTTTTGATATTTTTGTATTTTTCAAGACTTTATATGCTTTTTAGGATTTTTTTAGCATCATATATGAATTTTTTTTTGGAATTTTTTTAGGATCAATAAGATATGTACAAAGGATGCCCCTAGATAGAATAGGCATCATGGATAGAACTTCTTGAGGTGCAAAACATCGATAGGGTTAGGGAGCTACTCTCCTTTTTCATTAGATAGTAAGTAAGCACCTTGTTGGGTATCCTAAAATTTTTCAAGGTTTGAAGTCCAATTCATGGTTTAGGTCTCCATGCGAGTGTTTTTCCTGGACTAGGGTTTGTAAAGTGTCATGAAAATGGTCTTGACATGTTCAGGAAAACCCTTACCCTAGGTCTTGTCTTCCAAAATGTTTCCATTCGTTTCCAAACTTCATGTGGCCTTCTTGTTTCTTTTTCTTGGTTACCTTTAAATCACTTAAGTTGCTATTTGTGCACATGCGTATTTGCCCCTAGTGTTCGCTGAATCAGGAAATGTATTATCAAAGGTCAAAACAATCTGGCGATTCAGCGAATGAGTCATGTTCATGTTCATTATTAATTTCAGTCGCCAGTTCTCTAGATCCTCCAGCGGTTATCCCAAACAACTAGCGAATTGGCGAATGCATTAAAGCCAAGCATCTAACCCTTTGTTCGCTAAGTCTCCAAGTGTTTCGGCGGTTTCATTTTCTTTTCCAAGAACTAGTGAATGGCGGTTATCTCCAGTTCTCACAATATTTGGCGGTCTTTTGAAACAATCTAGCGATTCAGTGAACACTGTGTTCGCTTGTTCTCAGAATCTGGCGGTCAAGGGTTGTTTCAACTAGAGAATTAGCAAATACCGTGGATTGCTTTCAAGATCAACAGCCCTGTTTTAATCTCAAGATATCTGTGGGTCCTGCATATTTGATCTGGCGAATGAGCGACTAAATGAAAATAATGCTATCCTCTAAATTTGGCGGTTCTGATGGTTTGCCCAAAAGGATTTCAGAGGAGATAAGTTTTCTTTGTTCGCTGATTCTCGGAATAAGTTGGTGATATGCTAAACCATTCAGCGATTCAGCGAAGCCTTTGGTCGCTAGTTCTCTTAATAAAAAGGTAAAGGTTAAAGCAATCTGGTGAATAAGCGAATCAATGGATGATAAGTTTTAAGGCTTCAGTCGCTTATTCTCGAAATGAAATTGTCACTTATATAGAGTATTTGGAGAACTAGCGAATGCTCTTTGTTCGTTGATTCTCGAAATAAAATGGTCAAGGGTTTTGTTATTCAGAGAACTAGCGATAGCCATCGATTGGTGAAGATCAACGGTCAATCTGGAATCCTGGTATAAAGTGATGATTAAGTTAAATGATTTAGCGACTCAGCGAAGCCAGTGTTCGCCAGTTCTCCAGACAGTCAAGCGGTTAAGTATTTTTTTTAGCGAATGCGCGAACCCTTTGTTCGCTAGATCTCCAGGAAAGTTGACCGTCAGTCATAACATTAAGAGAATGGGAGATGGCTTTGTTCGCTAGTTCACCAAATGGTAATTGCAGGTTAACTGTATAAGTGGGAACCCTTTGTTCGCTGATTCGCGAAATGCTTGGATGGTTAAGGATAGGATTCTGAGAACCCGCGAAGCTAATAGTCACTAGTTCTCCAAATGTGAACCAGGGTCAAACAAGGATTCAGAGAATTAGCGAAGCCAGTGGTCGCCAGTTCTCTGGTTGATAGCTAGGGTTAGCATTCTATTCAGTGATTAAGAGAAGCCATTAGTCACTGGTTCGCTAAATGAGCTCAGATGAAAAGGGTCATAAAGGAAAAAGAAAAAGGACCGTTGCCACATAGATAAAGTACTTTGTCGATATGGACATAAAACCAGTAAGCCATCAAATCAGCTTCAAGAAGAAAGATTGCATGACGCAAATAGTTTTAAAGTACAGAATCCTGATCATTCCCTCTTCACCTTGTTTTCAAGTAGTTTAATCTATCTGTCAACATCCAGACATGGTGAGCTCGAAATTTGAAATCTGGGGGTACATGAAATTGAATATGGGATCCATTAAGGAGATTTGCATTAACTGTGGTAGTTGCACACCTTGGATTCATATCGATAAATAAGTTGAAGCTCATTGTTTATTTGTTCAAGTTTCAGTCATTGAGAGTTTCTGTCTGTCCAGAGCATTTCTGAGCATAAAAGCATTTGAGATACAGAGAATTGAAGGTGGTCCTGTAGCAAAGATGAGTCAACCTAAGAAGAGAGCAGCGTCTTCCAGTGGTGAGGCCAAGTCCAAAGCTGGTGAGGACAAGAATAAGCCTAATTTTTCAGATGAATTCTTGAAACTGTTGCCGGGCTCCAGTCAGAACAAGAGGGCTGCTGATGACGTGTTTCAAGATCTTTTGGAATGGTGTAGAGACCCAATCACTCTGGAATTCACAGGTTACACCATTTTCAATTTCTTTTACGGCAATAGAAATAAGCATGTTCCTGTATGTAATGGTTGGGTGCTAGGACTAGGAAAAATGGTTGTCCCTGACGTTTTCCTAGATATTGATTTAATTGTTGCCCTAGCCAGAAGATATGACCCTATCTCAAGGACAATCAGAAAAGAAGACCAATCACCCTTAGTTACTCTTGATAGGGGATCTTTTATGAAAGCTTTTGGTCTTTACACGTCCTTTTCCACTGAGATTGATTTGAACAAAGAAAAGGCAAGATACAGAAGCAATGTAGGGTCAGTAAAAGACCAATTGGTTAAGCACATGCCAAAATAGGACAAATATATAGCCCCCCTTCCTGCTAACATGAATGCCCCATACCAGTTCAAATCCCTCCATCATTATATGAGATATACTTGTTATGCATTATGTAGAGTCTTGGGAATGGATGGGAATGCAGAATTTTTACCAGCTGACTTGCTAATGATCATCCTGGATATTCAAAATCCTTTGGTAAACACTGACTATGATTACATCCAGTATGTGATCGATAGGATGCATCAGGGGCTAATGTCTATCCAAGAAAGTAAAAGTCCTATTGAGTTCATGCATTATTCTCTATTAATGCATTTGATTCTATTTTTCAACATCAATAGTTTTGATGCAAACATGTTAAAACCAAGGTTCAATTTCAAGGATCAGCACAACCTAGTGCAGTTGTGGGTGAGGATATGGAATTCTACATCTAATGAGGCAGATTTTTGTGTTTTTCAGAATTTCATTGTTTATCCAATTATCAGAATGCTAGGTATAAATGTCACTAGGTTATCTCCTAGAGTCCTCAGGCTTTTAAGACCACTGCAGTATGTGGATAAGTGGGATGGAAATCACAATTGGGGTGATTTCTACTTTGGAGATAATTCCACAATTATCAAAGTTTATGGCTGTCCCCAACCCCCACATTTATTACCAAAGTATGTGCCTCTGAGGTTAGCTTGTTTGGAATTTGTTTGGCAACTTATGTGTACAGATAAAGAGCTCCTGGCCCCTCACAGAAAGGGTACATTCACACCTAGGCAATTCAAGGTAGGTGATTTCCTGATAGGAAAGAGGGCTTTTCCTCAAATCAGTGCATGGCTACAACAATTCAAAATGGTTACTGGTGCTTGTAGGCACATAGATCCTGAGGATTTCATCAAGACTGCCAGGATGACTTACATCCCAAACATTGGTGTGATCAAAGAGCATGAAGGTTTGGATGAAGAAGATGTGATCAGAAACATCTTAGATGAAGATGAAGTTAAAAGGAGATGGTACAGATTCTTTGATTTAGTCGATTTGTCCAACCAGTTGAAAGCATCTCAGATTCCTTTTGAGGGTTTTTTCCCTGATCTTCCTTATTTGAAGAGGATTGATGGGATGATTGAAAAGTATGACACCTTGGAAAATCAATTGGAAGGCTTGATTGATCAGAATGAGCCAGAGAAGAAGAAGAAGAAAGAGTATTCATCTTCTGATGAGGAAGAATTCACTGATGAGTCACAAGAAGAAGATAGTCCTCCACAGGTTGAGAGACCACCAGTTGTTGATCTTACTCAAGATCAACCAGAAATGCAGGATATCTCAGAGCCACCATTGAAGAGACAGAGGCTTGAGGAAGGTGAACCTTCAAGGCATGTGATACAAAGAAGGGAAATTGACAGAGCATCTACTCTTGTACCAGGTGATAGGCAATACCATCATCAATTGAGGAAAGCAATAAGAGCAGGCAAGAAGATAGCCATTGAGCAAGAAGGCAGAGAAAAGTCCTTATGGTTGGAAAAGGATATCAGAGAGGTTTATCAAGAGGAATTCTTGAGTGATGATCAGTTCATTAAGACTGATGAGTTCAAAAGTTTTCTCATTTGGAACAATCAGTAAGAAGTAAAGAAAGCTCTGCCTGAGGGTATGGAGCCAAGTGAAGAAACTCTGAGAGCTCTTGCTTCATATGATCCTAGCCTTGATCCTATAACAGTGGACAAAGCCAGAGATTTGGTTAAATCAAGTGGAATGTTGCTAACCCCGGGATGGGATCTGACTTCTGCATTCCTTATTGATCAATTGAGAAAGCAACCAGAGGGTAGCCTATCATATGAGGTTCACATTGGTGACATGATTAGAGGAAGTGGCTATGACCCTAAGTCCCAGGCTGTTGCAATGTGGTCCATGGCTCCCAAAACTCAAAAGCCATCCCTATTGAGTATAGAGGATAAGATGGAGGGGAATAAAATTATATGGACTGTACAAAATACAACAGACCTTGAAGTCTCCAAGGTAGTAACTCATTGGGCTAATCTGAATGAAGCCAAGACAGCTCAGCTGTCAGAAAGATATGCCAAATTGTTTGAGAGTTCAAGCATGGTAGCCAAGGACAGAGATCTGAAAATGATGAGGATCAAACAGTTGGAAGATGAGCTGGCAGAAATAAATGTCAAACTAGAGGAAGCCTCAAAAATAATTCCTCCTCCTCCTTTGCAAGTTGAGGTACCTGTTCAGGTAAATTTGGAGGCAACTGAGGGACCTTCTGAAGACTTGGAAAAGGTGAAATTGGATGCATCCCTGGACACTATAGCCAAAATAGTGCAGTACAGGCAGGACAAAATAAAGGACAGGATGGATGCAGTTCATAAATCAGTCAGCCTATTACATCAGACCAATCAAAAGGTGAATGACTATTTGGCCACCTTGGAACCACTCTATAGTATTTGGTCTGGGAGGAATTTATTGTTTGATAAGCTTGACAGTTTACAAGAACACAGGCCTGATATCCCAAAAGTAGTAACTGATGTGTTTGAAAGGATTGGCCTAATACGTGCAGCATCAAAGTTTTTCAAAGGAAAATCAAACCAAATAAAGGCTAAGTTAGCCATGTTTGATAAAGATTACAGCAAGTATCTACCCCCGGTATATGATGACAATGGAAATGTGGTTAAGCTGGAAGATTGGAAGCTGTCAATGGGTCAGTTGGTCATCAATCAAGATGCCTTCCTAAAAGATAATAAGGCTTTGGACGTGGAAGGAACTAACAATATAATTGATAGTTTATTCAAAGTTGAAGGTGACTGTATCAAGTTTATATCAGAAGTTAAAAATGTAACTGATTCTACATGGGAACGGCAAGTCAACTTGTTACAGGAGCTGCAGAGTTATGACTGGCCATCCGATGATGATGTGGCAGCTTGGGAAAAGCTAATCACAAAGAAGAAGAAGAAACTGATCATCCAGCTGACGGAGGAGGAAGAAGAATAGATCGCACTTGGCACCTGATCCAGAATTTGAGGGAGAGCGTGTTCAAACAGAGAATGATGTAAGTTAGCCTGTAATGGTGGTCATCACTCATATGACAAACTTGGTAACTGCTCTGAAAATATCTACAAACAAAGGTGCCAGCTGCGGAAGTTGTTCAGAACTGAAAATACGCCTTGCTGTCTTTATTAAATATCTTTCTGTTTGTATTTTCTTTTGTTTTCTAGCACAATTTTCTATCAGCCATCCGAAGCTTGTTGCATCCTTTCGAGGATTCCAGGATGGTTGATTAGTATAAATAGTCTGTTCCTATTGTTGATCGAGGTTGGAAAATATTTGGTAAAGGAGAGGTTTGAAATATAGAACCTGATTTTCTGTGAAATCAAGGAAAATTGTACGAATGCATTTTATCAATTAATACAAATACACTGGAGTTCTGTTACTACAATTTGATTGTCTTTACATGTGGAATGTTTTAGTTTCTTTATGCATTTAAATTGTAAGACAGTTTAAATACATCTTTCACAAGGTGAATGTAGGGGTTGAGCTTAAGTATCTTTCAAGGAAAGAGTAAAATCTTAGGGGAGGTCTCTGGGAATTGAATATCTTTATGTGGATTTGATGACAGGTGTAGGAATGGAAACAATGATGTGTTAGGCATGTTATTGGAGTTTCATTGTATTCTTTTTAATAGATATATGTGAAGGTAGAGTTCGACTCTAATGCCCAGCGAATAAGGGACTGGTTTTAGATCCACTTACATTGGTTTACCATCCAATATATAATTGATTAAAATTTTACTTCATATGCATAATTTTCAGACTTGAGTCATATTATGACAAGTTCATAAATATGTATTTCAGTGCTTTGTAGAAGCAATAAATGAGGTTAACCCTTCCCTGAGTTTAACTCTAAAAGGAAGAAGGATGAATATCCTTAAGCCATTGTATCGTGTTGCTGTTTTTATAGTCTACATCATGATGTTGTGTATCAGGATGATTTGGGCTATACTCAGAGTTTTAGCAACTTATTGATTTGGATTTTGAAGGCAGTAACAGAGCAGTGAAGGAGAAAGTTCTCAATTCAGAGCTCAGCTGAACATTGAATTGATAGAGGTACACCCGCCTGAGTATGTATTACTCGAAGTGAAGAAGGTTTTAACCTTAATACCTTAGTAGTTTGTAACTTGCTAGGTTACAGCCATTGGGATTATTTGAGTATTTGATTAATCTGCAGGTTCAAACACTAACACACCTATCCCAAAAGTAGGAGTAATAATGTATTGTCCAAGCCAATTGGGTTTAAATTTCCCCTTTTGCTCTCTATGTTGTTGGTTCTTAGGGTTTTCTCATAGGACAAAATCCCCCACTTGAAATTCTCTAGGGTGAACCTTCTTGTTGAATGCTTTAGACATACACTTTTGGTAGACTCTCATGTGATCAAAAGATGCTTTACGCTTTTCATCTAGAAGTTCTAGTTCTTGTAACCTCATGGCATGGTAGCCTTCATCTGTCACTAAACCTTTAAGGGAAACTCTAAGAGAAGGAATCTCCACTTCTAAAGGTAACACTACTTCAGCACCATAAGTGAGGGTGAAAGGAGTAGCCCCTATTGGAGTATGAATACTCATTCTATAGGCCCACAAGGCAAGATTTATCTATATATGCCACTCTCTACCATTCTTGTGAACTGTTCTATGGAGGATTTTGAGAATGGTCTTATTTAAAGCCTCTGCTTGTCCATTTCCCTATGGGAAGTAAATGGGCTATTTTATCTTGAATTTCTTGCAGAGATGTGTAAGGTCCTTATTTTTAAACTGAACTCCATTGTTAGTGATTATCTTAGAAGGCACTCCATACCGACAGATGATGTGGTTCAAAATAAAAAAAAGAAACTATCTTCCTTGAGGCAACATAAAGTGGGACAACTTCTACCCATTTGGTAAAGTAATCAGTGGCAATGATAATGAATTTGTGTCCACCTGATGAGTTGGGATGAATCTGCCAAACAAGGTCAAAGGCACAACGCTGAAATTGCCAATGAGAAATAGAAGTAATAAGCTCCCTACTGGGAGAGTGTATCGAGTTTCCATGTTTTTGACACTTTTCACAAGATCTAGCAAAAGCTACTACATCTGTCTGCATGGTAGGCCAATAGTACCCTGCCCTAAGCAACCTTCGGGCCATGGCAAGACCATTAGAATTTCCTCCACAAATGCCCTCATGAATGTCAACTAATGCTTGGTTGGACTCATCCTTTTCTAAACACCTAAGAAGTGTCCCATCTAAACCCCACCTATACAGATCGCTAGAGATAAGGGTGTGGTGAGAGGCATTTTAGGTGAGATTTCTTCATTCAGAATGATTGAAGGTTTTAGGAATAGTACCATCATGGAGGTATAAGTAAATGGCACCGTAGCAAGATGACTCATGGCCAATAAGGGTACAAACAACTTGGCTTTCTTGGGAGTCATAGATAGGGTAGCATAGCTCTTCCACCAGGAATTCAAATCTAGACTCATGTTGTTCTAGTTGAAGAAGTGAAGCCAATGTAACCATAGCGTCAACTGCTTTATTCTCTACTCTAGGGATTTGTTGAAATGTAACAAAGGTGAAATATGATCGCAATGAATCAACCATTTTCTTGTAGGGTACCAATTTTTCATCTTTTGTTTGGTATTATTCATTAAATGCTTCTAGAAACATCTCTAATCTCTTTATGGAATTACAATAATATAGTTTATAGTGCATTAAATGCTTCCCTACATCCAATAAATAAAGTCAACATTATTTACATAATCCAAGAATTCAACTATGTCAGCTAGGAATTTGAATTCTTTCTCAAATGTATATTATTGACACTCGACCAATACTGTGTTCAATTCCTTGGTCATCACTATGTAGCTCAGTCACCATTGAAAGTATTTCCTCGACTAATGTTGTCTTCTTTGGTAACAAACTGATGTTTGGTCAACACTGAATTTACTCATCATATACTAGCTTGGTTGACACTAACATCACTCGGCTTAAACTAGATTTCTTTACTTTTTCTCGGTTAAGCCTACTTGTTTAGTCTTGGTTCATACTTAGATAAACAATACATTATCTTATTATTGTGCCACATAATCAAGTACCCATTGAAGTATCTATTGGCAATTTGGCTGACGTATGTACATGAATGTTGTCATTATGGCAACATATGTTCCCTATGAAGATTGCATAAGCTAGAAAGTATGGAAGATCGCAAACTAAAATTGTCTAAGTATGAAACAGTGTTTTTGACAAAACACCCGATACAGTTTGTTTTGGTGACATTCACTCGAGCATGATCAGAGTTTGTGTAGTTGAACATAGACTCTATGGTGTCTAAGGATACCCCATCTCAGTGCGTAAAAGAGTACGAACAGTACGAACAAAGTTATGATTATTTTACCGATGACAGAGTACAACTGACAGAGCAGTTTTGAAGGCAGAACTAGTAAAAGAATTAAGGGATTATTTTTCTTGTCAAAATAATGACTTAATATTATAAAGAGATGAAATCCTAGATGTTTACTCTTGGATAAAGATATGTAAGCTGACAGGAGAAAGATATTATGTTTGTATCTTGTATAAATAGAGATGTACCGAACATAATTGAAATGTAACATGTAACTTGTGATAGTTGTATATTGTGATAGCAGAAAAAGTTGTTGATGCAAAGTTGTAAGTAGTACCATATTGTAATCATTAAATATTTGTATTACTTGTTTGGGCAGTGAGCTCATTTGGTAATCAGGTTTTGTATCTACAACTCCTAACAGGGTTGAGGCTTCTAACAAGGCCTATAGTCCCTTAACCAGGATTGATACACTATATGATTATAATAGGTGTTATGAATGAATGCTAAAGCCTTTGGTAGTCATTCTACAGTAGTAGTTGTTGCATTCATGACTATGATTGGCATTGATGTCAACATAGTGATATTCTGGAGTTTAGCAGAGAAGCAGGCACAGTTTTGTTTTGCGCACATGTTATATTGTAGATTGAGTTATGTGTAGTTCATGGTAAGTTATTTGGTATGTTATTAGCCTATGGTTAAGAGTGCAAAAATAAATCCATTTATTCATGAAAGTTATAAGCATTTTTGTGGAAGCAGTATTCTAGCAGTATTCCTGTGTAGTGGTTTTTGATAATCGGAGGATATCTCCTAACCGAGATGGAATCCAATTCTGCACAGTTAAAGGGAAGTTTGAGACTCATTTTTGGTGACATGGTTCATAGTGAAAACTTTGAGGTCACACGATTGGAAAGTTATTGTATCTGGAAGCTGATAATTTTATGTAATTTTGATGTAGCGTGTTGAAATTAATATTTTGTATTTGCATGCCAACTCATTTGTAATTATTTGAGTGTGGTATAAAGGAAGGAATGTTTTCCTTATTGTATGTGAGGATTGTAATAGTTGTGATATGAAATTATGAAATTTGTGATGGGAATGTATGCATGAAGTGAAGAAAAGAGCTAATTCATTGATGAAGGAAGACTTGCGAAGTACAGAGATCTGGATTTGTGATCTTGTGTAGAAGAGAATGTGGTTTTGGCATAGTGTGGAGGAGGTAACATATTTCATATTATTCTATTGAATAATCTTAAGATATATTGAACAGTGAGTTCAGAGATCTTGCCTTGAAGTTGTTTGGGTAGTGGATCCTTCTATCTTCCATAACTCCTAACAGGGTTAGAATCTTTTAACAGGGATTCAAAATCTCCTAATAGAGATTCATATGTACTGAATGTATTTCATAAGACTCCTAACAGGTTCCATCATCTAATAAGGAACTTTCATATTAGTGCATCATTTTGTGGGCATCATTCCCACCGGGGTTTACTCTTTGATCAAGAGGTTCCCTAGTTAACATATCTTGTGTTATTGTGTCATTATGTATGATTATCCTTCTATGGTTGGTTAATGCATTAATTATATGGTTTAAAGCTATTGAATTTGATATTGAATTTAATGATGATAAATGGTTTCATTATTAGATAACTAATTCACCCCCCCCCTCCTCTAAGTTATCTTCATGGTCTTTACTTTCTAATAATTGGTATCAGAGCGGCAGGTCCTTGAAAGAGAATTTTAACAACTTAAGGAGATCTATGGTGAGTTTTAGGAAAGAAAGCCCTAAGTTTGATGGAGTAAATTTTGACAGCTGGAAAGAAAAGATGAAGACACATCTCTTGTGTTTAGGACCAGGTTATTGGTTGATTACAAAGAATGAAAGGACTATAATTGAAGAAGACAATCTTGAAACAAGTTCTAAAGATGAGTTAGATCTATTTATGTGTAACATACTCACAAGAGAGTTTATGCGAATGTCATTTTGCATCTAAGTGTCCTAAGAGAGTTAAGAAGTATATAAACAATTTTAAGCCTAGAAGATCTAAAGAATGTTATTATGTGAATGATGAAGAAATTGAAGCAGGAATTGAAAGACACTTGAGTGACAGTGATAATGATAACTTTGATGACATAGGATTTGTAGCAATTAAGGAAGAAAATTCTAAATCTGATATTAAAGAAGAAAAAGCTTTAGTTTCCCAAGTTGAAAAGAAAGCTGATTGGATTATAGATAGTGGTTGTTCACATCATATGACTGGTGATAAAGGAAAATTCATAAAGTTTAACAATTATGATGGAGGAGTTGTTAGAGTTGGTAACAATGCACCTTGTTTGATTAAAGGTATAGGATCTATTACTCTTGATGGAAAGACTAATACTGATGATGTTTACTTTGTTGATGGATTGAAACATAATCTTTTGAGTGTTGGACAGTTAGTGGATAAAGGGTATCAAGTTTGGTTTACTGAGAAAACTTGTCTGATTAAAAATAAAGATGGAAATCTAATTGGAACTAGATATAGAACCAGAGGTAATGTATTTCAATTTAACCCTACTAAGATGACATGCTTGATGACTAAGATTGATGATAGTTGGTTCTGGCATAGAAGGTTTTGTCAAATAAACTTTCATAATATTGTGAAAGTAAGTTCCACACTTGCAGTAAGAGACTTACCTAAAATTATGAAGCCTATTAACATGATTTGCAAAGAATGTGTGAGGGATAAGCAGAAAAGGAGTTCATTTCCTAGCAAGAAGTTCACATCAGAGAAGTTGGAGATTATTCATACAGACTTGAGCGGTCCTACTAGGACTAGAGGATTCTATGGAGAAAGGTATTTTATGATTCTTGTTGATGATTTTACAAGAATGATGTGGATTGCATTTTTGAAAGAAAAATCTAAAGCATTTGATAAGTTTAAGGTCATGAAGAATAAAGTTGAGAATGAATCAGGAATGAGGATTAAATGTTTGAGATCTGATAGAGGTGGAGAATTTACATCTAAAGAGTTTAACACTTTTTTCGAAGTGAATGGTATTAAGAGATAGTTATCAGCCCCTAGAACACCTAAACAAAATGGTATTGCAGAAAGAAGAAATAGATCAGTAACTGAAGCAGCTAGAGCTATGTTATTTGAAGGTGATTTGGCAAAGACATTTTGGAGAGAAGCAGTGAATACAATAGTATATACAATGAATAGAGTAAAAATCAGAGTAGACACAAACAAGACACTGTTAGGAATGAATGCAAAGTGTTTTGGTAGTCATTATATAGCATTTGTTGTTGCATTCATGACTTGGATTGTCATTGATGTCAACACAGTGATATTTTGGATATTAGCAGGAAAGCAGGTATAGTTTTGTTTTGCACACATGTTATATTGTAGATTGGCTTTTGCACAGTTGATGGTATATTCTTTGGTGTGTTATTAACCTATGGTTAATAGCGCAAAAAGAAATTCATTCATTTGTAAGAGTTATGAGCATTTTGGTGAAAGCAATGTTTAGACAGTGTTTCTGTGTAGCGATGTTTGGAAATCGGAGGATATCTCTTATCTAGGATGGAATCTGATTTTTCGCAATTAAAGGGATGTTGGAGACTCATTAATAATGATGTGGTTCATAGTGCAAATTTTGAGGATATGTTTGGAGAAAGGTACAGCATCTGGAAGATGACAGTTTTATGTGAATTCTGTGTGTAGCGTGTAGAATTTATTATTTTGTAATTGAGGACCGGCTTGTTAGGGATTTTTCTTGTCTTAGGATAGATTTTAGATAAAAGGGTCTCCAAGTTTACAAGAAAATCCTAATTGCTAAGGATTGGATAAGATCCTTCTTCATTTTTGAGTTCCACACACACCCAGGCAGGTATTACCTTGATAAATGACTGTAAATATAGTTTTGAAAGGTGGACACTAATGTTGTTGTCTTGATATAGCCCTCCTAAACTATTTTGAGAAACTATGACTTGAAACTACAGCAGAAATCAATGGTATAAGGACTTTCATCCTTCTTCCTTTTAAGGAGGGATAACCTTTATGATTCTCTCTTTTTAGAATCAGTAGAATAAAAGATTGAATCCTAGAAACAACCTTAATCAATCATATTCAAGAAAATTTTAAACATCAAAATAATAAATCATAGAAGATTTTCAAATTTGTTTTAACTTCTGAGTCGAAAGATAGAATGTAAAGTTGAAACAGACAATCTAGACCAGTGCCTTGTCTATTGGGAAAAAGGAATCTAAACATATACCTGTGAAAGAAGTTCAAGAATAATACATTAACATGCCTTGCATATCATACAATTTCAAATAAATTTCCTTACAAACCATTCTTTTAACCTGATATCATTATCATCAAATTTCCACAAATATAATTACTACTAGGAACAAATTATGAGAAATTTTAATTCTTTCCTTGAAAGAAACTCATAAATCTGTGCCACACCAGATATATTTTAAATGCCTAACACATAAAACATACAAGAGTAAGCATACAAGATAGAAAGACAAGAACAATATAAGGTAGAAATTGCACTGTATTCATATTGAAATCAAATTTATAGTAAAATATTCAAACCTCTTTACTCAAAGAAACCAAACAAAAATTGTAAAAGTCTGTCTCGGAGAAACAAGTTTTTTTTGTTCTATATTTTTCACCTCCGCTTCGAAAGAAACTCTTAAAACTATATATATATGGTCTGACCATCTTGGAATTCCCCTAAAAAGATGGGAATGCAACAAGCTTTAGATGGTCAAAACCCTAGCCCTAAAGCATAAAAAACAAAATGCAGTACAATTAGGTGGTGGAAAGGCAAAGAATCCTTGACTTGCAGCATCCTCTGCTGTTATTGTTGACACCTTTGCTTGAAAGCATTAATAACCCTGTAGTAGCCATAAAGAAAGTTGGTGACCACCAACTTCAGCTAACCCTCACCAATCTTCAAGAAAATTGATGACCCCTACCCTCAAAATATGTGTCAACATCAGGATTCCTTTTAATCATCTAGAAGATCAAGGTCTACTGCAGTGGACTTAGGTATTTTAGGCTTCGTTGATTCATCCCACGAAGCTACTTTATCTTCTGAAGGCCATGGGAAATTCTGTACTATCTGCAATTGTTCCTTTTGCCTCTCCCATCTAGCATGCATCATTATTTTGACATCTGCCAAGAATTTAGAAAATTCTACCTCTTCCTTTACTGCATCATCCAAAAAGTCATTAAATTTATTCATATCTACCCTGCCACATATTTTGACAAAATTTTCCCCTTTAGGCAATCTGAGATCAAAATTTGATCTCCATTGATCTGTAGTTTTCAAAGTACCATTGTCATCCTTTATCTTAGGAATGAATTTATTGGCCTCTTCTTCCAAAAATGCTAATTTTGTTTCTACTAACTTGGCTTTTCCTTTGAATAATGGGAGAAGAGTCTTTATTCTATTTATTTCTTCCCCTACCTGCAGTACTTCCTCAGGTATATCTAGCCTAAAAGGTTGTACCACTACTAACCTTTCAAAAAGTGGAGTCCTTATTGACCAAATTACATAAAAGGAATTCAAAATTGAGATGCAATTATTTACTTCTAGTTGCAACTCTGGAAACTTGAGATAGGCAGCATAGATTGCCTCAACCTTTTCTTTTAACTTCAAAATCCTATGCTGCAGAATTTCTAGCAATGTCTATACAATTGCTTTATGTTTACTTTCTTCAATTTTTTCTGAAGAAGCAATACCTTCTTCATGTACTACTTGTACTTCTTTCTCAATTACAACCTCTTTAGGATGAGGTGGAGGTGTAGCTTCCATATTTATTATTTTAACTTTTAGTTCATCAACTAGTTTTTCAAATTCTTTCTCCTTTATTATATGCAACTCCCTGTCTTTGACCAAAGCAGTGTAATCATCATACAATTTCTGATGTCTTTTTGATAGTTGCTTGGTCTTGTCTTCATTCAATTTGGCAAAATTAGTCAAAATTTGGGAAATTTCTAAGTCCCCTGTATTTTGGATAGACCAAATCATCTTATCCCCATCCATCTGCTATTTTATATTCAAAATTGATGGCTTTTTGTCCTTGGGGTAGAGGCTCCACATGGCTAATGCCTTATTCTTTGGGCTATATCCGAACCCTTTTATTAAATCTCCCACTTGCTTTTCTGAAGTCAGCGTAATATGTTCCTGTCTCCTTATTTGATCAATAATAAATGCAGAGGCCAAATCCCATCTAGGTAATAATACCATATTACTAGCTTTTACTAACCTCCTAGCCTCTTCAGGGGTTATCTCTTCATTCTCTGGATCATAATCCTTTATTTCTTCTAAGGCCTCAGTGGGAATCTAGCCATCTTCTCCAATTTGCACGGTGGAGGCTACTTGTGACTATTTGTGCCAGAGGAAGAAGTCTTTGAATTCATGAGTCTTGATGAATTCATCATCTTTTAGAAAATCCTCTTGCTACTGGATTCTCTCATCTATGCACATAGCAAGAGGAAATTCTACTTCCTCAACTATCTCCTTCTGTTTCTTCTTTTCCTCCTTGACCCTTTTTCTAATTTCATGGTCATAAGTTGTTTGGCCAGGGATGACAACAACAACCATATCTCTTTTTTCAGCAGGCCTTGCCTATGATGACTCTCCTACCATTAATTTCTACCTTTTAGTAGGTGGTTCTACCTCATTATGAGAGCCAAGAACCTCAGTCAAATAAACTATCTCATTTTCATCCCCTCTTTCTTTAGGGGCATTAGGAGGAAGTTCTTGGGCAGGGTAACTATGAATAGAATACCCCCCTTCACTATCTTCTTCATATTCTGATGAGGAGTGCTTCTTCTTTTTAAAATTTTCTAATTTATCCTCAATCAGTTGTTCCCCTTGCTCCATTAGGATGTTGTAATTCTTCATCATCATCTCTAATCTTTGGAGATATGGCAGAGTAGGGTAAAATCCTCCAAAATTGACATCTTTTCTTCTCATGGATTTCTCTAGTTGGAATAATTGATCCAGCTGCCAAGACCTTGTCTTAGCCTCATCCTCATCAAGAATATTTCTAACTACATCCTCTTCATAGGACACATCATGAGTTTTATTAAGAGGGATGGTAGGAGTGTAATATCTCCTAGCAGCAGCCAAAAAATCCCTCGAGATCAACAAATCGAGGATGTGCAGCAGGCATCATAAATTGTAACAAATATGTGTTAACATTTTCAAAAGCCCCTTTTCCAATTGTTAAATTGGCTAATTTGAAATGCCTAGGGGTGAATGTACCCTTTCTGTATGGGACTAGATGCTCTTTATCTACAAGCATGAGTTGCCAAATGAACTCAAGGGATACAATCCTGGGGGGAACATTATTAGGCAAAATGTGGGGTGGTTGTGGGCATCCATAGACCCTTATTAATGTATACCCTTCTCTCAAATAGAAATCACCCCAATTGTGATCATGATTATCTTTCCACTTATCTACATATTCCATTGGTCTAAGAAGTTGCAAGGTTCTGATAGGAATTCTTGAAGAATTCACACCCAAGTGGATAAGAATAGCATCTAGTATTATATTCTCAAAAATACAAAAATTATGCTTAAGGGCCGTTGGAATCCAGACATCTAACCAAGATTGTACAGGGTTAGGCTGGCCATTCCATTAAAACTTAGGTTTTAAAAATTGTAGACTAAACATATTTACATTATGGTAGAAGATAAGATGCATCAGCATGGAGTAGTGCAAAAATTTGGGAGGGTATTGCTTCTTTCTTATCATTTCTAAACCCTCATGCATCTTCTGGTTATAGTATCCAATGTAATCATACCCATGACTAGTGTGGCATGATTGGGAATCCATTATTAACATCAAAATTTTAGGGGAAATGCTCTTTTTAGGAGCATGAATACCCAGAACTCTACATAACCCATATGCAATGTATTTCATATAGAATTTTAGATCTTTAAATGCATAGGGGAGGCCTCCTGCCATGGGTGCAATATAGTTTCTATTTCCCTTAGGGACATGGGACTGAATAGCAGTTGCAACACCCCCAAACTCCCTCACATATCTATTTGCTAGAGATTGTAGGTTAATCTTTGTGGCCATAGGGACATCTATCCCAAAAGTCCTCATGAACACTCCTCTGTCTAGGGTTATCAAAGAAGAACCATCTATCTTTCTAATTGTCTTAGAGAGGGGGTCATATTGTTCAGCCAAGGAGACAAGAAGATCAATGTCAAAAAATACATCAGGGACAATCATCTTTGCAAACCCTAAAGTCCATGGGTTTGACACGGGGATAGGCCTATCTTGATTCTTCTGGAAGTAGTAGAACAAATTCATGGCCAGTACGTCATGAGTCTTAGCATCCCCACATTGTGAATAGACATCAGAGAAGACATCATCACTAACCTTCTTATTTTGGGTAGAACCAGGCATCAATTCAATGAATTCATCAGAAAAACAAACCTTTTGTTGTGCGGTTGCCCTACTGGCTGATGGGGTGCCAACTGTAGTCTGACTCATGATGATTCCTATTGAAAATTCTTGCTCTCTCTGCAAATTCTGGTCTTCCGTAAGCTCTGTGATCGCCAAAAGCTCTAGTTTCTCAAATGTTCTTCGCTCTATAAATGCTCTGCTCTTTGATTGCTCAAATGCTTGGTAGAAATGAGATAATGACCAACCTTTGAGTTTTAACGGTGAAGAATTGATTACAACTTGGTTCCCTGCAACAATATCACTTCTGTAATTAAGACTGCATGCTCTACAACTTAATGTCTCAACCATCATCGAGAGGTGACATATTTTTAAATTTCATCTTTTGGCGACCTAGCGACTGAAGGAAATTCAAAGTCTTGCAATAAATATGGCACCTTTCTAAATATTCTAAGATTTAGCAACTAAGCCATTACCACATAATTTTCTAATTGAGATATGGCGACTATAATTTATCAGAGTCACCAGATGTTTTATGTCTCTCAAATCTTTCCTAGCGATCATGTGACTGAACCTTTCCTTCTATTAATTTACTTCTCTTAGCGATCACGCGACTATAGTTTTCTAAGTTTCCAAATAAAATTTCTTCTATCTGAGACTTGACAACTAAGCTTAGTTCATCTTTCAATTTTTAGCTGTCTGAGATTACGCGACTATAGTTTTCTCCAAGTCACGAGAATATTATTTTCTTTTAAGTTTTATTCAGTGATCACCTAACTGAAGTAGACATCTAGCGAACTGGCAAGTAAAGGAAGTCTCCTTATCGCTGAATAACTCATTCCCTTCTCTAAGATTAAATATGAGCCACCCAATCTTCATCTAACGGTAGTCGCTAGGTCTTAGAAAGAAATAGTGACATCACGGGTTTTCTAGCAACTAAAGGATAACCGTTAGATGAGAAGTTCATTAAAAAGATCAGATGGTAGTCACTAGATCATTTTAATCTTTATAGCTTGTTGACTTTTCTTCCAAGATCTGGCAACTAAAGGAAATGTCATTTGATTTTTCTTCTAGAGAATCAACGACTATAGTAGAACTCGTAATCACTAGATGTTTTATGTTCTTAGTCCTTTATCTTGAGATCACTCGACTTAGGCAACTTCTGATTCAAAGATCTGGCGACTATAGTCTATCTACTTAAAAAGTTAAGTTGTGAGAAGATTATAAAGCATTTGGAGATTGTGCGACTAACATTCAGTGCTAGGTCTTAGGAAGATAGAGAATATGCTTCTTTTATCTGGCGACATGGAGACTAGAGGATTTCTCATGATCGGGAGATAAAGAAAAGTATGCTAAGAGTATCACGCGACCTAGCGACCAAGGTAAATATTAAAGTGCACATGCTTTTAGAAAGTTTAAGTGACTTCAAAAAAGTAACAAAGAAATAGAAAGTCACTTAAAAAAAGAAAACTAGGGTTTTTTTTTAAAAAATACAATGGCTAGTTCCAAGACTTTAAACCCTAACTTCTTTCTCTTTTGATACCAAGACATAATAAACCCTAATATCATTGGAAAATTTTTTACAGAGGGTTTATTATGATCAAAAGATGACAAATTTCTTCAAAATTTTGGGGAGAAAATCAGAGTTGGGAAAAGGCACCAACACGACTCATTTGTAATTTTTTGAGTTTGGTATATAAGAAGGAATGTTTTCCTTATTGTAAAGTGTACTATGAAGAGAGAGATGCGAATATATGCATGAAGTGAAGAAAAGAGCTAATTCAGTGATGAAGGAAGACTTGTGAGTACAAAGATATGGAATTGTGATCTTGTGTAGTAGAGAGTGCAGTTTTGGCACAGTGTGAAGGAGGTAATATTTATTTCATATTATTCTATTGAATATTTCTAAGATCTTTTGGATAGTGGGTTCAGAGATCTTTCCTTGAAGTTGTTTGGGCAGTGGGTCCTTCTGTCTTCCATAAACTCTTAACCGGGTTAGAATCTTTTAACAGGGATTCAAAATCTCCTAACAGGGATTTATATGTACTGAATGTATTTCATAAGACTCCTAACATGGTCCATCCTCTAACAAGGAACTTTCATAACAGTGCATCATTTTGTGGGCATCATTCCCACCAGGGTTTACTCTTTTCAAGAGGTTCCCTAGTTAACATATCTTGTGTTATTGTGCAATTGTGTATGATTATCTTTCTATGGTTGATCAGTACATTGATTATATTGTTTAAAGCTATTGAATGGTAAATTATCTAATAACTAATTCACCCCCCCCCCCTCTCAGTTATCTTGGGGATCTTTACTTTCTAATAGACACCTTATGAATTATGGTTTGGACATGCAGCCTTAGTTAAGTATTTTAGAATTTTTGGAAGCAAATGTTATATTAAGAGAGATGATGATATAGAAAAGTTTGATCCTAGAAGTGATGAAGGAATTTTTCTTGGATATTCTTCAAAAATAAAAGCATATAGATGTTACAAGAAGAGAATTAAAACTATTGTTGAAAGTGCAAATGTAAAATTTGATGAGAAGTTTAAAATTCAGGAAAGAATGCTTGATTATGAATCTAATGAAGGAACTAACCCTCAGCCTAACATTGAAACTATTGAACAATTTTTTGATACTGATAGTGAATTGTTGAATGAAAGTCATGCTAAAGAAAACAAAGAAGAATCTAGAGAAGAATGTATAGTTGAAGAAAGATCAGTGACTATGACACCTAATAGGTATATATCAAGACATCATCCTGTTGAGCAAGTTATTGGAAGTTTGGATAGAGGAGTTATAACTAGAAAGAAGGTACATTTATGTTTGATTTCTCAAATTGAACCTAAGTCTACTAATGAAGCTTGTGAAGATGAACATTGGATTAAAGCTATGAAAGAAGAATTGGATTAGATTGAAAATAATAAGACATGGGAATTGGTCCCTAGACCTAAAGACAAAAATGTGATTGAAACTAAATGGGTATTTAGGAACAAGATGAATGAACAAGGAGAAGTAATTAGAAGCAAAGCAAGATTGATATGTAAGGGATACTCACAGCAAGAAGGAATTGACTATGAAGAGACTTTTTCCCCTGTGGCAAGACTTGAAGCGGTAAGAATATTTTTGGCTTATGCAACATTTAAAAAATTCAAAGTGTATTAGATGGATGTAAAGTCAGCATTTTTGAATGGTGAATTAGAGGAAGAAGTCTACATTGAGCATCCTGAAGGTTTTCTTTTAACTCAAGAAGGAGACATGGTATGTAAAATAAAGAAAGCATTATATGGACTAAAGCAAGCACCTAGAACTTGGTATGCTAGATTAGATAAGTATTTGTTAAAATTGGGATTTACAAAAGGAACAGTTGATAGTAACTTATACACAAAATAAATTGAGAATGGATTGTTAGTTTTGGTTATTTTTGTTGATGACATTATTTTTGGAGGAGAAGATGAAGCTAGTGACAAATTTGTTGATGAAATGAAGATAGAATTTGAAATGAGTATGATTGGAGAAATGAAATACTTTTTGGGATTAAAAATAGCACAAAACAAAGATGGTATCATTATAAGTCAGACAAAGTACTTGAATGATTTGTTGAAAAGATTCGGTATGGAGAATTGTAAACCAGTTAGAACACCTATGGTTATAGGACATAAACTATCTAGTAAAGATGAGACACCAGAAGTGGAGCAAAAGAAATACAGATCTATGATTGGTGGATTGTAGTACTTGACACACACTAGACCAAATATACAACATTCAGTTGGGATGGTAGCAAGATTTCAAGTTGAACCTAGAGAGTCACATTATGTAGCAGTAAAAAGGATATTGAGATATCTTAGAGGCACAATGGACTATGGACTGTGGTATGAAAATTTTGATGATTTTACCCTATGTGCATATATTGATGCTGATTGGGGAAGCAACGTTGATGACAAAAAAAGCACCAGTGGTGGAGCGTTTTTTCTTGGAGGAAGATTAGTTTCTTGGTTGAGCAAAAAGTAGAATTGTATCTCACAAAGTACAACAGAAGTAGAATATGTAGCAGCAACAAACAATTGTAATAAGATAATATGGATGAAGTAGATGTTGATGGACATTGGAATCAAGTTTGATGAGCCTATTGTCATATATTGTGACAATACAAGTACAGTTAGTATGTCTAAGAATCCAGTTTTACATTCTAAAACAAAGCATATAGAGATCAAGTATCATGTTGTAAGAGAGAAAGTTGCAAAAAAAGAAGTCAGACTGGAGTACATAAGCACAAAAGAGCAGATAGTAGATATATTTACTAAACCTTTGCCTAAGGATACATTTGAGTATCTGAGAGGTATGCTTGGGGTTATGCTCCAACCTACTTTTGAGTAATGATGTAGTTGGTTGCATCCATCCAGTGGTTTATGGCCCTATCTATTTTCTGGATTGGGTACTTCCTCTATGGGGGAGTATGTGTATCTGAGTTGAGTCATTGAGGACTCTTGTGAATGTATTTTCTAAATAGTGTCTTTTGACATTGAGCTATTGTTTGACATAGTGATAGAATTTATGTCATTGATGTCAATGGGGGAGAGAATCGGGAAAAACATTGAGGAAACATTGAGGAACTACATTTGTTGGAGAGATTGAATAGGATAACGAAGCAAGATTTGATTGATGATGAGTAGCAGTGCAGTTGAGCAGTAGTGATTGGATTTTTGGAACATTGGATGTTTTTCATCTATGTTGCCATCAATGCCAATGGGGGAGATTGTTAGGAATGAATGCTAAAGCCTTTGGCAGTCATTCTATAGTAGTAGTTGTTGCATTCATGACTATGATTGTCATTGATGTCAACACAATGATATTCTGGAGTTTAGCAGAGAAGCAGGCACAATTTTGTTTTGTGCACATGTTATATTGTAGATTGAGTTATGCGTAGTTGATGGTATGTTCTTTGGTATATTATTATCCTATGGTTAAGAGTGCAAAAATAAATCCATTTATTCATGAAATTTATAAGCATTTTGGTGGAAGTAGTATTTTGATAGTATTCATGTGTAGGGGTTTTTGGTAATCGAAGGATATCTCCTAACCAGGATGGAATCTGATTCTATGCAGTTAAAGGGAAGTTTGAGACTCATTTTTGGTGATCTTGTTCATAGTGCAAACTTTGAGGTCACACGATTGAAAAGTTATTGTATCTGGGAGATGACAGTTTTATGTAATTTTGATGTAGCGTGTTGAAATTATTATTTTGTATTTGCATGTCAACTCATTTGTAATTATTTGAGTGTGGTATAAAGGAAGGAATGTTTTCCTTGTTATATGAGAGGATTTTAATAGTTGTGATATGAAATTATGAAAGTTGTGATGCGAATGTATGCATGAAGTGAAGAAAAGAGCTAATTAAGTGATGAAGGAAGACTTGCGAAGTACAGAGATCTGGATTTGTGATCTTGTGTAGCAGAGAGTGTAGTTTTGGCATAGTGTGAAGGAGGTAACATATTTCATATTATTCTATTGAATAATCTTAATATTTGTTGAATAGTGAGTTCAAAGATCTTTCCTTGAAGCTATTTGGGCAGTGGGTCCTTCTGTCTTCCATAACTCCTAACAGGGTTAGAATCTTTTAACAAGGATACAAAATCTCCTAACTGAGATTCATATGTAATGAATGTATTTCATAAGACTCATAATAGGGTCCATCCTCTAACAAGGAACTTTCATATTAGTGCATCATTTTGTGGGCATCATTCCCACTGGGGTTTACTCTTTGATCAAGAGGTTCCCTAGTTAACAGATCTTGTGTTATTATGTCATTGTGTATGATTATCCTTCTATGGTTGGTTACTGCATTAATTATATGGTTTAAAGCTGTCAAAGTTGATATTGAAGTTAATGATGATAAATGGTTTAATTATCATATAACTGATTCACCCCCCCCTCTCAGTTATCTTGGTGGTCTTTAATTTCTAACAACAGGCTCCTAACAGGGTCAACATCCTTAATAGGATATCTTTTGATTAGTGGATCTTTGTGGGTACCATCCCCACCGGGGTTTTCCCTTGGCCAGGGTTTCCTCAAGAACATATCATGTGTTATGAGTTCTTTACATTTACTATTATGTATGCTATTTAGTTTCTTATGCTTTAAAGTAGTCTGTTATATCCATAAGTGGGCAAAAGTAAAAGTTTGTGAAATACTGATTCACCCACCCATCTCAGTATTTCTTATTTCTAATAGTATCATGATAACTCAACCTTTCCTTAGGTCCTATTGTTATCACCTTTTCCCTACTCCTTCTCAACAATCAAATAGATATAGTACTTTCTTAGATAGAAATAGTCTTACTAGTTAAGGTTTGACATCAATGACAATACAACAATTTCTTCAATTGTAGTTTCCAACAACAACAGTAGGATCTTAACTTTGAAAAGTGAGAATCAATGGTGGTCACGCAATCTCAAGATCTTTACTTTGACTTTGACTTCCTCAGGAGATTTGGTGACTATATGAATGTATCACTGATTTATAGCATCTAGAGACTTAATGACCATAGTTATACTTGAGACATTTTTTAATGTAGTTGTTGGGTCTCATAAAATAGTTCAAACCATTAGGAGACTTCCCGACTGAAGGCATCCATTGAGTCACTTGAAGAAATGGAATATTCTGATGACTTAAGGAGATCATGTGACCGAAGGGTTTTAGGATGTCGCTTGATTAAAAAGAATATGCTAGATTTCTTAGGAGACTAAGCGACCATTAAAAAAGTGCATGCATAAAGTTTTATTAAGTGGTTTAAAAAAGTAATAGCAAAATAGAACTCGCTTAGGTACTCCTAGGGTTTTTTGGATTTTCAAGCATACTTTGACTTAGCATTTAGAGGTTTTTACCATTTTTATCAAATTTTAAGCTCTGGGAATGGAAATTTACAAGAGATTTTCAACACAAAAATAGGGAAAACCTTCAAGGAATCAAAATTTTGAAAGGAAACCTTGAGAACAAAGAATACTACCAACATGGAAGACTGGTTTTAAGACAATAAAAGGTTTTTATGAGTGGTTGGTTATGACTTTTGGTTTAACTAATGCACTAAGTACTTTTATGAGATTGATGAATGAAGTTTTGAAGAAATCCTTAGGTAAATTTGTGATTGTATACCTAGATGATATTCTAATATTCAGTAAGACCAGAGAAGAGCATTTGTTGCATGTTAAACAAGTATTGAAGAGATTGAAAGAAGAAAAGTTGTTGATAAACCTGAAAAAGTGTTCTTTCATGAAAGAGGATGTTGTGTATTTGAGATTTGTGATCTCAGCTGATGGTTTGAAAATGGATCCTAAAAAGGTTGAAGCTATTTTGAATTGGCCTACACCTGACAATGCTAGTGAGGTAAGATCATTTCATGGTTTAGCAAGTTTTTACTGAAAGTTCATGAGGAATTTTAGTTCAATTTGTAATGCTATGACTAAGACTATGAGAGGAGATAAAAGAGAATTCAAGTGGACACATGGAGCTTATAAAAGTTTTGAGACTCTAAAGAAAAAGGTTTTTGAATTACCTATGTTAGCATTGCCCGATTTCAATAAGGTATTTCAAGTTGAATGTGTTGCAAGTGGTGGTGGAATAGGAGCTGTGTTGAGTCAAGAAGTTAAACCTGTTTCTTTCTTTGGTGAAAAGTTGAATGATGCAAAAAGGAAATATTCTATGTATGATAAAAAATTCTATGCTATTGTTCAAGCCCAGAAGAAATGGAGACATTATTTGATACAAAGTGAATTTGTGTTATATACTGATCATAAGGCTTTATAGTATTTGGGTAGTTAGAATAAGTTGAATCAGAGACATATGAAATAGGTTGAATATTTGCAGAGTTATACATTTGTCATAAAACATAAGAGTGGAGTCACTAACCGAGTTGCTGATGCATTGATTAGAAGAATATCTTTGATGACTGAGATGAAAATTAAAGTTCTTGGTTTTGATGACATGAGAGATTTGTATGAATTTGATCCTAATTTTTTTGAGTCATGGAGAAAGTGCAAAGAACCTATTCAAGATCAACCGAGTACTAAATGGGAAGACTATTTCATTCAAGGAGGTATGTTGTTTAAAGGTATTTGGTTGTGTATACTGAGAGGATCAATAAGAACTAATTTGATAAAGGAGAAACATTGTAGTGGTTTAGCTGGATATTTTGGCATTGACAAGACATTGAATTTTCTTAAGGAGAAATACTTTTGGTAGTAGTTGTATAAGGATGTTCAGAAATTTGAGAAAATTTGAGGAATTTGTGAAGTTGCAAAGGGAGTAAGTTAGAATACTGGATTGTATATACCAATTTCTATTCCTGAGAATCCTTGGATTGATATCAGTATGGATTTTATTCTTGGCTTACCAAAGATAGTAAGAGCTAATGATTCTATATTTGTTGTTGTGGGATTTTCTAAGATGGCACATTTTATATGCTATAGATAGACATTAGATGCAGTGCATATAGTAGATCTTTTCTTTAAGTAGATTGTCAAATTGCATGGATTACCGAGTATCATCTCTGACCAAGACAATAAATTTGTTGGATACTTTTGGAAGACTCTTTGGAGAAAGTTGGGCACTGAGTTGAGGTATAGTTCTACATTTCACCCAAAAATTGATGGAAAAACAAAGGTTTTGAATAGACTCTTGGGTAATCTTTTGAGATGTTTAGTTGGAGATACGCAGAGTAATTGAGATTTTGTGTCGGCACAAGTAGAGTTTGCATACAATAATTTAGTGAATAGGAGTACTGGAGAAACACATTTTGAGATTTTTACTGGCATACGACTGAGAGGTATATTGGATTTGAAGGATATTGTTGGTGAAGGATATTGTTGCATGAAGAAGTGAAACATAAGCTGGAGAAAAGTAATCAGAAATATAAAGACAAAGATGATAGGTCAAGAACACATAAGAATTTTGCAATTGGTGATGAAGTAATGGTTCATTTGAAGAAAGGCAGATTTCCTATTGGAACATATGGGAAGCTAAAAATGAAGAATTTTGGTCCTTGAAGAATATTGAGAAGATTTGACAGTGGAAATGCTTATTAGATTGAGTTCCCTGATGACATGGACATATAACCTATATTCAACATTAAAGATTTGTATGAGTACCATGAATTGAATGAAGAAATGATAGTACTGAATGGTTATCCTAAGAGATAGAATGAAGAAGTTGAGAAGATATTAGAACAAAGAGTTGGTATAAGTACAAGAGGAAAAAATTATATGGAATATCTAGTAAAGTAGAAGAACTGATCGATTATAGACAGTTTGTGGATTTCACAATCTGAGTTGGATTCAGCTTAGGTTGTACCTACTACATGATTCAGAGAATCATTTCAAACAACCCTAGGTGTTTGATGCAGGAGCATCTTAGGTCCTTGGCAATCCTGTGTCACCAAAAATAAGTTTGAGTTTTCTATGTTGCTTGATTCCTTCTTTGACCAAGTTGGTCAATGGTGCAAGAGCACCTAGGCTATCCCTAAAGCCTTAGACAATTTTGGCTTGTAACTGACTCTATCCAAGTTAGTATTTCTTTTCTTTGACCTTAGAAGGTCTTTTTGTGTGTGTGACTAGATAGATTAGTAGTTAGCACTAAATCCAATCTAGTTTAGGTTTGTTTGATTTCATGTTATTAGTCCTTAGATTCAGCCTAAAATTGGGAAATATGGTCTAAATGTGTCCTATACTTAAGAAAAGAATGGATTATGCCTAAAAATGCCTTAATGATGTTAGTTCATCAAGTTATATGGGATAGAGGTCCTAAAATTTAGCTGGCATCATTAATGTAAAAGATGCTAAAAAGTTGTCATGACAACATTAGCAACTTTTGCAAATGTTGCATGCAACTCTACAACCTTGGATTCCCTTCATTCTAAGAGTGGGAAATCAATGCTAGAGGCCTAAATTTGTGGGAGAGGCATCTTAAGATATTGTATCACTCATTTCATGAGGTAGAATATTTTGTGTGTAAGCTTTTAGATGTGAATAGAAGAAAGTATTCTAGTTTTTCTATGTATAGTCGACTTATTTGAATGTTGACAGTGTGTTAATGGATTGAAAGGTTATATACAGTGTTGAATTCATGAAGTAGAAGTAGAAAAAAGACATTTTCATTCAATGATAAAGTATTTTAGAGTTGATTTGTTAGGATTTTGAAATTTTTTAGGAATTAGAGTGTTTACTGGTCCAGTCTAGGTAGATTTATGAGGTCATGCCCTAGGCAAGACTGGTGTACCCAGCTAGGTGTGTGACGAAGAAGAAAGTGTGTGGATATGTAGGGGAAAGAATGGAAGCATGAATAGAGTGTGGTTTCATATAGAACATGAAAATATTGATATGCGGTAGTGAGATTAGGCATTGGCCAATCCTCTAACCTAGATTTCTAGCAAGAAATTAGTAATCATCTTAAGAATAGCCCTATTAGCCCTATTAGCCTTATAATATAGGAAGCTATTATACGAAGGCCCTAAAAACATAAAACATAAAAAATATCTAAGGTCTTCCAAAAGGGTATACAAATGTTAAATTAGTTTTGGAGGTCATTTGGAAGTTTTTAGCAAGACTTGAGAAAAGTACGTTGTCTAGGGCTACTAGAAATCACTAGGCCTAATAAGCCTAAGGCAAGCTAGTTTGGGAACCCGATGGAAAAGATCTTTGAGATCTACTCAAATGGGATAAATGGGAGAAAAAAAGGATGTTTTGATGAATAATGTATGCCCTACAACACTTGAGACAAGTTGTGGTAAAAGAAATGCTTAGAGTCATCCAAGGAGTTATGAAGCATTGAGAAAAAGCTAGTGATAGATGTCCTTAAAGGTTAAAAAAAAGAAGACTAACTCATAAAGTGGAGTTAGGTTAGTCTTAGGCTTACATTATTAAGGCTATTGAGATTGTAGAAGAGAGATTAGGATCCTAAGAAGATTGGACAAGAGAAGTCCTTGGTAACTTGTGTGAGCACACCTTGGAGCACTTCCATCAGATTAGTATCGCATCAATTTTGATTTGGCTTGTGGTGAATGTTCCAACCAGAGGAGTCAGTAGAAGAATCTAAAATGGTGACCAATTCTAAGTTGGCAAAGAAAGTGGAAGATCAAGAAGAGGAGAATAGAATACTCCAAGATAGGTTGGCTCATCTAGAACAAAAAGTGGATGAAGTAGATGAGAAGGCCGAAGAGGTGAAAGATAAGATTGATGGTAAGAAAAAAAAGATACTTTTGGAGGATGAGGTCCCTGAACCAGACCCAATCTTAGCTAAAGAACCATTCTTGAAGGAATTGAAGGCCTTGATTGGGAAAGGCACAAAAAGGTATTCCAATTTTCAATGGAAAGATGGAAGTAGAGATAGTCCTAGATTGGAATGAAGGACTAGAAAACCACTTTGAGTGTGATGGTATTAGAGAAGCTCAAAATTTTAACGTGGATAAGGCTAGATTGAGAGGCCCTGCACTCACTTGGTGGAAATTTATCCAAGATGAGAGAGATAAAGAAGGCAAGAAACCTATAGCTACATGGAAGGCAATGGTAGCTAAAATTAAAGATGCTTATGTGCCAAAGGATTATGAAATCCAATTTCATAAGAGAAGAAAAAGTCTTAGACAAAAATACTTAGATGTGACCTCCTACACTGAAGAGTTCCAAATAGTTTGCATGAGATCTAGAGTTTAAGAGGATGAGAAGGTGAAGGTAGCAAGATACCTTAACGCACTTAAGTGGACCATATAAGATGAGATGAGTCTCTTGACTCCAGACACCATTCAGAAGTGCCACTAAATTTCTATCAAGGTAGAAGATAAACTAAGGAAGATGCAAGACTCTAGCACCACTAGAGGCAGAGGTAAAGGAAGAGATAAAAAAGGACAAGGAGGTGGATATGGTGGAAGGAGTTCTGAACCAAAGACTCAAGGAGAGGTCAAGTACATAAAGAAACATGAAGGAGGCTCTAACATAGGTAATAGGGGAAGAAAATATAATAGTAGAGGAAGAAATAGTGGTCAAGCTAGAGGTAACTACTTTGCAAACATGAAATGTTACCACTATAATAAGATGGGACACCCTACATATAGGTGTCCAGAGAAAGGTAATACTTCTCAAGGAAGTGACAAAAGAGTGAACTATGTTCAATAAGAAACAAGTTGAGGAGTGAAACCCCCTAAAGTGCCTTTGGAATCAAAGGAAGGAGAGAACCTTATGATGAGGAGAAATTTGATTAAGGAGCCAGTAAAGGAAGAACCCAGTCAAAGGAGATCACTTTTTAAAGTGAAATGCAAAATGATGGGTAAGGTTTGTAGAGTCATCATAGAATCAGGGTCTACTGACAACATAGTGTCAAAGGAAGCAGTTAGCAAGTTGAAAATGAAAAGGATAGCCCACACAAATCCCTATAAAGTTACTTGGGTAAACAAGGGACAACATGTCCTTGTTAATGCACAAGCTCGGGTGGAGTTTTCAATTGGGAGATATAAGGACAAAGTACTATGTGATGTCTTACCTATGGATTCTTTTTACTTTCTCCTAGGTAGACCATGGAGATTTGACTGGCAAGCCATGCATGATGGAGTGAAGAATTGATACTCTTTTAAGAAGGATAATGTGACATTTAAAATCTAGTCAATGTTAGAAGATGAAGAGGTGAAGTCATCTAGTCCCAATGTCCTCATGCTAAGTGAAAAGGAGTTCTTATAATTCCTAAAAGAAGGAGAAGGAGTTGGATTTTCATTGGTGTTAAAGCCAAAGGAGGTAAGTGGTGACAAGATAGTCAAGAAGCCAAAATTACCAAAGGAGATACAAGACATGTTGCAGAGATATGAAGGCATTTTCAGTGATGGAAAACCATCAACACTACCCCCTAAAAGAGCTATAAGTCATAGGATAGACTTCATACCTGGGGCTACCTTTCCTAATAAGGCAGCCTATAAGATGACCCCTCAACAAAATGAGGAAATAGCCAAGAAAATCCAAGAGCTCCTAAGCAAAGGTCTCATTAGGAAAAGTATCAATCCTTGTGTCGTACTCACTGTCTTAGCACCTAAAAAGGGAGGAACTTGGAGGATATGCATTGACTCAAGAACCATAAATAGGATAACTGATGAAGGGTGCTCCCCTTAATACCACAAGCACATAACAAAAATAGAGAAACAACAACAATAATATGCAAGAACATAAAATTGGCTTCCTATTATCTCCACAAATGTGGAATTACAAACTTTCAAAATTACAATATGCAAAGCCACATGGGCATTCCCTTACAATATTCTGTAGGACAAAGCCTCAAATCAATACCCAGATCTACTACCCAGAACTGCCCTAGAAAACACTACAGGCCTTCTTTATATAGGCAATTTCCACCACCCGAGAAGGTTCTAGAAATTTAGCCCTTAGGGCTGACCAAACTTAGAATTATTTTATTTCACAATTTATTACATCAAAGTCAGCTCAAAATGAGTTTTGAAACCTGAACAAAAATTTTGAAGAAAAATTATTTTCTGCCATTTCAAGTGACCCAACTTCCGAAGACCATAAGTCATCGCTCGTTGACCCGATTGGCTATTATAACCCCATTCTGGAAATGCCATGAAGTGCTCTATAGGCTTAATCCATGCAAAGTGCCCACCACCCAATTTTTTGACCTCATCCGGGGCCTCTAAAGCCTTCAAAACTGAGCTCAAAGTTTTTGTACCCTGCTGCCAATACCGAAAATCTTCAATATCTTCAAAACTAGACCTGATCTAGCCATGAAACTTTGCTGGTAGGCTGATATGACTGAGATGAACCTCCATATGTAAAATTAGACATTCCAAGATCGTAAGACCAACTTACTAAAAATAGAAAGTTTCCATAAATAGCAACTCTGCATAAGATAGCCCTTATTGAATACAAAAACAAAAATATTTTTGGGTGATGCAAGATTGCTCTTACACCCAGGATGCTCCTGCATCAATAACCATTAGGTATAGGTTCCCTATCCCTAGGATAGAAGACCTAATGGACTACGTAGGAGAAGTTAAGTACTTCACTAAGATTGACCTAAAGAGTGGTTACCACCAGATTAGAATCCATGAGGGAGATGAGTGGAAGACAACCTTCAAAACCACCAAGGGTTTGTATGAATGGATTGTCATTCCATTTGGTCTCTCTAATGGCCCCTCTACATTCATGAGGCTCATGAATAAAGTCCTCAAAGACTACATTGGTAAATTTGTGGTAGTGTATCTAGATGATATACTAATCTATAGTAAAACCAAGGATGAACATCTCAAGCATTTGGAGATTGTTTTCAAGAAGCTACATGAGGAGAAATTGGTGATAAATTTGGAGAAATGTGAGTTAATGAGGCAAGAGCTAGTGTTAAATCTCTTTATTAACAACATACTCAAATCTCTAGAGTTAGTGGGTGAAAACAATTGAACAACATTGTTTATTGTGTTTGGGAACTAAAGGAAAAGCTAAGGATATGCTCTTCACTTTTTTGGTGAACCAAATTCCCAAAAGCTTGACCTTAATTCTATTTCCTTGCTTTACATGAACATGCTAGAACATTAGTGGGCTCGCCTCCCAAGTTTTCCTTAACGAGGCTGGTGAGAGGGATGGCCCAAAGTGGGATACACTCACTTTTTTTGCGGGAATCCAACCCACTATAAAATGAAAGGCATATATCCTTAATGGGGTGTGTGACAAATGGATTTTAAATTTTTTAAACTTCCTCTAGTAGTCCTCACAGATTGTGCCAAATAGTACATTTTTGCATGTGGGAAGCCCCTTAACATACTTGGGGAATGAAAGTTTAAGATCTATTTGAATGGAATCTACATTAAATCCTTGATAAAATAGCAAGACCACCTTTTAGGGCCATGTTTATGAACCAAATCTTGTGCTAGGTAGGTGCTTGAAGTGTCTTTTTGTGCAAAACCCATGACAACGTTCTTCAAATCAAACATTTTGTGTTAAGAGGGAAAAAAGAGACAAGTGAATGTGTGATTGTTGTGTTTGAAATACATAAACAAGTGAGAGAGATATCCATTGAAAATTCATCTTATATTTTAATCTCTTCAATTTAGAATCAACAATTCT
This sequence comes from Chamaecyparis obtusa, assembly GCA_027943335.1. Taxonomy (NCBI): domain Eukaryota; kingdom Viridiplantae; phylum Streptophyta; class Pinopsida; order Cupressales; family Cupressaceae; genus Chamaecyparis; species Chamaecyparis obtusa. Next base: position 70,794 of record BSBK01004574.1, on the reverse strand, counting down.
TGAACCAAGGATCACTCCCAATCAAACCCTTGTTGGATACTAGTTTCCATGCGGTCCCACACATATAGAGTATCTTTACAAGGAGATAGCACCCTTTTTGCAAATTAAGGACAAGAATACCAAAGTATTTTCAAAGGCCCTAATCAAGAATAAATTTTCCCAAACTTGTTTGACCAAAGACTTAGAGAAATGGATAGGAATTCAGCTTATCATAATTACCAACCAGGAAGGAATAATCAAAAGATCAACAATGCCGATCATAATCCCAAAGAAACACTTGAAGAAAAGGTTGAGAGAGTAGCTCAAGATCAATAATTCCTATAGGTCATGGAGAAATTATGGATAAGGATAGGGAGAAGTTCTTCCTAAACCTAGCTCAAGCGGGAGTAAAGCTTCCCTACGATTGTGATATTGACCAACTCAAGAAAGACCAATAGCAAGATGACCCTATGAATGTTATGACTAGGTAGATAAAGGCCTTCCAAGAACAAATTGATACCATGAAAAATGTAGTTGAACCTAAAGCCTTTTCCATTGAAGGTTTGTGTCCCTTCCCTTTTTGACAAAATCTTGGTTATGGTATCCTTTCCTTTCAATACCATTTTTCCTAAATATGATAAGTACATGGGTAAAATAGACCCACAGGATCACTTAAGTGAGTTTTGTGACCTAAGCATTGAGCTCATGCATAATGACACATACCTCATGAGACTCTTTCCTAGGAGTTTAGGAGGTTCCGCCATGGAGTGGCTCTCAAAATTACCCCCAGGAATAAAGACCTTTGAGGAGTTAGCCTCCAAGTTTCTAACCCATTATTCTTATACCATTGAGCATGAAATTACAATGCCCAAGTTGTGTGATACCAAACAGAAAGATGGAGAGTCCTTCCTAGGATTCCTACAAAGGTGGAGGACCATTTTCACAAGGTATCCACGAAGTATCCCAGAGAAAGAAAAGATGGAGATCTTCACCAATAATTTGGCCATAGAAATGAATTATAGATTACAACTCCAATGTCCCCCAACATTTGAAAAACTCATCAAAAAATGGATCAAGATTGAGGAGGTATTGGTCAAGAGAGGTGAAATAAAATTATTTAAAGATAAAAAATCCAATAACACCAACAACAACAACAACAACAACAATATATAATTATGTGCCTAAATATTTCAATAATCAAGGGTCCAATAATTACAAGGATAAATCTAACTCATGGATAAGGAATAACAACAAAAACCTAGTGAATGATGGATTTGTGGAGGCCCACAACTTGAAGGCAACCCCTTTTACCTTGTCATATGGAGCTAATTCTTCAAGTAATGTCAATAAATCAAACAAAGCTCCATTTAATTCCAATAATGCCAATAAAAATCCCAAAAATTCCAACAATAATGCCAATAATCCTAATGGGAATAAGTCTAAATCTTTTTTCTCCAATTATAACAAAAGAAAATTTACCTATTTAGGTGAACCTTTGGAGAATGCATTAAGGACCTTGGTTCCCAACAAAGTCATCACATTACCTGATATGAAAGATTCTGAACCTCAAGATAAAACCTATTGGTGGAATGAATCTCATCATTGTGAATATCATCAAAATAGAGGTCATCTAATCAATGAATGCATGAGATTGAACACTTGGTGCAAGACTTAATAGATAATGGGACCATCAAAATTGAAGGACCTCAAAACAATGAGGACCACATGGCTTTCAAGAATCCCTTCTTGAATCATGAAAAGGGTGAGTCATCTAAGGCTAATCAAAATTTTAAAAAAAGGCAATGAGAAAGTGAACTTTGCTCATACTTATGATAACACGATCAATACTTTAAGAGAAGAGGATAATAATATAAATGTTGTCATAGTAAAGAAAAATTCAAGAGAAGCATCATCAAATATTGTCACTAGGGGGAAAGAATAAAAAATTATTCTACCTACTAATGCTCCTAAAATGGTAATATCAAATCAAGCTTCAACCTCGTCATCAAAACAATACAACTTGGTTGATCAATTACAAAGAACTCCCGCTCAAATCTCTATCTTGGAGTTACTCAAATGATCACCAATCCATAAAGACATTTTGGAGAAAGCTTTATTGGAAACCAATGTGCCTCTAGACTTGGAGGTAGACAAATTCCAAAATATGGTAGGGCACCTCATTGCACCCCATTGCCTATCATTTTCCGAACAAGATGACATGTCTCTTAATCATCCCCAAAATATGCTCTTACACATAGAAGTGTTAATTCACAAGCATAGGGTGAAAAGAGTCCTTATAGATGGAGGAGCCAGCCTAAACATTTTTACCCTTAGCCTAGTAAAATCCCTAGGATTTTCTGAGGAGGCTATTGACCCTAAGAAAAAGATAACCATAAAAGCCTACGATGATGAAGAAAGAGCTTCAAAAGGAGTCATAGTGTTACCCATAAGAGTTGGCCCTATGCAAAAAGAGACCATATTCCAAGTGTTGGACCTAAAATTGACTTACAATATTTTACTAGGAAGGCCATGGATTCATGAGATGCAAGCCATGCCATCTACTTATCATCAATGACTAAAGTTCCCTTATATAGGACAAGAGATAATGGTAAGTGGAGATCTAAACCCATTCCAATATTATAATAATGTCAAGCCTATCAATGATTCCTTAGTCCCACACAATGTAGAAGGGTCTATACCTAACCAAATGGAGCAAGGTCAAATTTCTAAGGAAATCCCTTTATTGAAAGGAAAAGAAAAGATGGAAGAAGAGGTTGTTATTAAAGATACACCAAAAATCATTAACCTAGCTACATCAACTAAAGGGAAACAGAAGGTTAATGAGGATAACATTATTGAAGAGCCAAAGGAAGACCATACCAAAGCTATCCACCTATACACTAAAGAGGCCCATTATCAAAAGATGGACCAAATGATGAAGAATTTTGACAAGAAATGCAAGATCAAGCAAAAAGGCGTAGGTGAGTACTCCTTATCTATGATGGACTTACCTTTATCATCCAAATCCTTTGGAAGACCCTCAAATATACCCCATAGATATAATGATAAATTTTTGAGGGGAATTACATCATCTGCCATGGATGAAGAAGACAATGAGATCCTAAATTGGTTATATAAAGATGAAGAATCAAGTACACATGTTAAACATATTCAAAATGTAACCATTCCCACACATCAATATGGGAAAGGGTTCTCAATCATGCAAAAGATGGGGTACAAAGGTCAAGGACCTTTAGGCATAAGGAATGAAGGACTTGTTGAACCAATAGAAAGTACATGGTGAGATACCAAGGAGAAAATAGGATTAGGGTATCTTGAGGAAGGATAAACTCAAAAACATTATCCTGAACTTCATAGCCAAATATTACAATTAGAATCTCATAGTGATGATGATTCTAATGAATGGGAATGGGAGACCTTATTAGATGAGTCATGCCATGATAAGGGTATTGATTTTATTCATACCTATGCTTCTACCAAAGATAAAGGACCAATAGCAGAATCAAGTTCAAATCAAGCATCTAGTTCTAGTCAAGTGATCCTAAATGATGTACCAAGCATAGAAATAGAGATAAATCAATGGGTAGGTGAACCATACATTCCTTCATGGAGACCTACTATGGAAGAATCAAATGTTAGGTTTAATCCACACAAGTTTTATCCAATAGAAACCCTAGAGGAGTCTAGTGAGGAGGACTTTGATCCTTCTTCTTTAGAACATTTAGATGAAGCCCATGTTAGAGAATTTCAAGATAAAATGTATGAACCATCCAATAATGAAATATACACTTTAAATCCAATTGAAACAAACCTAAGTATTGACCCATTAACCCTCATACACCCAGAATCAATTGGATGGAATTCCATTGAACCAACTACCCTTCCAATCTTCTTAAATGACAACATGGTGTCCCAATACCTTAACGCAGTTGAACCTTTTTATATCAAAGAATATCAAGAAGAATTGATCAAAGGGAACATCCAAACTTTTAATTCAAGAAAAAATGAAAAAAATAGAAAAAGAAAAGAATCAAGTGTTGAAAACCACATTGTGGCAACATTAGATCAAGAAAAAAATAAAGAAATAAAGGATGTTTCCAAAGGTGAAAACTCAACTGAGACACCTAAGGAAGGGAGTTTGGATGCTCTACTAGAAAATTATGAGGAAAGATCTCCAATCTTAATTGAGCCAATAGAAAAGATAAATATTGGATCAGAAATAGAGCCAAAGATCATACACCTAGCAACATCACTATCTAGCAAAGAAATAACAGAATCCATTAAGTTCTTTAAGGAAAAAAAAAAGTCAACTTCGTAGGGTCTTATGATGATATATCGGGTTTAGACCCAAATCTGATAATGCATCATCTAAATATCAAGGAAGGAGCCAAACCTATTAAGCAAAAGCTAAGGAAGATGCATCCTCATATAACACTACTTGTCAAAGTGGAGTTAGAGAATTTATTGAAAGTAGGATTTATAAGGGCCATTGATTATGCACAATAGATCTCAAATATAGTGCCAATATCAAAAGAAGACAAATCCATCAGAATCTGCATGGATTTTAGAGACTTAAACTTGGCATGTCCTAAGGAAAATTTCCCACTTTCAAGTATTGATGTCATTGTGGACCTAACATCAAGACACTCTATGTTTTCACTCATGGATGGATTTAGCAGATATAATCAGATAAAGATAGCACCAAAAGACCAAGATAAGACTTCTTTTACATGTGCATGGGGTATTTTTTGCTGGAATGTCATGCCTTTTGGCTTGAAGAATGCCGGAGTGACCTATCAATGGGAAATGACCACAATATTTCATGATATGATGCATAAGTTCATGGAGGACTATGTGGATGACATATTAGCCAAATCTCACTCAATAAAAGAGCACCTACCAATTTTGGTGAAATTTTTTGAAAGGCTAGAAGAATTCAAAGTGAGACTTAATCCAAAGAAATGTGCATTTGGACTCTAATCTGACAAACTACTAGGCTATATAGTATCTGCAAAGGGAATAGAGGTGGATCTTGCTAAAGTAAAGGCTATAATGGAAATGGAAGTACCTAAAAATATTATTCAGATGAGATCTTTACAAGGAAGGATCCAATCCATTAGGAGATTTATCTCCCAATTAGCGGAAAAATATCATAATTTCACCCAAATTTTGCATAAAGATACAATTTTCAAATAGGATGGAAAATGTGAAGAAGCCTTTAATCTATTGAAGAAATATCTCATGAACCCACCAATCTTGATGCCACCTATTAGAGGCAAGCCCTTAATCCTATACATTTCAGCAATGGAGAATTCATTAGTGGCACTTTTAGCACAAGAAGATGAAACAGGAAAAGAAAATGAAATTTACTACATAAGTAGAACCTTGGTCAAATACGAGCTGAATTATACATTTATGGAAAGGGCATGCTTGGCTGTGGTTTTTGCTTCCCAAAAATTATGTCATTATATGCTAGCCCACAAGATAAGGCTCATTGCCAAAATTGACCCTCTGAAGTATCTACTTGGTAAAACAACATTGAATGGAAGGCTAGCAAAGCGGGTTATGGTGCTAAGTGAATTTGACATAGAATATGTTGATAGAAAATCAATCAAAGGGAAAGTCATTGCAGACCAATTAGTAGAAGCACCACTTCAAGATGATCATCCCATCCAAGTGGAATTCTTAGATTCAGAGATTGTGAATGTTGAGGCAAAGCCATGGAAACTATATTTTGATGGTTCATACACTCATCATGGATCAGGAGCAGGCATACTTTTAATCACTCCATAAGGCTCTACTATCCCTAAGTTCTACAAATTGTTGTTTCCATGCACAGATAACATAGCAAAATATGAAGCCTCGGTTATTGGAATCAAGTTGGCATTAGAGTGGAAAGTAACAAAATTAAAGGTTTATGGAGATTCACAATTAGTCATTAACCAAATCAATGAAGAATACCAGAAGAAAGATGACAAATTGATACCCTACAAAAACATGGTGGAAAGTCTTAAAAATTATTTCATACTTATTACATTTGAGAAAGTGCCAAGAGAAAATAACAAAGCAACAAATGCAATGGCAACTTTGGCTTCACTTCTACAAATGCCTGATCAGAGTACCAGATATGAATTCCTGGTAGAAGAAGTGGATCAACCTGCATTTGACCCTACCCACCCTTATACCATTTTCTTGTTAACTACAAATGAATCACCTTGATATGGACCTATTTACACTTACTTGAAAGATCAAATCCTTCCCATAGAGCAAACCACGAATCAAAAGAAAAGTTTCATTCACCAAACCGCTTGATACACCATAATTTCTGAAACATTATATCGCAAAAGTCTAGACAGAATGCTCCTTAGGTGTTTAGAAGAAGAGGAATGAAATGTAGCCTTGTGAGAAATCAATGAAGGAATTTTTGGATCGCACTCAAATGGATTAACCCTAGCTAAGAAACTTCTTAGGATAGGATATTTTTGGCCTATGATGGAGAAAGACACTTGTAACTTTGCAAAAACTTGTAGAAAGTGTCAATTCCATGGAAACTTGATACATGTGCCTGCACAAGAGCTTCATTCAATGACAAAACCTTGCCCATTCTATCAATGGGGTCTAGAACTAATAGGCATGATTTATCCACCATCCTTGAATGGTCATAAATTCATCATCATGACAATGGAGTACTTTACCAAGTGGGTGGAAGTTGTACCCTTATCAATTGCAACAAGAAAGTAGATATCTTTGTTTATCCTTAATCATATTATTTTTAGATACGGCATACCTCATGCTATCATAACAGATAATGCAAAGAATTTCAAAAACAAAGACCTAAAGGAATTATGCATAAAGTTTCACATGACTCATCATTCTTCTTCAATCTATTGCCCCTATGGTAATGGACAAGCCAAGGCAACAAATAAAAACATCTTGAAAATTTTGAAGAGAATGGTGGACAATTCAAGTAGAGTTTGGCACATCAAAATAAACCCAACCTTATGGGCTTATAGAATAAGCATAAGAATGCCAATGGGAGCTACACCTTTTTCCTTAGTCTTTGGAGTAGAAGTAGTTTTGCCTATGGAGGTAGAACTCCCATCTTTGAGGGTATCTCTTCATGGCTTGATAAATGAGGAAGATTATAGGGTTGCTAGATTACAAGAACTAGAACTCTTAGATGAGAAACAAAAGCAAGCATTTGATCATTTGAAGGTGTACCCAAATAGAATGTCAAGGACTTACAATAAACACATCAAGCCAAGAACATTTGAAATAGGTGACCTAGTTTTAAGAGAAAATCCCAAGAATCAAGTAGAAAGAGAAAAGAAAGGAAAATGGGAAGCAAATTGGTTAGGACCATTTATCATTGTTGAAAATTTTGGGACCGGTACCTACAAACTAGCATATTGTGATGGTGAAGAGCTACAAGAACCTATTAATAGCATACATCTAAAGAGGTTCTATACATAAGGTAGAGGAAAGAGTATAAAGAGTATCAGATGGAGAGCATCATATTTATTGTACATAGTCAAAAGAGATCCTAAAAATACCAAAAACATTTGAAAAATAGAAAAGAGCAAACAAATTGAAAAGCAGAAAAGATCAAAAACAAAGGAAAATTGAGCATGAAGAAAGTAAAAACATTCATAAATGATTCTCAAAAAGATGTTGTCTTGGTGAAAACCTAGAAAATAGGCACCTTGATGATATGGAAAAAAAAATTGAAAAAAATAAAAATAAAAAAAAATCATAAAATTAAAAGAGAAAAAGTGCCTTGGTGAAAACCTAGCAGATAGGCACCTTGGTAGCAAAAAAGAGAAAAGCTTTAAAAATAGAAAAAAAGAGCAAGATCTATTCAATCAGTGAAAACTTGGTAAATAGGCACCATTAAAAGTCCAAGTTAGTCGCAGCCCTAGAAGGTCACCTTGTAAATATTGCATTCGCCATCATTTTTATATATTGCATAATAAAACCCCACAGTTGCATTTGCAAAGTACCTCAAGATTTTGGTCACCTAATCTGCAAATTGTCCTAAATCCCACAAACAAAATTATCTCACACTGGGGGCAATCTACTCAAAAGGAGAAAGGATTCATCAAAGCAAGCTTTATTCAATCAAGGAATCAATTCATTAAATTTGAAAGAGGAACACTTAATCAAATCTACATTCTAATCCAATTTGAGCCAAAACGCAAAATTTGATCCAAGATCTCACATGACCTTATCTTTATCAGGATTAAAAGTATGAAATGGATGGAACTACAGTTGACATATGGATTTTAAAAACATGGCAATAAATTTTTCTAAGTGTTGACTCAATTGATGAAATCATGTCTTTCTAGCGAATCGATGAAAGTTTTAGACTAGACAAGCTATGATGAAAGGATGATATTTTTGTTGATTTCTGAATGACTATCTTAAAATCAAAGTTTTAAATCATGTATTATCTATCTAAGGATGTGATCATCAAAGAATCATCAAGGACTTGTACATAGGATAAAACTTATATTTGTGCTTGTTTACGCAAAAGGATACCTTGGTTATTTTGATCTTTAATATCATAATACCAACATCCACTTGCAACATAGAATCTGACAAAATTGGTATTCACACTCTCATGATTGGCTTCAATAAGTGATAGTCATACCGAAGAGAGATGGGAAAGCAAATAAAGAGGTGAAAAAAGTATTCATATCATCATAGTTGAGCTAGTGATGGTTGTACTAAAACAGGATCCAAAAAAAATGCTCAATGATGATTATAAGCTCCAAATTTTGAATAATGCCAATTAGTTGCATTCATCTTAGATTAAGTGCATTTTATATATTGTTTGACCTTTCTTAGCTTAATTTGCAAGAGGAAAATAAAAAGGGGGTGTATTTAAATAAAAAATCAAAACATCATCAAAAACAACTATATAGGATCGAGTGTGATGGAAATAAAAAAAATCAGAAAAAACAAAGTGCATTTCATTAGTTCACTTGCATTGCATTAAGGTCATTTTTAAGTTGCATATCTTTAGATATATTCAACATTTGAATTATTAGGTGCATTACATTAAGGCATTATCATTAGATTGCAATTTTCTCATTTAAGGTGCATTACACTAAGTGCATTGCATTAGATAGAAATCATTACATCCATTAAGGTCATTCAACATTAAATACATAGCATACATGACAGAACCATCCATGCATATTACATATATCATTAAAATCTCATAAATATTGTATAGATACATTACATTTACATATCAAAATAAATGCATTCATTAGATTCATTATCCATTTATTATCCATTGCATACATCAATATCCTAAAGTAATACCATTATACATTGCATTCATCTATTCTATGTTATACATAAGATAAAACATTTAACCATTATTAGGACATATGCATACATTGAAAAATATCATTGTGAAAAGCATAAAACAAAGCATATAGAATAATATAGAGCATCATATCATGTAAAACATAAAAAAAAGAGATCCAACACATAAAGACATCATATATAGTCAAATCTATCAGATAAAAGTATTAGAGTCCATCATACCATCATAAAGGAATAAGATATCAAAGTCTATAACATGATCATAAAAGAAATATCCAAAGATCAATGTCCATCAGCTATTAAAGTATCAACATGAATAACATTAATCTATCAAAAATGATACAACAAAGGTCCAATGTCCCAATCATAGAAATAGAAATGAGATCATATATCATCAAAGTATAGAGAGAAACAATGAAAATATCTCATGAGAGATCAACTGATAGAGTCACTAGGACCACCAGTACCATCATGATCAGGAGCACTCTTAGGAGGCTGACTAGAACTATCTTGTAACCCATGCTAACTCATAGCAGCCATAAAACTCTACATCATTGAGCTCATCTGTGAAACCTGCTACTGAATGGATGATATCTGGGTCTACAAAGATGCAACATCTGATGCTGAGGATAGTCCATGACCCTGTACAATAGAAGATTATGGAGGAGGAACATAAGAAGGATCACTCAAAGATGGAACAAACTAAGAAGATGAAGGACATGATGACGATGAAGGCATAGAAGCTGAAACAGAACCAGAAGTAGAAGAAGCTACTGGAACCACAGGAACAATCAGAGGAATAACCTACCAAGAAGGAGGACCTTGTACCTGATCAAGTAATACTTGTGCAACACCTACATCCATCTCCCATTGGTGCCTAGCCCTAGGCCTATCAACTGGATCTCTAGCCACCTGATGTTAAACCCGGTCAACCCATCAATCTCTCCCCTGATCATCACCCCAAGGAGGAATCAAAGTAGCATCTATCACTAGCATCTGTACTCTACCTGCTCTAGCTCTGTGACAACCCTATCATCCGCGCTGACCCCTAATCCTACCATGAGCACCACCTCTATCATCATCATAATCATCATCACCGCCATCTCCACTAGGACCATCACCACCACTGTCATCCCCATTTGATAATTCCTCAATGGTGGGAATCCTCTCGAAAGGATCTATAAATCTATGAAAAGGATACCAATGTAACCAGGCACCATACTCATCAGTAATACCAACATCCATGATATGTGACCTAGGAGCCCAAGGATGATACCCAATCTCTTGTATCTCTTGTATAGTTGTACCAAAATACACACAAAGGCCCCATAATGACCTCTCAGCCTACACACAAGCATACATAGCTACGCCCTATGGCATATCCTAAACACACCCATACTGATGAAAAACATGACAAAAGAAGAATCTCTCGATAACAAATGTGGAATGATCGATCATCCAATGAGGACAAAACATATAAGGAAGCTCACTGTCATCCTCTAGACAAGCCTCACATCTGAGATAAGGTCTCCACATGATAGTATCCAAGTCATCAATCCGACAACGCCAGTAATCCAACTTACCCATGTGGGTCTGGATAATAATACCACTATAAATCAAAGCAATAGGCCAACCTAGCTGATGATCTCATGCTGCCACAGGACATGACACTGGGATATGCTCCCAAGTCTAAAGTTGTAATAAAATGGCTGCAATAGTCAAAGTGGTAGAATGTCTATACATAATAGTGTGCAACTCATGATATAACTGGGCCAATACATAGGAACCCTAGTGAAACTGATGAGGCTCTACCATCAAATCCTCCAAGATAGGACCCCACCCAGTAGCAAACCCATGTCCACACCTATCAGGAAGTAAGAAACCACTGATCACAGCACCTAGAATAGTTGGTAACATAGGGAAGGAAATGAACTGAGCCCGCTAGATATGTTGATCACTAATGGAAGCATCACCAAAGACTCATCGACATGTTGAGCCATCATTAACAGTATCATAGTAAACAAGCTCCCCTCTGGTAGGCAACCGTAGAATGCGATAGACATCCTCAGGTGTGATGGTCATCTCCCCCATGGGAAGATGAAAGGTGTTCTAGTTTGAGTGCCAACGCTCAACCATAGAAGTAATGAGACCTCGATTCACATGGAATCAAGGAAGATAGAGAAGAAAGGACAAACCACATCGAGAAATGTGATGATGGTCGACATCACTCAAATCAGGTATCATATCCTAGGACAAAGGATATGAACCCCGGATATGTAAAGACCCAAGATCCTCCTACAAAAAGAAAGTTCAAACACATCAGATTTGAAATCAGAAATTATGGGATTATTCTAAGTCAATCAAAAATTTATAAATCTATCCAACCACAATCAAATTTTGTGTTTCTACTCAGATAGAATGGAAAATTTATCATTACCCATCATCTAAATCTAGATTGATGGATGATATCCTAACTATAACTGATTCCTAATTGACACATCACAACTTGTTATAAAACTTCAAGATGGGGAACGTAACCTATCAAATGATCAACGACGTCAAAAAAATGAAATTTGGACTTAATAAAAAAATTCAAAAATTTTGCAAAGTGAAAGCGTTGTTTCATGGGGCAAAAGAGAAAAAAATCAAAAGTGCTACTTAAAGGTGTGAAAGCACTTATTAATGTTTTTGAAAAGCAACAAACTAATAAAAAGCATCCAAAAGGATAGTGAAAGCACTCCTATAAATTGTAAAAGTGCGAAAATGAACAAAAGCGCACATTAACATGGTAAAAGCGGAGAAGGGCTTGAAATAGGTGAGCGGAAGCACTCATCCAATTCATAGAAGTGCACATTAAAAGTGTGGAAGTGCACTTTCAAAGGTGAAAGTGCCCTTAAAATAGGCAAAAGCACCCATTCAAGGAAAAAAGGGCTATTTACCAAGAAAAATTTGAAAAAAGTTGAAATAAATGCATAAACGAAAAAAATAAAGAGGTACACAGACTCACCGGAGGTCTTGAGCCAGGCAGATGCTAATACCGGTGACATTTCTTGAACCAATGCTCACAAAGAGGGATAGACATCATGAAAAGGTAAAAGAGTTAGAGAGGGTAAAAGTCAAAAGTGGAGGTAAAAATGAATAGTAAAAAGGGATTTTGACCTCTTTATATAGCCTTTTTGACCTAAAAGAGGTAATTTTGACCTAAGAGAGGACCTTTTTATCCAAATTGACTTTATCATCAAATCAATTAATGTAGGGGCATTTGAAATTAAATGTACTAAACATCAATATCGGAAATAAAATCAAAATTTGCTAATAAAATTGAAATAAATCAACATCAAATTGACTTAAAATCATCGAGATTATCAAACAACGATCAAATTTTATTTCATTTATGAGGGGCATGCCATTGGAAATATCAAACATTAGCAATATCATCAAGAAGTGAGAAACCGATCATCAAATCAAAGTGAAAGCTTTTATTAGGAAATTTTTCATAATCAATCGAATGGGGCATCACATCAAGATCAATCATCAAATCAGGTATTGCATCTATTAATGTTTGTAGCTTCAGTTGTATGATCACTTAGAATACATATCATACTTAGATATTGATTAATAATAATATATTATATATATATATATATATATATATATCTATATATATATATATATATATATATATATATATATATATATATATATATATATATATATATATATATATATATATATATATATATATATATATATATATATAAATTATTAATATATATTATTCAAATGTATATTACTCTAATATATGATTAAATGAAACATTATAAAATGAATAGACATGTCCCATGAAGGGACATGTCTCTCATAGCCTCATTCCCAATATAAACAAGAGAGATTGTTGCATTTGGAAATGATATACTTGACATGCAATGCTATTACATTTGCAGTGATCTGGAAATTTCAACATGGTATCAGAGCCAGATTGCAAATGTGAAAGAATAGAAATGATAAAGAGGAAAATTAAAATAACTTGAACATTCCTTAGATTTTGTTTGATGTTGATGGCAATCATTCAAATTGAATAGCACACATCATTTTCTTTTCAGTCAGCGTAAAAAATTAAGAAGGAAGGAGTCAGTTGCCGTAATAAAAACTTAGCATGGCCAAAGGAAATCTTGACCCATCGATTACATGTTTTATTGTTAGAGATGCAACATGCAGGATGGTCTGGGGTGGATCCATCAAACTCCCAGATGGTTCGAATAATGATGCAGATCAATTTACAACACTATTATGGGGTTTGAGATTTTGCACTTGTAGTAACATTCAATCACTAGATATCAAACTTGGTACTCCCTTAATGTTGTCCATGTAGTCTCCTCTTGCTCAGCTCCAAGTTGGAAATCAAAGGCTTGGGTGGAGGCCATCTTAGAAGTAGCTGAAGATGTAGATTTCACCATTAAACATGTGTGTTGGAAATTTGGATGAGTTTATTACATGGATGTTGTCATTATGGCAACATATGACCCACATGAAGATCGCACAGGTCAGAGAGAAAGTATGACAAAGTGCATTGCAAATTTGTCTAAGTGTGAGACAGTGTTTTACCAGTGAACCTGGACATAGTTTTTGTTTGCAACATTGACTGGAGCAATTTCAGTGCTTGCACACTTGAACATAGACTCTATGATGTCTATTGATCACCCATCTTAGAGTGAAAGTCAGTATGGCATGTACGAAAGAAGTTATGATAGTTTTACCCAAGACAGTGTGAAGCCAACAGGACAGAATATGAAGACAGAACTAGTAAAGAGTTAAGGGATTATTTTGTTTATCAAAATAATGACTTAACAATATAAAGGGATGACATCCTAGATTTTAACTCTTGGAAAAATCTATTGGTATAAATATAAATGTAATTGTAATTGTAATAAAGTAGTAGTAGAAGTATTATTGAGAAAGAAGGACAAGTGATATGATGCAAAGTATATGAAGCATATGTAATAGCGATAGTGAAAGAGAAGTGAAGTGATATTGATGCAAGCAGTATAAGGTTATGTACCTTAACCTATTTTTTAATCAGTGTATATTGTACATTACTTGTTTGGGCAGTGGGCTCATCTAGTAACCACATTTTGTACTACCAACTCCTAACAGGGTTGAGGCTTCTAACAAGGCCTATAGTCCCTTAATCAGGATTGATACACTATATGATTGTAATAGACTCCTAACAGGGTCAAAATCCTTAACATGATACTTTTGATTAGTAGATCTTTATGGGTACCATCCCCATTGGGGTTTTCCCTTGGCCAGGGTTTCCTCGAGAACAAATAATGCGTTATGAGTTCTTTATTATTATGCATGTTGTTTAGCTTCTTATGTTATGCATGTATAAAGATAATCTGTTATATCCATAATTGGGAAAAAGATAAAGTTTATAGAATACTGATTCACCCTCCCCTCTGAGTATTTCCTATTTCTAACAATTGGTATCAGAGCTTAGTTACTCGGAAAAGAATCATTCAAGGAAAGCCTAGCAGCCTAAGTAAGATCTCTATGGATATGGATAAACTACAGAAGAATCTTGAAGAAGCTCTTGAATAGATTGACTTGCTTACTATTGAAAAAGATACTTTGAAAAGAAAGTATGATGAAGCAAAGAACCTCATTGATAAACTGAAAAATAAATTGGAAGATCTAAGATCTGAAAAGGAATCTGAAGTTTTTATTGAATATTGTAATGACAATTTGGAAAAATAAAATGAGATCCTTAAGGATGAACTAAAGATATCAAATTTGAAGCTTAGTTTGAAAGATGGAAATGGCAAGAATGAAGAAAATCTGAAATCTAAAAATGAAAGTCTAAAGATTGAAAATGAAGGACTAAAATCTAAACTTTCTAAAGTAACATCTGAACTTGCAAAAGTCAATTTGCAGTATGATGAACTTGAGAAATACAATAAGATTGTGAAAGGTGAACTGACTCAATCCAAACAACAACTTGAAAGGCTATATTGAACTAGTGAGAAGATTGATGAACAAATATCTTATCAAAAACCATTCTCTGATAAGACTGGTCTTGGATTCAACACTTTCAAAGAAAATAATGAAGGCAAGGAACCAGATCTGAAGATACTGAAAGCATGGATGAGAAGAAGCCTGATGAGATCAACAAATCTGAAGATACACCTAAAGAAGAAGAATCACCCAAAGGTATGCAAAGAGAATTCAAAGGCAGATGTTTTTCTTGTAATACTATTGGTCATATGAAGAGAGATTGCAAAAGTAAACAATTTAAACCTCTTAATGGTTATTGTTACAATTGTCATGGTTTTGGACATAGAGCTATTGAATTTAGGAACCCTAAATTTATTGAGAATAATGATGGTAGTAGAATGTTTAGAAATACTAACAATGCAGATAAGAAACCTATTGAAGATATGAAAAAAAGAAATGGAGTAGTATGTTATAGATGAAACAAGGTTGGACACATTGCTAGAAACTGTAGATCACAAATCAATAAACTTGGACCAAGATATGGAAATAATGGAATTGTTTGTTAGATATGCAACAAGATTGGACATACAACAAGCTTTTACAGAATGAACAACAGAGTTTTTCATCCTAATCCTAACCCCATAAATCATGCAAGAAGAAATGAAGATACTAGTAATAGTAAAAAAGGATCATGTAGTAATTTAGATTAAGTGAATTTTATCAAAAGCACAGATCAAGGAGACATTCAACATTGAAGGTAATAAAAAAGGTGAAGTATTGAAAGGTAAGAATGAATCTTTACTTGACCTATCTCAAAGTACTTAATTTATGTAAATTACAGTAGAATAGGAACTTAGATTTAGTATAGAAGTAGATATATGATGAATTAAGTCTTGTGCACTTAATGCAAGGTAGTTTATGATGTTCTAATGCTATGTTTAAGAGTGCAAAGAAAAATATTATGTTTACGAGATCACAAGAAGTTTTAAGTTTTGCAGGTTAGCAGAGACAACATTTTTGGAAAGACGTGGCAAAAGAATTGAATGCGATGTCAGATCTAAGTGAGATTGAATTAATAAAAGGTTATGATCAGTATTATTTGTTAGAAATAGGAAATACTAAGAGGGGGGGGGGGTGAATCAGTATTTCACAAACTTTTACTTTTGCCCACTTATGGATATAACAGATTACTTTAAAGCTTAAGAAACTAAATATCATACATAACAGTAAATGTAAAGAACTCATAACACATGATATGTTCTCAAGGAAACCATGGCCAATGGAAAACCCTAGTGGGGATGGTACCCACAAAGATCCACTAATCAAAAGATATCCTGTTAAGGATGTTGACCCTATTAGGAGCCTGTTACAATCATATAGTGTATCAGTGCTGGTTATGGTACTATAGGCCTTGTTAGAAGCCTCAATCCTGTTAGGAGTTGTAGATACAAATCCTGATTACTAGATGAGCTCACTACCCAAAAAATTAATGCAAATGTTTACTAATTACAATATGGTACTACTTACAACTTCGTATCAACAACTTTCATTGCTATCACAATATACAACTATCACAAGTTACATGCTACATTTCAAGTATGTTTGGTACATCTCTATTTATACAAGATAAAAACATAATATCTTTCTCTTGTCAGCTTGCATATATTTATCCAAGATTAAACATCTAGGATGTCATCTCTTTATAATATTAAGTCATTATTTTGACAAGAAAAATAATCCCTTAATTCATTTACTAGTTCTGCCTTCAAAACTGCTCTGTCGGCTGTACTCTATCATCGGTAAAACAATCATAACTTTGTATGTACTATCTGTACTCTTTTGCACACTAAGATGGGGTATCCTTAGAAACCATAGAGTCTATGTTCAGCTACACAAACTCTGATCATGCTCCAGTGAACATCGCCAAAACAAACTGTATCGGGTACTCTATCAAAAACACTGTTTCATACTTAGAAAATTTTAGTCTGTGATCTTCCATACTTACTTTCCAGATTATGTGATCTTCATAGGGAACATATGTTTCCATAGTGACAACATTCATGTACATACCTCAGCCAAATTGCCAACAATCTCCCCCTTTGTCATTGGTGGCAACATATGAGAAAATTGGCTAAGTGTACAAGTCAAAATCTCAAAATTGTATCAAAATTGTGGCCATAGTATAAAATAAGTATACTATCCTTATATCTCCTCAAAATATACACTTAATCTATAACACTTCATAATACTCCATAGAACTCCCCCTATGAGTATCCTTCCTTATCATATATAGACAATTTTCTAAGTATCTCTCCCCCTTTGACAACAATGACAAAATAAAGGGTGGAAAGGGATATACAAAATTGTGTCAAAAATTTTACCTTACTATCTTATTGCAAAGCCGGTAGGCTTGCAACACAATCTACAAAATCTATCTTTCAAGTCTCAAAATCTTTCTCCCATGCCTTTTTTATTGATTCTGCTACATTGAGTAAAGTACTCAATCCGTATGTTGCAATCTGACAAGCTTGAAGGGATTCAAAATTGAAATTCTGAAATGCTATCTTAGTAGTAAGACATTCTTCTAGCTACTCTTCTATTATAGTCAACTTGATTGAGACATGCTCTCTCAAGATGTTTATCCTGATAATTTTCTTGTTCTTCTCATCATTCAAAGTCTTTATCTCATCACATAATTTTTCTATCTTTTTCTCAACTGCACTGATCTTTATGTTTAGGTTGGCCAATGAGTTTGTCTCTGCTGTAATTTCATCTTTCTTCTCTTTTAGCTTCTTCTCTTCCTCAATTAAAATATTTTTATATTTTGTACACTGAATGTACAAACACTTTCCAGTCTCAAGATGTTTCCTTAAGTTCTTAATGTGTCTGTCAAGGCTGTCAATGTCATTTTTTATATTCTAACTTATATTCTACAACATCTGAGCTTCATAAGCTTCTTGATCCTTAACCTTAGCAATATCAGTCAAATTAGTGAACTCAACATCAAAAGAATTTATTGCCATCTTTGCTCTTTCAAGTGGGTCTGAATCAAAGACTTTTATAGATATAACACTTTGTAGCTTCTCAGTCAAATCTTTTAGGCTACCTTCCAAATTCATAACTTTCTTGTTCTTTCCAATAATTTTGTTCAAAGAAGTGATCAACTCTAATTGATCATCATCATCAACCTCCTTGCTCAAATCTTCAATCAATGTTCCTATTCCTTTCTCCTTTCCAATCTTAGGAGTAAGACTGATGTCTTCTTGTGTTTCAGTAGGTGTATGGGCCTCTATTTCCATTTGCACTTATGTTCGAGTAGACTCTGTTTCAATACTCTTTTCTTGCTCTCCCAAAACCAAATTGTCAACAATGTTATCCAAACTGTTGAGTACCGCATCATTTGAATCTAAAGTAACTTTTGTTCCTTCAATGTCCATAGATTCTATGCCAATGTTTATAGAAGGAGAGGGAATATCTTCAACTTCAACTACCTCTGTTGCTACCTCTACTTGTTCTAAACTCTGTTTCTCTACTGGTTCTGCAACTAATTGATCTTTGCTATCTTTTCCTGCTACCAAGTTTGCTAGCACTTGCACAACTGCCTCTTCAGTTTCAGTCTTCACTTGTTCATACTGACCTCCCATTATTTGTATAATTTTTCTTTTGGTTCTTAATAGGGTTTCAAGTGGCTTGAGGATCTACTTAAGGTGGTCATCATCTCTTATGTCACAGAACTATCTTATCACATTCTCTCTCATTTTAGCATCTTCTTCTTGTGCTTTCATCTTTCTTCTCACAAGTCTATTGTACAAATCTTCTGGTATCTTTCCATGAATAGTATCAAATTTCTTGTTTGCCAAAATCATATGTGTAACCATTGCATTCTCTAGATTTAATCTGTCAGAGGATCCATATAAATCATAGTATTTGTTAATTTTGGTAAAGTCTCCATACTGCATTATATCTTCATTAACTCTTTCTATCCTTTGTTTCCATGATTTCTTCTTTATTGTTACTTCATCATCTTTTATCTCTGCAACTCTTCTAGGTACTGGTGGAACAATTGTTTTTTGTCTTTTACCCAGTCCTGAAGCACTTGCCTTCATTCTTTTGTTTGGTGCTAAAAAAGAGGGTTTCTCTTTGTGACTAATTTCTTGCTCCTTCTCAGGTTCTTCAACCTTTACCTTAACTTGAATGGGTTCTGCACTTGATGCCAAAGGTGGGACTGATAGTATCTCACTCTGCCTTATTGCTTCTACAGTCTTTCTTGCAATATCAAATTCCTGCTCACTCATACCTGATTCTTTTAGAATTTTCTTTATTGTAGACTACACTCTCTTCTTTGATTGTTTCTCTTCCTTAAGTGTCTTTGCTGAATCAAAGTTTTCATCATAAGTTCCAAATCTATTTCCATGAGCATCCACTTTACTTTTCAACAATCTACTAACATATCCTTCTATTTCAATTTTAGAGATTTCATAGCCAAGAGGGTCTATGAATTCATGTCTAGGTTCTATTGCCTCAATGTAAGTGAAATTAGTATCAACCATAAAACATATATCATCTTTGTATTTCACAACTAGGGATGGAGGAATTCTTGATCTATTTACCACAATGTTCTGAAAAGTTTTCAACACTAACTTTACATTGTCATTAACCTTCTCAATAAGATGTTTCATGTAAACTTTATTGATTCTTACCATAGTATTCTCACCATCATTCCATTCAATAGTGTAAGGAAATCTTCTTAGCAAATGGAAGAACATTTAAGTAACCAATGAGGAAAATCTAAAGTGAGTGTATTTAGCTTTCTTTGTCTTTTCCAAATTCTCAAACAACTGTATTCTCAGAATTTCACACATATCCATAGGCTTCTTCTCCACACACATCAAATAAGTAATGTGTACCATACCTGCTAGCATATCATCTTCTCTAGAACTTCCACATAATTTTGTTGTCAAAATCTTACACAAGTATTTTACATCATCTTGCTTAATCTTACTAATGACTATACCTCTGCCATTGTACATTGAATCGGTGTTTTCAATCACAATCTTTCTCATGTTTTTCTCATTTAGTGGAATTGCACCAACTTTTGATAATTTGGTCACATCATGAATTAGGTCTACAGTTATGTCTATAACTCTATCTTCTAACAAAAATTTACCATTATTTATCCTACTCAAAATGATCTTAGTACACTCCTCATCATCAAATTCATATTTCATAGAGTACTCAATGATTTCATTGTTTTCTAGATGTTCATAACCTTGTTTCACTGACATATCTGAGTTGTACAATTTCTTATATTCACCATTAAAATTACTTTCCCTTAGGGTTTCATACTTGCATCCAAGATAACTTTTAACATTCTCTAAATGAAGAACTCTGTCTGGTACGGATGATAAAGCTAAAATAGCATCTCTTTTTGAGGGTTCAACTAGATATTTCTTAGTTCTAGGTCTATTCTTATCCTTAATGTTGTTAATCAATGACACATCCATGATTATATCTGATTACTTTAAGCTGATTCAAGATCTTAGTTGGCTAAATACCTTAAATTCACAAAATTAGGGCTTTCGCTAGATCAACACTTCAAACTTCTGCAAATCACTTCCAATCTTCTTTCTTCACTTTCCAAATCACTTCTAATCACTTGATAATCACAATAAATTTGATTTCAATCTTTTAATACTTAGCATTTACTCGATCTGACATCACATTCAATTCTTTTGCTGCTAAAATGCCAAAAAGTTGATTTTGTAAACTTGCAACCATAAATCTTCTTGCGACCTCGCAAAACACAATATTTATTTTTGTGCACTTAACCATAGCATTAGTATAACATAAAAAACCTTCATCTAACTATCCAAAACTTAACTCATTCAAAATATAATTCTACACTAATTCTAAGTTCCTAAACTACAGAAATTTACATAATTTAAGTGCTTAAAGAAGGGTTAGGTAAAGACTCATTCTTACCATCAGATACATTACCTTCCTGATTACCTTCAGTGTTGAATATACCTTCTTGATCTATGCCTTTAACAAATTTTACTTCATCTTCATTGCTACAACAACCTTTCTCTTTGTTTCTTGCATTTTCATTCCTTCTTGCATAGTTTCTAGGGTTAGGGTTATGATGATAACCTCCATTGGTCATTCTGCAAAATCTTGTTGTGTGTCCAATCTTGTTACATATCTGACAAATGATTCCATTGGTTCCATATCTAGGTGTTTGCTGATTGATTTGTGTCCTGCAATTTCTAGTAATATGTCCAATTTTGTTGCATTTGAAACATACTATTCCATTTCCTCTTTTCACGTCTTCAGTTGATCTCTGATCTGCATTGTTAATATTTCTAGGCATTCTACTATTGTAACTATTCTCAATAACTTTAGATCTTCTACATTCAATAGCTCTATGTCCAAAACCATGACAATTATAACAATAACCATTGAGAGGTTTGAATTGTTTACCTATACAATCTCTCTTCATATGACCAATAGTATTACAAGAAAAACATCTACCTTTGAATTCTCTTTTCATACCTTTGGATGGTTCATCTTTCTTTGGTTGTTCTTCTTGCTTCAGTGATTCTTCTTGCTTTGGTGATTCTTCTTGCTTAGGTGCATCTTCAAATTTGTTTTCATCTAACTTCTTTCCTTCACTGCTTTCACATACATTCAAATCTGGTTTCTTGCTTTCACTAACTATCTTCAATATGTTAAATCCAAGACCAATTTTGTCATAGAATGGTTTTCCATAAGATACTTTCTCATTAATATTTTCACTATTTGAATATAGTCTCTTAAGTTGTTGTTTGGATTGAGTCAATTCACCTTTCACAATCTTGTTGTATTTCTCAAGTTCATCATACTGTAATTTGACTTTATCAAATTTGGATGTTACCTTGCCAAGTTTAGATTTTAGATCTTCATTCTCATTCTTTAAATTTTCATTCTCAAATCTTAGATTGTCATTTCCATCTTTCAAGCTAAGCTTCAGATTTTCTATCTTCAATTCATGTTTAAGGATCACATTTTCTTTTTCTAAATCATCACAGTCTTCAACAAGAATTTTAGATTCCTTCTCAGACTTCAAATCTTCTATCTTACCTTTCAATTTGTCAATAATATTCTTTGCATCATCATACTTTCTTTTTAGAGTGTTTCTTTCATCAGTAAGCATATCAATTTGTTCAAGAGCTTCTTCAAGATTCTTTTGTAATTGATCCATATACATAGAGACCTTACTCAAGCTACTAGGCTTTCCTTGAATGTTCCTTCTCTAAGTAACCTAGCTCTGATACCAATTGTTAGAAATAGGAAATACTGAGAGGTGGGGGTGAATCAGTATTTCACAAACTTTTACTTTTGCCCACTTATGGATATAACAGATTACTTTAAAGCATAAGAAACTAAATAGCATACATAATAGTAAATGTAAAGAACTCATAACACTTGATATGTTCTCGAGGAAACCCTAGCCAAGGGAAAACCCCAGTGGGGATGGTACCCACAAAGATCCACTAATCAAAAGATATCCTGTTAAGGATGTTGATGCTGTGAGGAGCCTATTACAATCATATAGTGTATCAGTCCTGGTTAAGGGACTATAGGCCTTGTTAGAAGCCTCAACCCTGTTAGGAGTTGTAGATACAAAACCTGATTACTAGATGAGCTCATTGACCAAACAAGTAATACAAATGTTTACTAATTACAATATGGTACTAATTACAACTTTTCATCAACAACTTTCACTGCTATCACAATATACAACTATCACAAGTTACATGTTACATTTCAAGTATGTTCGATACATCTCTATTTATACAAGATACAGACATAATATCTTTCTCCTATTTGATTGCATATCTTTATCCAAGATTAAACATATAGGATGTCATCTCTTTATAATATTAAGTCATTATTTTGACAAGAAAAATTATCCCTTAATTCATTTACTAGTTCTGCCTTCAAAACTGCTCTGTTGGCTATACTGTGTCATCGGTAAAACAATCATAACTTTGTCCGTACTATCCATACTTTTTTGTGCACTGAGATGGGGTATCCTTAGACACCATAGAGTCTATGTTCAACTGTGAAAACTCTGATCATGCTCTAGTGAAGGTCACCAAAAAAAACTGCATCGGTTGGTCTGTCAAAAACATTGTTTCATACTTAGACAATTTTAGTCTACGATCTTCCATACTTACTTTCCAGCTTATGCGATCTTCATAGGGAACATATGTTGCCAAAGGAAAACATTCATGTACATACCTCAGCCAAATTTCCAACATTATTTGATCATCAAAGTGAATTCAAGTGTCAAGGAGATCAAAGAGCAGTGATTGAAAGCATTTTACTAGGATTTGGAGAAGAATTTTGTGCCGAATCTATGCAAGCCCTAAAATCATGAAACTAATGTATTTTACTTGACAAACCTTTGAATTAGTAAAGGAATTTGAAGAAATCATGGATTTTTTCCTTAATATACAATGTTAGAGATAAGAATAGACCTAAATTGAAAAGGGAACCAGTAGAACCCTTGGAAGAAGACCCTAGGTTTGCATTATCATCCGTACCAGATGGAGTTTTACATTTAGAGAATGTTAGAAGTTATCTTGGATGAAAACTAGAGACAGTAAATGATAGTGATTTCACAGATGAATATCAAAAGATTTTCAATCAGGATATGACATTGAAACAAGGTTTTGAATATTTGGAACATAATGAAATTGTCAAATATGGATTACAGTATGAATTTGATAATGAAGAATGCACTAAGATTATCTTCAGCAGAATTCATAATGGAAATTTTTGGCTAGAAGATAGAGTGATAGATATTACAACTGATTTCATTCTTGAAGTCACTGGATTATCTAAAACTGGAGCTATTCCTTTTAATGAGAAAAACATGAGGAAAATAGTCATTGAAAACATGGAATCATCCTATAATGGTAGAGGAATTATGATTAGTAAGATAAAACAAGATGATGTGAGATACTTATGCAAGATCCTAACTACTAAGTTTTGTGCAAATTCAAGAGAGGATGACATGGCCGCTGGAATGGTACATGCAGCTTATGTTATGTGCGTTGACAGGGTACCAGTTGATATGTGTGAAATTCTTAGAATTCAATTGTTTGAGAACTTGGAAAACATCAAGAAAACTAAGTATACATAGTTTAGGTTCTCATCCCTAATCACATATATGTTCTTTCATCTTTCAAGGAGATTTCCTTACACCATAGGAAATGAATGGAATGATGGAAAAAATACAATGGAAAGGATTAATGTAGTATACATAAGGCATGTTATTGATAGTGTTAATGAGAGTGCAGTACTTGTTATTAAGAAATTTTAGAATATTGTGTCTAGCAGATCAAGGATCCCTAAGTCTCTTGTTGACAAATATAAAGATGATATATGTTTTATGGTGGATACTGACCTTAACTATATTGAAATAGTAGAGCCTAGAATAGAGTTCATAGACCCTCTTGGCTATGAAATATCTGAGGTAGAGACTGAAGAGTATGTTAGCAGACTATAGAAGTGTAAGTTGGACACTCAGTGTAATAGGTTTGGAACCTTTGAGGAGAACTTCAACTTGATAAAGATTATAATTGAGAGAAGCAGTCTAAGAAGAGAGTTGAGAGCAACATTAAGAAAATCCTAAAAGATACAGGAATGACAGAGAGAGAGTTTTTGGTATCAAAGCAGATAGTAGCAGCAATCAAAGAGAGTGGACAAAAGGAAGTTTTGTCTATCCCTCCTTTATCATCAATTGTAGTGCAATAGGAAGAACCACAAGTAAAGGTGAAAGTGGAAGTACCTGAGAAGGACATAGAAACAAAGATGTCTACTAGATCCACTTCCTCCACACCTAGAAAAAGAGTTAAGGAGAGTGCCACTGGACCAGGAAAGAGACATAAAACTCTAGTGCAACCAATTCCAAGAAAGATTGTAGAAGTTAAAGATGATGTCACTACTAAGAAGAAAGCTTGGAAACCAAAAGTTGAAAAGCTTAATGAGTAGATTATTGAGAATGGTGACTTTGCAAGAATGAAGAAATATTATCATCTTTATGAATATACTGATAGAATTAATATGGAGAATGCAGTTGTGAAGCATATGATCTTGACTGGAAAGAAGTTTGATACTATTCAAGGATAGATACCTGATGATCTACACAACAAAATTCTAAATAGGAAGAAGAGAGCATCAGAGGAAGAGACAGCTATCAAAGAAAAGCTTGTGAGGAAGCTTTGTGAAATAAGAGATGAAGCTCAGTTCAATCAGATCATGAAATCCCTAAGCACCCATCTAAGAACCAAAAGGAGAACAATTCAGATTATGGGAGGCAGGTATGAAGAAGTAAATTCTAAGACTGAATAGGCAATTATCAAGGTTATGGTAGAATGTGTTGGAGAATCATTAGATGCAGTAGAGCAAGTAGGTGAGGAAGTACAAGAGGACATTACCTCTTCTCCAATTATTAATATTGAAGATGAAACAATGAATGTAGAAGGTACAAAAATCACCTTGGATACTTATGAAAATGTATTCAAGAATTTGGAGAACATTGTTGACAATTCAGCCTTTGAAAAATAAGAAGCTACAAAAGAAGAAGAGATGACAGAGACCACAGTTGTAGAACCACCAATTACAGAAGAACAAATTCTCATTCCCACCAAAGAAGATATTAGTCTTACTCCTAAGACTAGAAAGAATACTCAAATTGGATCTATGATTGAGCATTTGGGAAACGAAGTAGATGATGATGATCAGTTGGAATTGATTACATCCTAGAACAAAATAATTGGTAAGAATAAGAAGTTGAAGAGTCTTGAAGGGTGTCTAAAGGAACTAACTGAGAAGTTAAAAAGTACTGTGACTACACAAATTTCAGAAGCAGACCCTATGGAGAAGGAAAAGAAGGTAATGAGCACCTTTGATAATGAATTCACAAACCTAGCTGATATTGCAAAAGTGAAAGCACAAGTAGACTACGAGGCTAGAATTATTTTCAACATCGGTTAGTATACAAAATTAGAGACTTTGACAGCTGAGGAAGATCAAAAGATAAAGTTAAAGGAAGCAGAAATTCTGAATGAAACAAACTTTATGTCTAGCCCCAATATGAAGGTTTGTGATGTTGAGAAGAAAGTTAGGAAACTTTATGTTGAAATCAAAGTTGTGCAAGATGAGAGAGATAGGAAATTGAGAAGATACACTCTTTTGAGAGAGCATGCTTCTATGAAGTTGAGCATAATTGAAGAACAGTTGGAAGAATGTCTTTCAGCAAAGACATCTTTTCAGAAATTTAACTTTGAAAACCTCCAAGCATGTGAAATTGCTTCTTATGGACTAAGCGCACTACTTAATGTGTCAGATTCCATTAAGAAATCATGGGAGAAGGAGATAGAAGCCATGAAGAAAAAAATTTAGATTGTGTTGCAAGCCTACCAACTTTGCAATAAATGAATTGAGGTATATCTTTTTGTAATACAATTTTTTGACCCTCCCTACCTTATTTTGTCATTGTTGTCAAAGGGGGAGAGATATATAGAATAAAATTGATAGTATATGATAAGGGTTGTTACTCTTAGGGGGAGTACTATATTAGAGAAAATAATTTTTGAGGAGTTATAAGGATAGTATGTATTTTATACTATGGCCACAATTTTGAGATTTTGAGTTGTACACTTAGCCAATTTTCTCATATGCTGCCACCAATGAAAAAGGGGGAGATTGTTGGAAATTTGGCTGAGTTAATTACATGGATGTTGTCATTATGAAAACATATGATCCACATGAAGATCACACAGGTCAGAGAGCAAGTATGACATAGTGCATTGCAAATTTGTCTAAGTGTGAGACAGTGTTTTACCAGTGAAGCTGGACATAGTTTTTGTTTGCGACATTGACTAGAGTAAGTTCAGTGCTTGCACACTTGAACATAGACTCTATGATGTCTATTGATTACCCATCTCAGAGTGCAAGTTAGTATGGCATGTCTGAAAGAAGTTATGATATTTTTACCGAAGATAGTGTGAAGCCGACAAGATAGAATATGAAGACATAACTAGTAAAGAGTTAAGGGATTATCTTTTTTATCAAATAACAAATTAAAAATATAAAGGGATGACATCCTAGATGTTAAATCTTGGAAAAATATATTGGTATAAATATAATTGTAATTGTAATTGTAATAAAGTAGTAGTAGAAGTATTATTGAGAAAGAAGGACAAGTGATATGATGCGAAGTATATGAAGCATATGTAATAGTGATAGTGAAAGAGTAGTGAAGTGATATTGATGCAATTAGTATAAGGTTATGTACCTTAACCTATTTTTTAATCAGTGTATATTGTACATTACTTGTTTGGGCAGTGGGCTCATCTGGTAATCACATTTTGTACTAGAACTCCTCACAGGGTTGAGGCTTCTAACAAGGCCTATAGTCCCTTAATCAAGACTGATACACTATATTCTTGTAATAGACTCCTAACAGGGTCAACATCCTTAACATGATACTTTTGATTAGTGGATTTTGTGGGTACCATCCCCACCAAGGTTTTCCCTTGGCCAGGGTTTCCTCAAGAAAAAATAATGTGTTATGAGTTCTTTATTGTTATGCATGTTGTTTAGCTTCTTATGTTATGCATGTATAAAGATAGTCTGTTATATCCATAAATGGGAAAAAGATAAAGTTTTTAGAATACTAATTCACCCCCCCCTATCAGTATTCCCTATTTCAAACAATGTGTACAGGGAATCCAATCGTGATGTGGACTTTCTGGCCAATGTTGTCATATCTCAGATTGAGGCAGAGATCTTTTCCAATCCATAGACAGATGAGATGGATTTTCACTACAAGATGGTACCATTATTTAGCTTGAATCATATATAATATCTTGAGTTGGTAGGATGTCACTTCAAAATGTGTTTGCAAGGATGGTAGACAAATTTTCTATGGTGTTCGATGGTTCTTGATTGTGAATTCTGTAGAGGGTGGATAATCCTTCTAAACATTTTTGGTTATCTAAACATCGCCTATGCAAGGTTTTCTCATCGATGAAGATGACATAGAAGTGGGTGTTTATTCCCATCTTTGGTTTTGTTTGTAGTGAGGATGCAGATACTTGTCTATAGAAGATTTTTCTGATTAGTGGTGATGTTGTGATGGAAGCCTTCAAATCAATTTTGGGGGATGCTTTGTAATGCACAGAGGATCAAGTTCACAAAGTGTTTATCTGCACTTGTTTCATGCCATGATGTCTTAGATCTCCTGCCATGGTTTCACAGGAGCTCCAAAACCTGGGGCAGCTCTGCTACTGTAATCTTCTAAAATTGCATGCATGGTACATGGCAAAAAAATAAAAAATGGTGAGGTACATAAATTATTTGATGACTACCTCAACAGGGTACAATACCATCGAATGTGGTAATTGCAAGTGGCATAGAAGTGTTTTGTTGGTGTCTTCAACATCTATGTGTATACCCACCTCATAGATAAATATTTGAACATAACTTAATCCCCTTTTACAAATTTGACATATGTATCATATAGAAGTGAACAGTGACTATGAAAGGCTTGACTATCTTATAATATACTAGCTCGATAGTCCTATAGCAAGATAGGAATATTTTAGAAGGCTCATGTATAGTTATGAACTCCATGGTTTATCAGAACACTCCACAAGGATCCCCTTCGATGAAGGTATTGGATGTTGATGTTAGCATCAGGATGACAATATAAGTTTGTGGAAGAAACTACCTGAGGCTAGTAATATTTGGCAATAAGAGATAAGTATTTCTATTCTTCAATAATGTTTATAAATTTTGAGTCATTAATTCATTCCATAACATCGGGATAGAAAATCTTTTATACTTCTATAATTAATATTTTCCTTCAGGATAGTTTAGTTTTATGAACTAATTGTAATCTCTCTTTGAAGTGCATTAAGGACAAATCTAGAAGCATACAAGATTGCATTCAAGGGAGAAAGAACTTAATGCCTACAGCTATGGAACTAAGTTGAGAGTTGATATCAGAATCAGAGGGAGTCTGACAATCCATTATAGACAACCTTGAAAAAAAAAAAAAAAAGAGGTCAGGAGGTTGATGCACGAACTTGAGCTTTAGAGGGAGCAACTACAAGATCTGCATCTATGAACTTCTAAGGATCCATATTTAGAGGGAGTTTGACACTTTATCTATTAGAAGGAAACCTTGGATGAGAAGGTCATAAGGTTTATATCACATTCAGAAGAAGTCTGATGAACCATCAGAGGAAACCTTGGACGAGAAGGTTAAATGTTGATGTTAGTACTTAGAGGGAGTCAGTATAATATCTAGAGGATATGCCTTAATTTCCAAGGATCTTGGTCATATTGATTCAGAGGGAGTAAACCATATCATGATGGTTTCCCTAGTGACTAGTAAACTATGAAAGGAGAATAATTGTGATTCAAATGATGAAATTCCATGTATGTGAACTAGAAGGCTTTTATGTAGATATCTAGGTCATTCCTAGATAGATGGTTGGAAATTCAAAAAAAGAGCTTAATGTAGACTAAACAAGAAAGAAATGACTTTCTCACAAAAGGTTAATATTAGATTCAAAGGGAGAATGATCTAGTTCATCTAAAATAACCTTGGACAAGGAGGTGAGGAGGTTCTTACAAGACCTTAAAGGAAGCATCTAGAGGACTATGATCATGAGATTGAGTCTCATGTGCGCTGGCTGAAATGCCTTTATGCTATCTCCTAGAGGTGATACAAACTATATAAGAGAATATCAATATGCCATTCAAGGTACATTATCCCTACAAAACATATGGCTGATATTCTCACCAAGTTTCTTGCTAGAGGTAAGGTTGTGTACCTTTGAGATAAACTTGGCATGTTGGAGAATGAATCCTTAGATGAAAAGGAGTTTCATCTATTATCTTGTATATTATTGAATTCTTCTCCTTGAGAGAGAAGTCTAAGGTGAAAGCCCTTGTTTCCACCCTTTGGGATGAGCCATGATGGATCCACCCTTTGACATGAGTCAAGGTGGATTTCACGTGTGTGACTCCAAGACTTATGGGCCCTCCTGTGAAGATTGGAGAAAGGTGAAAACTTTTCAACAATGAACACTTGTAATTGATGATTACAAGGTGACGATCTTGTAATGGGGATTTGTTATGGTAGACAGTTATATGTTTATGCACATACCATAATAGGGTTATATGTAAATGTAATGTAATGTTCTTAGTTACTATATCCTTATATCATAATCTGAGGTGATATGAAAATTAGGTATCACGATCTAAGGTGATTCCTCATATCAAGGTGGTATGAAAATTAGGTATCATGATCTAAGGTGATTCCTCATATCAAGGTGGTATGAAAATTAGGTATCACAATCTAAGGTGATTCCTCATATCAAGGTGGTATGAAAATTAGGTATCATGATCTAAGGTGATTCCTCATATCAAGGTGGTATGAAAATTAGGTATCACAATCTAAGGTGATTCCTCATATTAAGGTGGTATGAAAATTAGGTATCATGATCTAAGGTGATTCCTCATATCACATGTTAGGTGATATGTAAAATTGGGTATCACATGTCAGGTGATTCCTCATATCATATGTTAAGTGATATGTAAAATTGGGTATCACATGTCAGGTGATTCCACATATTGAACATGTTAAGTGATATTGAAAACTGGATATCACATGTTAGGTGATTCCTCATATCACATGTTGGGTGATATTGAAAAATGGGTATCGCATGTTAGGTGATTCCTCATATCACATGTTAGGTGATATGTAAATATGGGTATCATGTGTTAGGTGATTCCTCATATCACATGTTAGGTGATATGTAAAACTTTGTATCACATGTTAGGTGATATTTAAAGCTTGGTATCACATGTTAGGTGATACTTCATATCATGAATTATGTAATATATGACTTCTTAGTATCCATATGAATCATATTAGGATCCTTCTAAACTTAGTATTACATACCGATTGGACCCTATGAAACATATCACATAGTGACATGTCTCTACATAACTTAGTATCCATATGACAGACATCATGAGACATATTGTCATTAGACATAGCATGGATATTTATGAGCTATGGTGAACATCATGTGATTTGATATTCTTGCATATACCATATCTCTTAATATCACAATGGGGTGATATCTTCTCTCTTTCAAAATTAATGATTTATTACCTTGATGGATTTTATCTTCTCTAGCTAAGAGGGAGTGCTGATGTTTTGTATGGCTATAGTTAGGGTCATATGTGTTGACAAGGGAGACCACAACACATTCTGTTTGATCATCCTCCCTAGCTAAGAAGGAGTGTTAATGTTTGTAGCTTCAGTCGTATGATCACTTAGAATACATATCATACTTAGATATTGATTAATAATATATATATATATATATATATATATATATATATATATATATATATATATATATATATATATATATATATATATATATATATATATATATATATATATATATATATATATATATATATATGTATATATATATATATGTATATATATATATATGTATATATGTATATATATATTAATATATATTATTCAAATGTATATTATTCTAATATGATTAAATGAAACATTATAAAATGAATAGACATGTCCCATGAAGGGACATGTCTCTCATAGCCTCATTCCCAATATAAACAAGAGAGATTGTTGCATTTGGAAAAGATATACTTCACATGCAATGCTATTACATTTGCAGTGATTTGGAAATTTCAACAGCATCAAAATTTTTCATCAAAAAAATGATCATATCGAGGATCCATCATCAGAATGACCATCAAAATCAAAAAACATATCAGAATGATCATCAGAACCACATCAATTGAGAGTTTCATATCAATCAAAATTTGCATCAAATTCGTATCAAACATCAAAGATGAACCATCAATGAATCAGGACCTATCATCAACAATATCAGAGTATTCTTTGAATCAACATGCTTCGCACATCAACTCAAAGAGGGGCATTTGTAATCACCTAAAAATGGACAAAGATAATTCAATGATAAATCAAGTCAAATAAAAGCAAATCAAGGACAAAATTGAAGTAATTAAATCACAATGTATAATTAGCCAATCAAAATTAAAATCAAGTCTTAATTCGAGATAAATCAAAATTGAGAGTGTTTTAATCAAATGCAATCAAATCAAAGTACAATTAAATCAAATAATTCTATAGTCTTGGATTAAATCAAATTCAACCCATTCAAGGGATACATGGCTAAAATAAATCAATTAAATTAATTAATAAATCTCAATTACTCTCAACAACCCAAAAGGAGAGGGAATTCAATCAACCTATGAGATTTAAGGAAAGGCATTCACATGGATCAAGCCAAATTCAATCTCAATCACTCAAAGTGAAAGAGAATCTTGACCATTGATCTTGTCTACTTGTCCCAAGCTTTGAGGACACAAACTTTGCATTGTCTTCAAAGGGTGGAACCAAAGACTCAACCAAGGCTTAATCATGATCAACTACACTACACTCCCTACCATTGGAAAAATCTATAAAAAGAAGGCCTAAATTTTGTTGGAAAAATGGTTAGTGCTCCCCTCAGGATTCATGACATGGCTTAATCACCTCCTATGTCTTCTATAAGTCTAGTGGTTGTATCGGGCGTTAATAGGTCGATCTTTTGGTGCAACGACAACTAGTACTTGTAACAAGTGGTATTAGAGCTTGGTCATAGGTTTGAATCCCCTAGCATAATGTTGAGGGGGAGATTGTTGGAAAAATGGTTAGCACTCCCCTCAAGATTCGTGACATGGTTTAACCACCTCCTGTGTCTTCTATAAGTCTAGTGGTTGTATCGGGCATTAACAGGTCAATCTTTTGGTGCAACGACAACTAGTACTTGTAACAAATTCATCATAATGAATAACTACACATTTGAGAATTGCATTGAGCCTCTTGCAATTTGAGCTTAGAAAGGAAATTTAGACTTAATTTATCTTTCAAATTGGAATTGAACAATTAGCTTTAGCTTTAATCATTTATCTTCCTCATTCTAGGACTGTCATTAATGGAAGCTTGTTGAGAGCTTTGCATTAACATTCCTAGCTAGAGAACCATAGGATGCTTAATTATTTATTTTTAGCTTAAATAGATTTCTTCATTATGGTTTATTTAGTTTCTATTTCATTTATTGTCAATACTAATTCTATGAAGATACTATTTCTGGTATACAGACATCAATCATTCTAACTGTTTGAGTCTCCTGACCAATTTGTTGTTACTTCACTTGTTTAGTAAGATGTTGATTATTTTTAGATAGATATGATATGGTTCTTTCAGAGGCAACAAATATACTTCTAGATCCAAATCCAAATCCTTCAAATGTATCCTCTATCTCTTCTTCATGATAATTAGTCTCATTGTACCAAAATGTCATATCCTTTCTTTTGACCAGTAACTCTCTCAATTTTTCTTTGGCTTCCTTGAATTGTTCAATGTAGATCTGGATCTATAATTTATGATTCAAAATATTCTTGTCAATCTTATACCTCTCCATCTTTAGATCTTTTCTTTTCAGTCATTAAAATTCCTCAACAAGAGAACTATCTTTGATACCAATTGTTGGAATTACAGAAAGGTGTGTACTGAGAGGGGACAAGTGAATTAGTACCTTAAAAATAATTTCAAACTGAATCCTTGTAAACATGTATATCAAAAACCAACTACATCATTTGTATTCACCATACATCCAATGATATAACTCAAATGTAAATGAATTTAATATAATCAATAAAGCATTCATGAAACTTCATACACATAACACATGTATTTTGGTATCGTATAAACCCTTGTTAAAAGGTAAAAACCGTGGTGTGGATGACACCCACAAAGATTCACTACTGTAGTAAAAAAATTGTCTATTAAGGCTACAAAGATTTGATCACTTCTGGTGATCTTACCCTGTTAGGAGTAACAATAAGATCAACTAGATCTTTCTGGTTAGAGGATTTTAGCAAAACAATATTTAATTGTGCACTCGGTTAAAAGATTTTACAAAAGAACTCTTAAGTCTAATCTGTTAAGAGATTTAAGGTCTGCTACAATGGTTCAAAAGTAAAAGTAAAATTGATCTTTAAATAGAAACTAATCTTTCCTGATATTAGATATGTTATGTACTTATATGTTATCACCTTAATGTGATTGATCTCTTTTGTGAATTATGTTTGATAGCCTTATGTTTCTGATAAACTATATGCTCTGTTAGTGCTTGTCAATCATAACACTACCTGATCTTCAAATGTCTTCCAATGGTGGCTAGTGCATGTGTGATTCATGTCAAAATGACATCTATACAATATTTTATACCAAACTGATTTGACCTAATTAGGGTTTATAAACTATCTTAGAAAACCTAAGATCAACATTGTAAATGAATAACCTAGATCATATTTACCTAGGAATCATCAATAGTTAAATGATTACATCCATACTATATTTCATGTCGATCTTGGTAAACCATTTTCCTTATAGTTTGTGCCATTCCAAACTGCTATATTATTTCCTGTTTCACTCGGTAATTAATTGATGCTTGATTCATATGAATGCTTGGTGACTACCATGTTTGGTACTCTGTAATCATCTAGCTGGGTAAAAGTGCTCGGTCAAAACCATATTCGGTTATCATAGTGATCTGTCTTGTGTTCTTCTCAATGTCTAGGTTTTGTGTATTGACCAATTATGATGTCTCGTCTCCTTTACCGACTGTATGTCTGAATGATACTAAACCATTAAGTCTCTTAGGAGTAACACCAACATGTTCTATTGTTTACTTTCACACATTTTCTTTTCATGATAAAACTCAGTAATGAATACACAGTTTGTATAATGTGAATCTTCCTACGATAAATTATAAAACTTAACATTATAATTTTTCAAACTATACTCGAAACAAACCCAAATAACAATTAAAAGAAACTTCTATACCACTCTTGTTTTATATGGAGAATGGTGACATCTTGTTCTTCTACCTTACTTTTTAGGTCAAACCAATTATGAGCAACTTTAAAAAATAAATCATAAGAACTTCTATTAAGAAAAAAAATAGAATTGCAAATATTGCAAAGACCACCCCACAAGGACAATGAATTGACCTAAAATGAATGAGAATGAAAGATATTTCCCAGTTTGGATTGAGAGAAATATTCCAATATGGCAAGTCTCTACTTTTATTTTTGCTACACGTGCACTCATTTTTTTTTCTCAATTTGTTAGCTGAGACAGTGACTTATGTAAGCAGTCTACCATAACTATAAACTGTGGAGAAAAATTCCACCACAGAGCTACAAAGATTAGATCACTTCTGGTGATCTTAACTCATTATGAGTAATAATAAGATTAGCTAGATCTACCTGGTTAGAGGATTTTAGCAACACAATTAAGTGTGCACTCAGTTAAGAGATTATACAAAAGAACTGTTAAGTCTAATTTGTTAACAGATTTAAGGTTTGCTACAATGGTTCAAAAGTAAAAGTAAGATTGATCTGTAAATAGCAACTAATCTTTCCTGATATTAGATCTGTTATATACTTATATTTTATCACCTTAATGTGATTGATCTCTTCTCTGAATTCTATTTGATAGCCTTCTATTTCTAATAAACTGTATTCTCTGTCAATGCTTGTCAATCATAACACTATCTGATCTTCAGATGTCTTCCAATGACGGCTACTACATGTCTGATTCATGTCAAAATGACATCTATACAATATTTTATATCAAATTGATTTGACCTAAGAGGGGTTTAGACACTATCTTAGACAACCTAATATCAACGGTGGAAATGAATAACCTAGATCATCTTTACCTAGGAATCATCAATATTTAAATGATTGCATCTATATTATATTTCATCTCGATCTTGGTATACCATTTGTCTTGTAGTTTGTGCCATTCCAATTTGCTATGTTGTTTCATGTTTCACTCAGTAATTAACTGGTGCTCAGTTCATATGAATGCTTGGTGACTACCATGCTCAGTACTCGGTAATCATCTACCTGGGTAAGAGTGCTCGGTGAAAACTATATTCAGTTATCATAGTGATCTGTCTTGTGTTCTTCTCAATGTTTAGGCTCTGTGTATTGACCAATTGTCATGTCTTGTCTCCTTTACCGACTATATGTCTGAATGATACTAATGACAACCATTAATGTTATTAGGAGTAACACCAACATGTTCTATTATTTACTTTCACACATTTTCTTTTCATGATAAAACTCAGTAATGAATACACAGTTTGTATATTGTAAATCTTCCTAATATAAATTTTAAAACTTAACATTACTAGTTTTCAAACTATACCTGAAACAAACCCAAATAACAATTGAAAGAAACTACTATACCTCTCTTGTTTTATATGGAGAATGGTGATAGCTTGTTCTTCTACCTTACTTTTAAGGTCAAACCAATTATGAACAACTTTAAAAAATAAATCATAAGAACTTCTATTAAGAAAAAAAATAGAATTGCAAATATTGCAAAGACCACCCCACAAGGACAATGAATTGACTTGAAATGAATGAGAATGAAAGATATTTCCCAATTTGGACTGAGAGAAATTTTCCAATATGGCAAGTCTCTACTTTTATTTCTGCTACACGTGCACTCATTTTTTTTTCTCAATTTGTTAGTTGAGACAGTGACTTATGAAAGGAGTCTATCATAACTATAAACTGTGGAGAAAAATTCCACCACAGAGCTACAAAGATTTGATCACTTCTGGTGATCTTAACCTGTTATGAGTAACAATAAGATTAGCTAGATCGACCTAGTTAGAGGATTTTAGCAACACAATTAAGTGTGCACTTGGTTAAGAGATTTTACAAAAGAACTGTTAAGTCTAATATGTTAAGAGATTTAAGGTTTGCTACAATGGTTCAAAAGTAAAAGTAAGATTGATCTATAAATAGCAACTAATCTTTCCTGATATTAGATCTGTTATGTACTTATATTTTATCACCTTAATGTGATTGATCTCTTCTCTGAATTCAGTTCGATAGCCTTTTGTTTCTGATAAATTGTATTCTCTGTCAATGCATGTCAATCATAACACTATCTAATCTTCAGATGTCTTCTAATGACGGCTACTACATGTGTGATTCATGTCAAAATGACATCTATACAATATTTTATATCAAACTGATTTGACCTAAGAGGGGTTTAGACACTATCTTAGAAAACCTAAGATCAACGGTGGAAATGAATAACCTAGATCATGTTTACCTAGGAATCATCAATAGTTAAATGATTGCATCTATATTATATTTCATCTCGGTCTTGGTAAACCATTTGTCTTGTAGTTTGTGCCATTCCAAACTGCTATGTTGTTTCATGTTTCATGTTTCACTCAGTAATTAACTGGTGCTCGGTTCATATGAATGCTTGGTGACTACCGTGCTCGGTACTCGGTAATCATCTACCTGGGTAAGAGTGCTCGGTCAAAACTATATTCGGTTATCATAGTGATCTATCTTGTGTTCTTCTCAATGTCTAGGCTTTGTGTATTGACCAATTGTCATGTCTTGTCTCCTTTACCGACTATATGTCTGAATGATACTAATGACAACCATAAATGCTATTAGGAGTAACACCAACATGTTCTATTGTTTACTTTCACACATTTTCTTTTCATGATAAAACTCAGTAATGAATACACAGTTTGTATATTGTAAATCTTCCTATTATAAATTGTAAAACTTAACATTACAAGTTTTCAAACTATACTTGAAACAAACCCAAATAATAATTGAAAGAAACTGCTATACCTCCCTTGTTTTATATGGAGAATGGCGAGAGCTTGTTCTTCTACCTTACTTTTAAGGTCAAACCAATTATGAGCAACTTTAAAAAATAGATCATAAGAACTTCTAATAAGAAAAAAAACAGAATTGCAAATATTGCAAAGACCACCCCACAAGGACAATGAATTGACCTGACATGAATGAGAATGAAAGATATTTCCCAGTTTGGATTGAGAGAAATATTCCAATATGGCAATTCTCTGCTTTTATTTCTACTACACGTGCACTCATCTTTCTTTCTCAGTTTGTTAGTTGAGACTGTGACTTATGAGAGCAGTCTACGATAACTATAAACTGTGGAGAAAAATTCCACCATAGAGGAAAACGTACACTTTTTAGCCGGACACTTTTTGTTATTACTTAACTGTGACCATGAAAATGTTTTAAATGTTCAACGGAAAAACTTGTGAATGAGAGTTGAATAAGGAAAGTTTAGCAGCAGGTCACCTTTTGCTCTGAAAGAAATTAACGTCTACATTTATCATTGGAAAAAGGCAATATTGAATGTGTGTACTGGAAATATGGCCAGTAACTGTCGTCCAGTATTCTCAGACTTCTGTTAAACATTAAATATTGGATAATCCCCTCACGTCATTGGTATATAGATAGATTAGATGAGGGAGGTCCATTTGTTAATATTAAATATTAGATAATATACCCACGTTCTTGATGATATATATGGATTAAAGGGAGACCTAATAATGATTAATATTGTCCAGATTAGGTGAGGAGATCTGATAATCTATTAGTCAAATCTCAATGTTTATATAGTTTTCTTTTTAGGTTAAGTTCAATGAGGGAGATGTAATGATCCATAAAATTTTCTTAGTTTAAACAAGGAAGCATAATAATTTATTAATCAAATTTATGATATCAATTTCACTAGAATATATCATTCTTTTTGGATTAAATTAAATAAGAGACACCAATTTTTCATATTTAGATTAGATTATATGGGGAAATCTCAAAAAAATAGAGATTTTCTAACATTAATATTTTTTATATTTATTGACACCATCTTACAT
Source organism: Chamaecyparis obtusa (assembly GCA_027943335.1). Lineage (NCBI taxonomy): Eukaryota > Viridiplantae > Streptophyta > Pinopsida > Cupressales > Cupressaceae > Chamaecyparis > Chamaecyparis obtusa. The sequence continues at coordinate 31,531 of BSBK01004574.1, read as the reverse complement.
CATAAATTTGATTATGTTTCATTCTTTTTAAGATTAGGTGATGGAGATCTAATAATCTATTAGCAACTCTCATATTTATATAATATTTTTATATTGAATACTCTAAGCAAGATCTATCTACGTGCAATATTTTTTTAAGATTAGATGAGGGAAATATGTAATACATCATTCTTTTTGGATTATATTACATAAGAGACATACCCATTCTTAATATTTAGATTAGATGAGAAAGACTCAAAAAACTCTAGATTCTCTATCATTAATATTTTTTATATTTAATGAGACCATCTCCCATCATAAATTTGATTATGTTTCAGTTTTTAAAGATTAGGTGAGGGATATCCAATACTCTATTAGCAACTCTCATGTTTATATAATATTTTTATATTCAATAGCCTAAACAAAGATCTAATGATGTGCAATATTTTTTTAAAATTCGACGAGGGAAACATAATCACTTCCTAGTTGCTTTTCTAGGTTCAATTTTAGAATGCATGTAATGTCATTCTTTGTGGGTTAGATTTGATGAGGGAGACACCAATTCCTTGTATTTAGATTAGATGGGGGAATCTCAAAAACCTTTAGATTCTCAAGAATTATTTTTTTGATAATTTTTTACACCATCTCTCATCATAAATTTGATTATGTTTCTTTTTTTTAGATTCTAGGTGAGGGAGAACCAATAATGTTTTAGTCAATTCTCATGTTTATCTAATGTGTTTATTAAATTAGATATTATGAGCGAGATGTAATGATGTATAATATTTTTAGATTAGATTAGGGAGATGTAATGATTGGCTAGTCCATTTTCTGACATTAAGTTTAGAGTGTGTGTGTGTAACATGCCATTTTTTTAGGTTGAATTTCATGAGGGGCACACTGTACTTCATATTTAGAGTATATTAGATGAGAGAAACTGAATAGCTTCTATATTCTCTAACATTAATTCTTTTGTATATTTTGACACCATGTCTCATCGTAGATTTGATTATGTTTCAATTTTAAGATTATAAGAGGGACAAACAATAATATATTAGTCAACTTTCATCTTTATATAATGTGTTTCTTAGAGTAAATAAAATATGGGATATCGAATGGTGCATAAGGGAGATGTATTAATCTGCTAGTGAATTTTAAGAATCAAATTTATAGATATGTAATAAATCATTCTTTTTGGAATAAATTTCATAAGGGAGACACCAATAATTTATATTTAGATTGGTTGGGATAGACTCAATAACATCTAGATTCTCTAACATTATTTTTTGAGAACCTTTTACACCACCCCCCATCATAAATTTGATTATTTTTCATTTTTATTTTTTATTAGGTGACGAAGATCCAATAATATATCTGTTAACTCTTATGTTTATATAATGTTTATTTTTTAGGTTATATTCTATTAGGGTGATCTAATGATGCACAATTTTTTTCTAAATTTGATGAGAGAGACACCAATACATCATATTGTGATTCGAATGAAGAGACTCAATAAGCTCTAGATTCTCAAACATCATTATTTTTTTTGTTTTATGACACAGTCTTCAATCATAATTAGATTCTACTATTTACTATGTAATATTTGATTGCTAAATTTTGATATATTTTATGCAACATTTAAGTTTTATAGCAAATAATAAAATTTGTTAAACAATCAAAATTTTAATAAATTGTATAAATTAAAAAAAAATGGCTATATGCATGACCATGGTATGCCAAACTAGGCCCTTTAGTGGCAATGAAATTTCAAAAAAACTAAGTTAGGCAACTTAATATAAAAATTTGAAAAAGTTATCAATATTATATCAAAAATATGTTTAAGAAAAGAGTTTATAGAAAAATTCATGTAGCTTATAAGCTACTAGTTTTTGTTTTATAAAACAAAGAATGTATTTGATGAAAATTTAAAATTTCAATATAGTAGTTTGTAAATTTTAGGAAAACAAAAAAGACTAGATGTATTTCTAACCACCCTAACCACAATGAAATGCTAATATTTATTTCCATATATATTATATATTATACATTATACATTATATATTATATATTATACATTATATATTATATATTATATATTATATATTATATATTATATATTATAAATTATACATTATATATTATACATTATACATTATACATTATATATTATATATTATACATTATACATTATATATTATACATTATACATTATACATTATATATTATATATTATATATTATATATTATATATTATATATTATATATTATATGTATGTATTGTAATATATTATACTCTTTCTCTTTGTCTCTCTCTCCATTATAAATGTAATGCATTAAATATAATGCATTAAGATTTGAGAGTTGGTCCAATTCATAATAGAGGTACTGGATATTAGATATGGATCCAATATGTGATACTTAATTAACAATGGCAACACCAGTAAAATGTGGGCACTAGCAATCAAAGTTTGGAATTTTAATTATTGTGGTATAAGATATCGGATCTATAAATCCAATATTTGATACCTTGACAATGGTGCCAACATCCAAATGTTGGAACCATTGTAAAGGGTTGGAAATTTTCATACTAGTATCGGATATCAGATACCTATCTAATATTTGCCATACAAAATAGGATAGTTGGCCATTTTGGTTATTTTGTAGGACCCTGGATTGTTTTTGTAGGAGACATTCATGGTTTTTGAACAACAAAAAATATAATAAAACTATTTGGAGAATTTTAAAAATAATTATCCATTATCTTTTTGTAGTTACAATGGGGAGAAATAGTCATCAAAAGCATAAATGAAAGAAAATATGAAATTGAATTACATATACAAAGAGATAGGAAAAACCATAGCAAAAGGAAATAAGGTATGTTAAATATTAGTGAAGGTGAGGCCCTAGGTTCACTTGTAAATATTATTTCAAGTGAAGAGGAGATTGAATTTGAATATATTGAGTATATTTTTATAATGAGAATTAAAATGTAGAGATGGGGAATGAAAATGTAGAGATTGGGAAAGGAACTGTACAAATTGAGAATGAAAATGTAGGGATTCAGAATGAAAATGTAAAGATTGGGAATGAAAATGTAGGGATTGGTCATGCAAATATTGTACAAGATAATAAATTTGGGATTGGGATAGAAAACAATTTTAATGAACCAAATAATAATTATACATCTCCAAATTATATGAGAAATGAAGTCCCTTTGTGGAAGAAAGACAAACTTCAAATTCAAGACCTCCAACAAAACCAAAATGGTTACTTGAAATTGATGAGAAAATTATGAGAAATGTTGAAGGTAACAGATCAACAAGAATCATTTGGTTGTGGGTTCAAAACTTTTTGATACTTTTTTTAGCAAGAAGACATTTATTAAGAAATACTGACTTTTTGTGTAGATGCAAAAGATGAGACCTATGCTCTAGTGAAATTGAGGATTCATGTAAAATAGAAAGTGGAGAGAAATTTTATTTATTGTGAGATATATCTTTGGTGCTCTCAATTATATTAGGAATAATATAAAGAAAAAGATAAGAGAGTTGCTAAGAGGGTTAGTACAACCTCCTTAGTAATTTATCATTTGAGAAAGGATAGCTTTATTGGATAAATTTGTCTTGATTTAAACATAAATTGAAAAATATTAGGTAGAGCACTTGAAAGAAAAGTAAGACTTGGGGATCCTTCTCAAAATAATACATGGAATTATGGTGGGATGCTTTCATGTATTTATAAGAATCTAGCTGATAGTGTGAATGAGTAAATTTAACTATTTTTTCATTGTAACTCAAGAGTGTCACTGAGTGTTAAGGATGTCTTGATGTTAAGAATTGACAATTGAGACTACACGCCACATCCTAAACATTATTTCGAAGTAATTTAAATAAATTTTTTTCAAAAATATTTGTGAGACACATCCAACATTGCAAACATAAAAAGGGGCTTTTGAATCCTTAAAGCCATTTTATTGTTTACCTTTTAAGATTAGAAATACTTTCTCTTGAAAATATCATGTCAAGTTTTCAATGCACCATGAACTATTATGCTACATTCATTCTACTTTCTATACTAACAAAATGTTATAGGATTGTGGTGCAAATAATCTTCTAAAATAATTGAGAGACTTGCTAGATCAATTTTTATGTCCTAGAGATGATCTTTGTTTGTTCTATATAAATGAATGATTAAATGATAAGTGCTCATAATGTGGTGTCTTTTTGAAGTTTTTTTCATGTTTCCTCGAGGGTATCAAACACAAATTTGGAAAGAAAATTGTTCAAAATAATATATGATATAATCAAATATACTTTAAAGAGTGGAGGTAAATGTTCCATATGTGAGTTGGTTACAAAAGAATAGAATTTTGCTAATTTTATTTTATATTTCAAGGCAAAAAATTCTACAAGTATGCAAGGCATAGTCATAGGTCTTAGTGGTTGCATCAACAATTCAAGATATGTAACTTGGAGTCTTTCCCACTTTGCACTATTATATTGGTGGTTGAATTCACAGAAAGACACATATTATAGCCATAGAATTAGTTGCAAGATCAGTATTACAATTCCCTTCAGATTGTTATTTTTATCTAGATAACATATAAACATTCCCTTGATAGTATACAATAGGAAAAGAAGATAATCAGAGACTACCATTTTTATATGAGTGATGATAGATCTCACTCTTCTGAGTATGTGAAACATTTTTTTGAGAGTTTTTTATTTTTTGTTGGAAAAAGATATTGAAATAGATAGACATCTCATTTTTCCAAATAACTATACAAGTGAACTCAAGAATTATCACATATTTTATTGGTTTAGTAGAAACCATGGAGAGAGGGGCATACTTGATATTTGGAGTTTCTTAAAATATAGGTATGGGAAAGGGGACCACAATGGAAAAAGTGCATGTGTGAAGAGAGGTATAGTTAAGAATCAATTGAGGATTTAAGAAGCTATGCTTTGTAATTCTCATTCTATTGTTGATTGGTATAGTTTAGCATTTTCACAGGGAGGGAGACTTGACTTAGTAGTGTGAAGATTCTTTTGGTTGGTGGACCAAGTCATAGTAGGAGACCAAATATATTGTAAATTAGTTAGAGATTCTTAAAAGATGCATTTATTTTGAAGCTTAGAGGAAAGTACATGGATTGTTTGGACATGATATTTGGATTTTTTTTCCTAGTTACATTTAATGTGATTGGGATCATTGTGAGTGAAGTGAGTGGGTGGATGCATGGGTTCCATAGTATCTAACTCTATTAGCTCAAACAATTTTTATGATAAATGATGACATGGAAAGTACAGTTGCATATAACCATATTGCATATCTTCTATAGCTAGGAAATATTTTTGTAATGCTTTCACTATAGGGAATGATGAGAAATCAAATTACTAGTTAGCACAATATGTACAAGGAAAGTAGAAGCTAGCATAGCCAATCAGAATTGATAATGGGTTCATGTATCCTACAATTTTAGTTGTTGTTTTGGGAACATGGATGAAAACATACATGATTAGAGAAAATAACATTCTTTCATTTTAAGACTATGAGAAGAATAGAACCATTCTGATGCATTCATGCCTTGTTATAGCAAAAAATGTTAAGTTGTTGAAGCATCAAGGTAGACCAAAGACATAAAACCTCTGGGCTATTAGTAACACTAATCGTGAAGAAATACTAGATACCCTTAATAAATGAGATGACCATTCATGCACACTTGAATAGCTCATACCAAATGACTATAAGTTTTATTACATGTTCATTATTCTTTGATTCATTAATACAATAATTACACTTTTCTTCTTTAATTTTTTTGTCAATAAACTTAGTCATCTTGTGGATTGAAAGTGTAGTTGGTTACAAATTTACATGATGGACATACAAGATTTAGGAACACTTGATTATCTCATACCAAATGAAATTCAAGCTCATTATTCTTGGGTACTTTATCATTTTTGGTCAATAAGGTTAGTCTTCTTATGGCTTAGGAATATATGGATTACAAATATGATGGACATACAATATTTCACTACTGTGCTTTGGATTTTATCTTACTTTCATTTTTCATTTTTATATTTAGTTAGTATTATTTCTCTAATACCGATATTTTGTACACTATTGTAATGTAGGTGTCTTCAAGAGTTCCAGTAATTGGAGCTATACATTATGGAGAAAAAATATCAGAACAAAATGTATTAGTTGTGTATCTATGATTTTTTGATAGCATTTATGTACATGATGTGGTTGTATTTCAATGATATAAAATGCATTTGTACATAAGGACATGGGAAAGCATGATGAGATGAGTATCTACAATTATTTGATAGCATTGATGGGTATGTGCAAGATCATGAGGGGCCAAAAAGTGGCGATGTCAGTTCAAAACTTTGACAATGTAGCTGATGACTTTTTTTTCACCTAAATTTGATAAAATGAAAAGGGTATCTTAAGGAGATTATCACCTTTCTATAGATATAATTTCTATCAAATTTTTAATTTTGTAAGTAATTATTAGTTATTTTCTAATTGAGCTACCTCTAAAGTGCTAATTTATATACTGATTGAAAAATGACTATAACTTTCAGACGGTATAACATTTTTGAAATTTGAAAAATGTGCCACATTCTATGCTTCGCCTACTATAAGGAAAAAAAAATAAAAATTGAATTCTGTAAAGTTTTGAATGAGTTAAGGTGGTCAGACACGGGATTTTTTTTATTCTGAAAATGTTGTAGCAAAAAATTCATAATTAATTATTTTTTTGCAATAAAATTACAAAAAAATATGCGTCACATCCGGGCATGAGTCTAATACTTATATATAAAATCTTATAATAAAATATTATCATTTGATTATGATTAAGGTGGTCAGACATACACCTACTTCTTATTTTTTTCCTGAAATTTTTGTACTGCTGCATTGAAATCTATACTTTTCACCAATCATACTAACTTTTTCTCAAAAAAGGCCTAGTAATTTAGAAACTACATTCAATTTTCTATAGATTCTATTCTTACAACTTTTTGATATTAGGTTCATAGCTAGTTGAAATTTTCATGTCAAGTTGACTAACCCTGATTTGCTGATTTTTCATTGCCACTTAAGGGCATAGTTTGGCCCCTCATGATCTTGCACATACCCTGATGCATTTTTTGTTAGCATTTGATGAAGGCCATATGTTTTTTGGTCACATGAGTGTGTTGTGGTGTTGAAGTTACTAGAAATATCTTTTTGATTATGTCAATAAGAAATATTTTATGATAGTACTGAAGGATCAGATTGAAGAATGACTAAGTGTTCAGTCAACTGGTGATAGTGAAAAAAGAAAGAAATAAAGAATTATTTCTCAAGTGGATAATTTATTAATGTGTGTGGTCATAGATTTAACATCTAGAAAGGTATATCTATCTCTTCCTATGATCACATCAATTATTTTGAAGTATTCTAAAAGTTATTAAATATTGAAGTAAAAATGGCAGTTAGAATAGTGAACCAATGGACACAGTTTGTTAGATCGGTGTTGTGGCTTAATGTTTATGTTGAGATGACATATTTTCAGGTTTTAATGTTTTAATTTGACATCAAGGATGTTTAATTTTGTTTTTGGCATGCTTGCTCATAATGATAAGTTGGATTTGAGGGTCAACTTGTAAAATGTTGTAGGGTTCTAGTACTAACCTAGAACAAGTATATAAATGGTTAAGAAATTAATGTTGAAGAGAGTTGTGATGTTGTTGCACGATGATATGTGATAATTTTTGGAGATTGAGTAGAGATAATAAATTATTCAAAGAAGCATAATTGATCTTGAATTCATTAGATCTATCATCCATTGAGTGCAAATATTAGGTCATTCTCTATTTGTTGATTCTAATAGATTAGCAATTGAAATCGTTTAATAGGCTCACTCCTAATAGGGTGAGAAGGATCCTAACAGATATGAAGTGAAAATCCTCTAACATGGTATCTCTTTAACTAGAGTTTTTAAATCCCTTAGTAGGGCAGTGTTTAATAGGACTATTGTAGTTCTTAACCAGACTATAAGCACTCTTAACCGAGTTGAGACCTTGGAAAGGTTTTTGTAATTTCTCCTAATAGGGCTGATTTCCATGTACACTAGTGAAATATTATGGGTATCCTCCCCACACATGGTTTTCTCCATCCAACAAGTGTTTCCATTGAAAAAATCTTGGTGTTATGTGTTCAAATGTATGAATGTTTAATATGTTGTATTGTTACTTACTATTCACATTTGTATGTTGGTTAATTGGAATAATAATTAGTAAAAGTTTCAGATTTGTGGTTGGAATAATTCACCCTCCCTCTCAGTGCCTTACAATACTAACATTTGATATCAGAGTTTTGTGCCCTTGAAGAAGCCTAGTATCTTGGGTAGATCCTTTAAGGAAAACATGGAGGGTTTGAGATACATAAGACAACCTGATGAAGCTAAAAGGGTGATCAATGAACTAACATATCAGTTGAAGCATTCATTGGCCAAGAGAAGAGATCTTTTTGAAAAACTCAATGGGACTTAAGACTAAATTGAGAAATTGTTTGAACAAAGTGGATCTGAGGAATCTAAAGCATCCAATGCAGCCTTGTCTCAAGAGAATGAACAACTAGAGAAGGACAAGAAGAATATCAAGAGGGAGTTAGAAGCATTATCTATCAAGATGTTTCAAGAGATGGAAGCAAGGAAGATTAGTGAAGACTAAAAGATAAGGATTAGGCCTTGAAGGATAAGTAATATGAACTTTTCAAGTTAGAACAAGAGGTAGGTACCTTGCATGCACATCTTCATGAGACTAAAGAGGAATTAAAAGATCTGAGAGAAAAAATCAACAATATGATAATGAACAATGAGAATTTGGGAAGAGAGAATGATCAATTGAAAGGAGAAGCAAAGAATGTCAATGACAAGATAAATAAATTGCATGAGATCGATGAGAAACTTCATGAGAATATGAGAAGGCAAAGAAGAAGCAAAGATACAACCGGTCTAGGATATATCATTCAGACTACCTTTTAGATTGGTGAATCTTCTAAAACTAGGGATGAATAGACATTAGAATAAGAATATCCATCTAAGGTAAATCCAAGGAATCCAAGTAAGAAACCCTACTAGCCTGTATGTTTCAATTGTCATAAAGTGGATCACACTATGAATATTTGTAGAAGTGGGTCGGTTAATAGACATAACACTTTAGATACTCGTATTTCTCTAATTGCAACAAGTATAGACACACTACATATGATTGTAGATCCAAATTTAGCAATATAACTACTAGCTTTAATGGATATTTTTATACATGAAACAAATATGGCTACAAAGATGATGAATTTAGGTCAAGAGTGAATAATCCAAGGCCAGTTGTGAATCGGGAAAGCCCTTACCAAATAGAAAGGCAATTCAATGTCACATGCTCAATTTGTGGGAAAGATGGATAGATGGTGATGAACTACAAAATGAATACAAACAAGGGTATTTCTAAACCATGGAGGTCAACTGGTATGGCATGTTTTCACTATTACAAGATTGGTCATCTAGCAAGGAATTTTAGAATGAGAAACCAACCAGTAAACCAATCATCAAATGAAAAGGGAAAAACATTGTTAATGTGGAAGAGACCAGAAAATGGATGAGAAATATTTATAAAAAGAATAATGAGAGAAAGACATTGAAGGGATCCACATCACCATCAGGTGTGGATGCCTCTTATTCAAACTAAGTCACCTTCAACTTAGGGGGAGAAAGAATTGCAAAATCCATTTCCGAACCCCCACTGCAAGTATGTAATAAGATCTATCAACATATATAGATGCAATGAGGTATGTTTAATTAATTTGAGAAAGTTTTGATCAATTCAATAAGGTTTTTTCAATTGGTAATAATATTGAATGTTCAACCGGTTAGTGCATTTAATGCTCATATGTGAAAGAAGATAAAAATGTTATTTTCAATTACATTTTTACCTTTCACATTGTGAATCTTTTTTAGAGTGAAAGAAGAGTTTTTTGAGCCATTTGTAGAGATATTAGTGACATAAAGAAGTTTATGATGGTGATATGAAAGAGAAAATCAATTGGAGGTTCTGGTGGTTGTCGTGTTTCTTGGAAAAAATCCTAGTTGCGAACAATTTGAGATATTTATCTATTATCTATTTGAACAATTTAAATTTGATATAGCTACTCCTAAGTTTATCAATATAACAAAGAGAACATGAAAATAATTCAAACTAAACCCATTCAAGTCAATGGAAAATGATCATGCGGCTTCCCTAACCAGTGTAACCTATGGAGTTAGACATGTGGAATATACAAGAGATTATATTCACTACAAGCTAGAAGATCTTAGTACATGATCTATGATCGAAGTCGTGTGATGAGAATTTGATATTTAAGGATGAAAAAAAAAACTGATAAAGGTTTTCATCATGTTGTTAACTATCCTGGTGAATTTTAAGATGATCAGATAAGATATGTTCTCAAAAGCATACACGATTAGTTCATATGGATGGAAAAACTGCATAAGATAACCAAGAAAGAAATCCATGTTGTAACTGGTCTATTTGCAACTGCTAATGTACCTATTCTTCATACTATTCCCAACAAAGAGGTGATTAAATTGACAAAGTCCAAATGGGATGGTCATGAAATGACTTTGAATGATATCACAGATGAAGTTAAATATGTATCAATGATGATTGGATTCAAGGTCTATCACTCCAGTTAGGTGAATAGTATACCTGGTGGTGTCATTCATACTGCCTACATGATGATCATGGAAATTAAGGATTATGGTGTAGTTGAAGCACTGAGAGAGAATTTAATGTTGAATCTCGAGAAGATCAAGAAGGATAAGATGCAGAGATTTAAATATGGTTAGTTGATTGTATGTTTATTATTCAGTTTTCAGAATGTGTTTCCTAGTATCTGATGCAAGATAGGTAAGTTGGATCCAATTAAGCACATTTGAAACAAGAAGCCAAACACCACAATGTAGAATTACTCAACAAGACAATGTTTTCAACTAAATTTTCATTAACATGCATGGTTGTAAGGCCTTTTGGGTTAGGGCCAAATACAATCAAGTATTTTTGTAATCTCTCTAGCTAGTCTAGTTCTGAAAAAAATCAGCAACTGATGGAAACCCTAATAAAGATCTAGACTTGATCTCACAAGCCTCCAAGAAATCTCCTTGTCTCCAAGCATACAAACCACTAGCTCTCCTATTACAAATGATCAGATAACAATCTGATCTTCAAAACCTCGCAAGATCCAAAATGCTATCCTTCTATCTTCCCAAATCTCATGCCTAAACAACTACCTAAGCACTTCTTAAATACTAATCTTCAGCCATAAGTCGACTAGAAGAAATAATTAACTCCTAAGCCAAGTCTGCTCCTATTACAAATAAATATTAAATGCAACAATAGTCGGCTCACAAATAGCCTTACAAATGTTTAATTCTCCATGTTGGCCTCAAGATCTACATAGGAGAATAAAACAAAAGATACCGACAATGAATGCACCAAGTTGGCCAACCAAATCTCCAAGAACTCCAGTTGGTAAACTAGAACTATCGAGTGCTAGAGAAATAACCGAGCACTAGTGAAACAACTAACCATGCCAAGAATCACCGAGCACCACAAGCATCACTGAGTACACATTCCACCAAGCACAAGAGGTTTCATCAAGTTCCTTCAATGATCGAGCTTCCTTCAATAACTAAGACCATTAGTTAAAGCTACAACCAAGTAAGACATAACCAAAATAACACACCACCATGCAGATTCATTGAGTACCCTAGAATGTCCTTGCATCAGACACCCCAAGTTCAAAAAGATGTTCTCATAGGCTGGAAGAACATCATCTGGGATTCAACACATAAACCCTGAACCGGTTCTTCACATACAAGTCCTTGAGCTTTTCACCTTGCATACTCTTCCACTTCAGTTTCCTAGATGTCTTTTCAAGTGTTTCCTAGATAACACACATGATTGTTCTCCATACTGATCATCATTCCTCTCAAGATCTGACAACTCAACTTGGCTAGCAGTACTCAGGCTCCACCTATTGAGTGTTGTATCTAGAAAAGGCATCAGGGAAAGATTCATGTCATCCTTCTCAATAGTAAACACATTCTTAACACAATCATACATAGCTCTACAATCGTATTGCCAAGGTCTACCAAGAAATATAAGACTGCTATTCATCTCCACAATATCACACAATACTAGATCCTTATACTGGCCAATCTGAAAATCAACAAAGCACTCCTCCCTCACTTCTAGAGCATGAACATTTTGTAACCAGCCAATCCTATAAGGACGAGGATGTTTCATTCTATTCAAACCAAGGTTCTAAACCATGCCCTTAGCAACAAGGTTATTAGTACTACCTGTAAACACCTAAATTTGTCCTTTGCATTCTAATGTTAATTTTTTTTAAAAAATTTCCATTAACATTATGGTTAATTTTATTAATTGAATATAATCATTATATTCTTCTATTTATTTAATTAGATTTACTTTAATTAAATAAATTCATTTTTCCTTTGTATTTAAATTTTATTTAAATACTTTAATATATTAAATTCAATTTAATATATTATCCCTCCATTTCCCTTTATAAACTAAATTTTAGTTATTTTAATCCTCCACTAGCCTAAATTTCTTCTAAACCATGATTAAATTAAATTTATTTTTAATTTAATCGCTTTTCCCTTTTTCCTATGCTTACCTTTTTCTAATTATTCCTGTAATCTTGATTAAAAGTTGGATTACCTCTAAACATGTGCACAATAATCTTCTAATAGTGGTTTTTCAGAATGGTTGACCAAGATTAAGATATTTTGAGACTACTAATCAATTTGTTTTGTAGGATGTTGTTTGAAGATCTTGAAAACATTTGAGACTACTAATTCATTGGTTTTGTAGGTTACCTTAGAGGTTCAAGAAAACATTGTGTCTACCTTAAGTTGATTTTTATAGGCACCTAGTTTAATTAGTAAGGTTCATTTCTTGTGATTTCACTGGGTAGTAGGAGAGTATGCTCTTTCCTCTTTAAGGGGAAATCATAAATCCAAAGCTACTTAATTTCATCATTAGAAAGGAATCTTGGGTAAATGAACATGTGCTTGATGTGTTTGGGAGAAACTATGGAGTAGGAGAGTATGCTCTTTCCCTTATGGAAAATTAGAAATCTTGACCTCCATTAGCTATCCATCTTACTTTTCTTGCATTTACCTTTAGAGGGCCTACCAAGAGAGCAATCTTTTGAGAACAACCCAAGTGGGGAACAAGCGAACTTGGCTACTCTACCCTACTATAATCAAAAGCTTCCTTCAATCCAAAGAGAGGGAAGATGTGGCTATTTCTACTTCTAATGCTTCTTCATGTGTAGGGCATAGTTGCCTAAATCATGCTAAGCAAGACTACATCTTATTTGGCACTTTTTTACAAGGAAAGTACATTCAACTTGTGTAGGGTTGAGAGGTCCAAATCTTGCTTTCAAGACTATACATTTTGGGTTCTTGTGGGGCTATAGGCCTAAATTCTTCTTACGGAACTACAAGGGATAGTCATGAATGGAGTACCTTACTAGACACCTAAGGACTTAGAGGCCAACCATTTTAGCCATCTGAATTCCTTTGTGCACAGATTGACCCAAGTGGACCTACCTAGATCACCCCAAGATACTCACCATATGTGTTCCCTTGGATGCTAAAGCTTGAATATGGAAATATGGAAAGACATGCATCACGAGCATTATTGTTTTCCAATTGATCCATAACTTGCATAGTCCTAGGAAAGGCCATTCAACCACTTAATTGTGGGGCTAAGAGCATCAAGTTGTGTGAAAAGGTTGGAACACCTCCCTTTTGACCTTAGGTAGAATGTGTTTGAAGTGTCTTTGATTGTACTAGACCAATGAAAATCTTTTTGGACACACACATTGCACTATTGATTTCTATGTTATAATTTAATCCATATCTCCTCTATCATACAAATCAATCCCATCATCCATTCCACTTGTCTTCAAACATCCCTAATCTATCCTTCCACTTCATCCATTCCTAATCCAAGTCTTATCTACACCCTCTTCTAATATTCCAAGTTTGGCTTAGGAGAACCATTGTAATATTTGGGCTTTAATCATTATCAGATCAAATCAAATCCAACTTTAAGGGCCTGCCCTTGCAAATCCCAAATCAAAATCAAAATCAAATCAATCAAAATCTTGAGGCCCTCCTCTCTAAATCAATTAAATCCATCATCCAATCATATTAAAATCCTTGAGGCCCTTCCCTTTTAAATCAAATTCCAAACTTGCTCCTAGTCTTAAGTTCATATTTCATCTATCATCAAATATTTCCCTCTTAATTCAAATCTTCCTCTACATCATCTTCCTATAATCCAATCCAAAATCTCTAATTCAAACATCATGAACATGGATTGGTTTCACAAAATGGTTGAGGACTTTAAAGTACCAAACGGTAATCCTCAAACTATACCTACAATCCAATCCACCTACCAAATTAATCCTCAAGTTATATCTAATCCCAATCCATATCACATTTCTTATCCTTCTTCTACCTTTGACAAGTGAAATCCACCTCATTATACTTTATCCACACACAATTCCTTCCATCACCCCCATCATGCCTCTAACATACCCAATCTTGCCCAAGAGATTGAAGAACTTAGAAATACCACTCTAAGCTTGCAAAATGAACATCAAAAGAAAACATTTGAAGACATGTGTCCTCCTGCTTTTCTCCAAATCCATAATCCTCATCCACCATCACACCCCAATCCTCCATATAATCCTCAACTTCCACATAGTCCTAATTCTCCAAGCCCACATCATTCCTATCCTCCAAAGCTTCACAATCACCCAAAGCTAGACAATACACTCACCTTGCGGACCCTCTTGATGTCATATTCCACCTATTTGTTGACCAAAAATGATTTTTTTTCCAAAAATTATTCCCTTTGATGAAAGTCAACCTAAACCTAATTGGTATAAGGAAAATGAATACTGTGATTATCATCACATCAAGGGTCATGATATCAAGAAGTGCTTAAAGTTTAAAAACTTTGTCCAAGACCTCATTGACAAAAGAGAGATTTAAGTTGAAGATCCCAACCCCTCCATCACATCACCCTCACAAGTCCACACATGTCAAGACATTGTCCTAAAGCATGCTAACAAATATTTATCTCATCCTCTAGATCCAGGCATTCCTCCACTCCTTGATCCCCTTATTCTTCAAAATCCACCTATCCCTCTTGATCCACCTCATGATTCCATTCCTAATCAAGATCAAGGAATTCCCTCCACTCTATTCCATGATAGCATTCCATCTCAAGATCCTACCATATCTTCTACTCCACAACATAATCCTTCTGAAAGTCAAGATCAAAGTACCCCTTCATCTCCATGTCATGATTCCAATCCCTCTCAATATCCCATTATTCCCCCTAATTCTCTTCATAATCCTAATCCTCCACAAGATCCCACTCTCTTTCTTGATCCTCCATCTCAAGATCCTAATCCTTAAAAAGATCATGGTCCTCCTCAATCTCTTATTATTCCTATTAAGGATCCTTTTAAGGACCAAGGAAACCCTAAATTAGATGGCCTCGGTGATATCGCTCACTCTACAGATGCTCATATCCCTCCAATGCCTTATATACCTCCATTCAAGTGTAAAAATATTCCTTCATTATCTTTCAAATCCATCTTGGGCCCCTATATCCCTAAATTAAATCCTTCATCTCATCCATCCATTTTGGGCCCTTATGTCCCAACACTAAACCCTTCATCCCTTCCATCCATTTTAGGTCCCTATGTCCCTCCATCCGCTATACCTCTCACTCCTAGCTCATCATTTATTTCTTCCACCATACCTCAAGATCAACAAAGACATGCATCCTTGATCGATGTATATCCATTCATCCATAAAAACTTGTTATACGATCCTCATTCATCCACATTTCCCATCTTTTGGAAGCAATTTGGATGCACAACATAAAAATCAGAAATACAAGAATCCACTTACATATGAAGATAACCATGTCCTATCTAATCAACATGTGGCTACAAAGAAAAGGGAAATATTCAAGAGACCACAAGGGTCTTCCAAGGAAAAAATAAAATCAAAGAAAATATGGGTTCCTAAATCCATCATAGAAGAATTGTTGTCAAAAGCAGATAAACGTAAAGAAAAATCAAAAGCTGTGTAGATTCCCAAGTCTCTCTTAAAGGACTAGAATATAAAACAAAAACCAAATTTGACATTCAAGCTTCCAAAGACTTCCACTCCGTATTCTTCCAAATATCTTTCATTCTCTCCTCCATCTATTTTGGGTCCTCGTGTCCCAAATTCCACATCACTTCCTCCATCAAAACCTCATGCTAGCCAATTCATTCTCCCTTATCCTGTCCACTACCCTTGAAGGTGTGTGTCAATTTTGATCTTTTCATCATTTCTACCTAATCCCACACAAACTTTTCAATACCCTATCCAATATCCAACTCCTATATCTACTCCCTATCCTTCCATATTATATCCTCCCATTCTTCTTACCCCATCTTACGCATAAACCCTTAGCCATCATCTACCTTATCATCCATCTCTTTCTCCTACCATCACCATTATCAACATCTTTGAGCTTACCTTTTAGCAACCTTGGTCAATTATAACATATCTTTTAGAAGGAACATTATCCAAAGAGCATCAAGATCTAATTCCTCAAAAAAAAAAAAAGTAAAAAAAAAAATAGAAAAGAAAAGAAAAAAAACATCCAATGGTGAAAACATGGTAATCAGGTGCCTTGGGCAAGTACCATGATGAAAACCTAGCGAAAAGGAATCATGTGTAGTTCCTCCCCTTGCACTCTATACTTGGGGGCAAGATCCATCCATTCTATGCCACCATAAATATCTTCCACATTCCCTATCCACCATCTATTTTCCTATCTAAGTTCATGATCATTTCATTTCCCATCTTTGATGTTGACTGTCCTATGCATCCCCTCTATCCATATGTACCTTACATTACCCTTACTCCTTATCCATCCATTTTCACATATTTGATCTTGACATCCTTATCCTCCATCTCATAGTCCTTGTCATATTCATTCCCTTAATCCATCATTCATAATACTCTATGAGTCCATACATCTTCCCATGTCCTTGATCATGATTATCCTATACATTTCCTCCATCCATTATCTATTATCCATTTCCATCTGTTAATCTCTATTGAGCATTTAAGGTTGTCATTAGTATCAAAGGATAGTAAACAAGTCGGTTACTTACATTGAGACAATCGGTAACTAGCAGTAAGACAGAGCAGTCAATAAAGCCTTTACACCAAGAATCACATAGTTAACCAAGCACCAACAACACGAACACTGACAGTCAGTAAACACCAAGCATCACATTATATGCCAAGAAGATTATACAGTTTTTACCAATGATCACAGAAAATGGCATAGTAATAAAAAATGGCACATTATTCTATGCAAATGGTTATAACATATCATAAAATGGTTTACCAAGATCAAGGAGGATTTATTGTAAAATATATTCATTAAATGCAATGATTATCTTATTTATACTTGTTGATCTAGGTTATTTTTGCACCGTAGATCTTAGGGTTATGATTATTTTTGTAACCTAGTTTTTGCTAAGACGGAAAAATAGGACACTATATATTTGGTATGTTCGCACCATTTTTATGAGGTTGGTGAACTAATATATATGAATCAAGGAGAACTTGAAGACATTGCCTATCTTCAAGACAATCAGTTTACTGAGCAGAATATAGCACAGAGGATATCAGATTGAGCAGAATCAAACAATTCTACCAAGTAGAATAGAGTAGAGAACCATGACAGATAAGGTGATATTTTGATGAGCATTTATAGATCTATTTCAGAAAATTGAGTTGTCACCCAACAGATAGTTTACCTATTACTTTCTAACAATTGTGATAGAGTTTTTGATAAATCTCTTAACTGAGTAAACTTAACAGTCTTATGTAAATATCTTAACCGAGTACACACTTCAATTAAGTGTTGTTAAATCCTATAACTAGGTAGATCTAGCTGATCTAATATGTTACTCCTAATAGGGTAAGATCACCAGAAGTAATCAAAACTTGTAGCCTTAATAGGAAAACCTTTTCTATCTGCAGTAGTGAAGAATTTGTGGGTGTCATCACCACCATAGTTTTTACCTTCTAACAAGGGTTTCTGCATTACCAAAATACTTGTGTTATGTGATTGTTATATTGATTTCATGTTGGTTACTTTCTTAAGTTAACTAGAGGATTGATTTATGCAATTAGATTCAATTTATGTTGATCGGTTATTATAGTATTCAGTTATTGATTAGAAAGGTTGTTACAAGTAAAGTTTTGAAGGCACTGATTCACCCCTCCCCTCTTAGTACCTATCTCTCCCAATTCCAACAATTGGTATCAAAGCTTGGTTCTCTTGTTGAACAGTCTAAACACTGAAGGGAAAAGATCTAAGTCATGGAGAGATACAAACTTGACAAGACTATTGAAAATTAGAAGATACAAATATAGATGTTTGTGGAATAGTATAAACAAGCCAAGGAAGAACTGAAGAAATTATTGGTTGATAGGAAGAACCTTGCAATTCAGTTGAATGAAATAAGTTATCATGAGGAACCTATTAATGAAATATTTGATCATATTGGATCAAGCTTTGGAAGCATCTCTGATGAATCCGAAAGCATAATCTCTAAGTTATCTAAAAAGAATCAGCATCTATTTGAGAAAGTGAAAGCACTTCAAATCAGTCATGAATCTCAAATGGTGAGAATGGTGGAAATCATGAACAATGCTAGACAAGCTGAACAAGATTAGAATCTGGCTATTGAAGACCGAAGACTAATGACTGAATAGCTTCATGCAAAAGAAAGTGAAATACAAAGACTCACTGATCATCACTTCCAAGTATCAAATCAGATGATGACAGTTAATCAAAAAATGAACTGAGTAAATGGAGAATTATCAAGAAGACTTGAAGATGTTGCAATACTCAGAGAAGATAATGAAAAATTGAGAAATGAAATAAAGACACAAAAGGAACACAATGAAATGATGAAGATAGCTGAGGATAGCTCTAAAAAGATTGATGATTTCCTGACTAATCAGAGGAGATTCGGAAGTAGAGCCAGTATAGGCTACATCGGTGAAGGAGAATCATCACAACAAGATGAAAAAGTCAACAACAATCAAACTCAGAAACCTAAAGTGATGACATGTTACCACTATGGAAAAATAGGACATACATCTAATGTGTGCAGAAGCAAAGCACAAGGTAAACCTCCTATTATTCCTAAATTCAATGGATATTGTTATTATTGTGTTAAGTTTGGACATCTAGCTTATGAATGCAGAGCTAAGAAGAATGACATTGCTAATAATACTACTGAGGAGAAAATATGCTATACTTGTAATAAGCATGGACACACTGCAAGGTAAAAATGAAACAAGTCTGGACACATAAATAGAAACAACAACGAAAGCCATATCAATTGAAGAGACAAGGTAACTCATATGGTTGGGATTATAATACATGGACTAATTGTACAACATGTGGTTGGTATGGACATATTGCATAAAATTGTTATAGAAAGAATTGGATTGGACAATCAAGAAACTGGACAAATGTAGGAATGGCATGTATGCACTATCATAAGGTTGGTCATTTAAGCAAGAACTACAAAGACCAAGCACCTGATGAAAACCATATATTTGAGAGTGGATATAACATTGTAGATATTATGAAGTTAAGGAACACAATGTGGAAGAAGACATCTAATGAGATTGCTGAGTGTAGTAACACTATCGGTGAAACCTCATCTACTGGATTGGGTGACATCGATACCTCCACTTGAGATTACAAGGTATGTATGGAACTGACATTTTAATTAAATCACATTTGTCATACAGTTCCTTATATATGATGTACAAATACCAAATTTGCATGAATAAAGATGCACCATGGTTTTTGTGTTATAATTTTACAAATGTTATATAGTTGGTAAAAGAAGAAACGTGAGTTGGTTACCCATCAGTAATCAGTATACAAGGTTAACCGACAATAGTACAAACCAATGAAGAAACTCTATGTTAACCGAGAAAAAGATATTGTAGACATTATCGAGCTAATAGCTATTTCATACCAAAAGTTAGGTCACGCATTTAATGCATCAAAGTTTGAGCGGGAATATTGAAAAAACCCTATAAATACATGGAAATAGAGTTCATTGTTACATTGCGATTTTGAAGAAAGGAGATTTTTACAAAGAAGAGTTCAAGCTAAAGATTTTCAGAATAGATTCAAAGCTACTGTAGATCGAAGCGATGAAAATTCTTCGATGATAACAAGTAAGTTCATCTGCCTACCAAACACTGGTTATCTATTGTTTGCAGAAAGCCTAGAAATAATTTATGGCATCAACTTTGACCACAAGAAAATCATAGAACATTGAGGAGGAAGTGGAATTGATTGTTAGGGCACACTTTGCTAAGGAGAATTTCAAACCTCATCCCAAGGTCACAGCACAAACAGATGATATGGGCGCATTTTCTAGTATCCCTGATAAGGTTTTGTTAACAGAAGATGTTAGGGCCTACATTCACTACAAGATCGGTGAAGTATGTGATTTTGAGACTGTTGTAGCTTATTAGCAAATCTGTGGACTGGATGGAAAGATCAAATCCAAATATAAGAGGATTGAAGAGTCAGGGTTACAATGTTTCACATACTTCCTGCAATCCTTTCATAATGACTGGATAAGAATCATGCTAAGAAGATTTCATGATGGTAAATTTTGGTTACATCAACTTGTTGAGATCACCAAGAAGATTATCGATAGGGTTACTGGGTACCCTACAACTGACAAAGCCAAAGCCTTTCGAAGTTCATCTCGTCCTGACGTAGAAAAGAACACTAGAGCTCAATGGGATGGTAGGGCACTAAAAATCTCAACTATCAAAGATCCAGTGGTAAAATTTGTAGCTCATGTCATTAGGTACAAAATATTCCAATCAAGTAGACCAAATAGTGTACCCTGCAGTGTTGTGGACATGGCTTACAAAATTATGAAGAAATATCACTAGGTTGATCTTGCCAAGTTACTACTACACCAATTACATGACAACATGAAGAAAATAAAATAAAAGAAGTCCAATACATGTAAGTATGAATCACTGCTTGTCTGTACATTTCTATATCTACAAAAATATGTACCGGGTATTGGTAAAGTAAACTAGCAATTAGACAAACCGATAACTGCTCAAATCGGTGAAATGATGAGAAGTCTAGGAGACAATCTGAACAAGGAGTTCACTGCATATTTCAAGGAATTTCAAACAAAAATGCAACAAAGAAGTAGAATTCCAAAGGAATTAGTAAGTAAATTTGAAAATGACATATGCTTTGTGGTAAGCACAGACCACTCAATGATAAAGGTAGTAGAACCAAGAAAAAAATGGCTAGCACTGATGGGTTATGAAATGAATCATGATTTCACTTTGAAATCTATCAATGCATTACTGGCATTACTGATAGACATCACTACTAGTAGGTTTGGAGTATATGAGGAAGCTAAGTCTAGAATCACAAAAAACATAGAGATCAAGAAAATGTCTAGAAGGGAAAAGAAAATGAGAAAAGATCTCTCAGCAAAATATGGAACTACATCTGACTCACCTAAGGAGTCACTGGTTGATGAGGCAACCGAAGGTCAGTTACAGTTGGCTGACAAGCCCTATGACAATGAGGAGACTGAGTCAGACAAAGAAAAGGATCACACACTGGTTCCTCCCACCAATGATGAAGAAGAAATTCAGCTACCCACAATTGATGAACAAGATATTCATCTACCAGAACTTGAAGGAATGAGGACACATTCATCAACTACAACACAATCTATTGAGAAAGAAGAAGCATAAAAAGTAGCAAAAATAAGAGTAGCTACACCGAAGAAGAAATACATAAAGAGAAAGAACAAGAAGGTAGCTGAGCCACCTAAGAAAAAGAGGAAATACATAAGGAGTAAGGAAGATATGGAGGAGACTAACACTAAAAATGACCCTGATCAATTCAAGCTAGTTCATAATAGGGAAAGTACAATAGAAGAATTATTGAAGATATAATTGAGAATGGAAATCTTACAGATCCAGGCATAGGAAAATTTGGCAACATGTCAATTGAGGACAAAACAAAGCTAGAACATGCTATCATCCAAATGATGATAAAATTCAAGAGAGTACCGATGGAATTTGCATGTTAATTGCCAAAAGAACTTGATGACAAAATAAGTGAGAGATGGTCTATTGCATTAGATACAGTGAAAAGGTAAAGAGAACGGTCACTAGGCTAAGTAGCCACACATTTTAGCTATGTTAAGGTAAGTGAATACCTGACAAAGTATCAGGCTAGATTTCTAGTCAAGAATAGAGCAATGCAGATCATGGATGAGAATGTGGATGATATGGATGTCATGTGTGATTCTCTATGGACATCAATTTTGAAAGCAGAAGAGAAAGTTGAACATGAAGCATTCCTGAAATTATCTAAGAAGAGACACAGTTCAAAAGATAAAGTATTTTCATTGATAATAACAAAGGTAAGAAAATAGAAGACACTAGTATATCAGTTACCGAGGTAATTGATATCACAAAACAAAAGGAAGAAATCAAAATTTCACAAGATGCACCAGATCAATTTAAGATCCACTTGCAAAAGAAAACTGATGATGATGCACTCATTGAGGACATCACTAACGGTGAACCTGATGATGTGGATAATGAAGATGTGACCATTGCACCATATAAAGATGAAGCATTAGACAGTGCTAGTGTGCTCACATCACTACCAGGTGAACTACCTGTACTTGTAGAGGCAATTGAAATTATATCACAAGTACAACCCAATGTCTCTCATCCTGAGCCAACCAAAGATACTACTAAGATTCAAGCACCCGAGAAACTTGCAGATACAAATGAGCCTAACAAACCAGAGGCATAGTCTATAGAACCAAAGGAACCTAAAGAAACCAAGTCAACCGAGGTGAACCCACCTGACACTACAACTAAGACTCCCACACAATCTACCGAGGAGCAGAAGAAGGATGATACAGTGTCAACTAGGAAGGACACTTCGAGGAGTGAAGAACAAGTTATTGTCATAAGTGAGAAGTCACCTCTTGCCCTGAAGAAGAAGAAGAAGAAAGCCAAAGGGCCGATCACCATTGATGAAGTTATCATTATACCGGAATGTGACCCGAGAACCCTAAGCCCTGAGGAACTAAGTAGGTATGGGGAGTTATGTTCAAGGAAAGTGGCACAAGAAAATTTGAGGCAAGAACATAAATGCAAAGAAGTGTTAAATGATGTACGGGATATTCTACAACAGATAGTTCCAGAAAAAAATATTGATGAGAATACTCCCATCATAGATCAGCTTGCCACACTCACTGACAAAATCAATGCCCCTGTTACAGATGTAGATAAATGAATAGAAGTAAGGGCAGAATCCAAGATTTAGAACAAATTGGCAGAAAGGATTAGCACAGAAGTGGCACTAAACAAAGTAAAATTATCTGAGGTAATTACCAAGGTAAAATCTATCACCCAGATAATCTATCAACTTCTAATCAAGCTTTTTACTTTAGACACCTTCACTATAGAAGTCAGTGAAAAGATAAAAGGTTTAGAAGAAGAGATAAAGTTGAGTACACAAGCAGCTATCACTGAGCCAACTACTTTCTTAAAGCATATTAACCAAGTTCAGGAACTCCGACGGCTGATAGTAGATTTAAGGAAACAAGAAGTACACATCACCAATCAGGTTATAGAGTTACAGAAAGAACTCACTCCTTACCTGAAGATTTTTGAAACAAACATTGTCAAAGCTGAGCAACTTGTAGCAACACTAGAGATTTTGGTGTTGGATAATATCTTTGACATGCATGTACAAGTCGGTCTTGACCATATTGCTCTTACCAACTTGAAAGAGGAGTGGGACAACCTCTTGGAGTCTATACAGAAAACCCATCCAAACATTTTTGATAAGATGTAAGTATACATTAGATTTTTTTTCATTTGGCATTATTATCAAAAAGGGGGAAAACCATGTATATGCCAAATTATTATACTTTGATATGTATATTACATACTACTAGGAGCATGCACCGAGGGGGAGTACTTTTTGTACTTAGAAATTTTTGTTATGTATATGGTGGAGATATAAGGAATATATTGAAACATTTTGTCTATATAAATTTTTGAAGTTTTGATACTAATGCCAAAGGGGGAGATTGTTAATCTCTATTGAGAATTTAAGGTTGTCATTAGTATTAAAGGATAGTAAATAGGTCGGTCGGTTACTTACATTGAGACAATCAGTAACTAGAAGTAAGACAGAGTAGTCGGTAAAGCCTTTACACTGAGCATCACACAGTTAACCAAGCACCAGTGACACCGACACTGATGGTTAGTAAACACTGAGCATCAGAGTATATACCGAGTAGATTATATAGTGTTTACCGATGATCATAGAAAATGGCATACTAATCAGAAATGGAACATTATTCTATGCAAATGGTTATAACACATCGTAAAATGGTTACCAAAATCGAGGAGTATTTATTGTAAAAGATATTCATTAAATGCAATGATTATCTTATTTGTACTTGTTGATCTAGGTTATTTTTGCATCGTAGATCTTAGGGTTATGATTATTTTTGTAACCTAATTTTTGCTAAGGTGGCAAAACAAGACACTATATATTTGGTATGTTCGCACCATTTTATGAGGTTGGTGAACTAATATATATGAATCAAGGATAACTTGAAGACATTGCCTATCTTCAAGACAATTAGTTTACCGAGCAGAATAGAGCACAGAGGATATCAGATTGAGCAGAATCAGACAAGGCTACCGAGCATAACAGAGTAGAGAACCATCACAAATAAGGTGATATTTTGATGAGCATTTATAGATCTATTTCAGACAATTGAGATGTCAACCAACAGATAGTTTACCTATTACTTTCTGACAATTGTGAAAGAGTTTTTGATAAATCTCTTAACCGAGTAAACTTAACAGTCTTATGTAAATCTCTTAACCGAGTACACACTTCAATTAGTGTTGTTAAATCCTATAACTAGGTAGATCTAGTTGATCTAATATGTTACTCCTAATAGGGTAAGATCACCGGAAGTGATCAAAACTTGTAGCCTTAATAGGCAAACCTTTTCTATCTGCAGTAGTGAACAATTTGTGGGTGTCATCCCCATCGCAGTTTTTACCTTCTAACAAGGGTTTTTGTGTTACCAAAATACTTGTGTTATGTGATTGTTATATTGATTTCATGTTTTTTACTTTCTTAAGTAAACTAGATGATTGATTTATGCAATTAGATTCATGTTATTTTGATTGGTTATTATAGTATTCAGTTATAGATCAGAAAGGTTGTTACAAGTAAAGTTTTGAAGGCACTGATTCACCCCTCCCCTCTCAGTACCTATCTCTCCTAATTCCAACACCATCTATATCCTCCATATCATTATCCCCTATCCTCTTCGTACCCTCCATCTCATATCCCTTATCCATCTACCTTCCACTTTCATATCATTTTCCTTCATAAAAAACTAGAGGAAGTACAACAAAGAAAATATCCCTGAATGCTTTGGACAACACAAGCCTTCACTTCCTCCATAAATATCCTTTTTGCATTATCCATCCTATACATTTTTATCCTTCATCTTTCCATCTTTCATTCTCCTCTTTCTATTGTGGGGTATTTAACTCCTTTTTCACATAGTTCTTGAATCTCCATCCCTATATCCCTCACCTCTAGTCTTCCATTTCTTACCCTTACATATCCTTTCATTCCATTTATCTCCTATCCAATCTACCCCTTCCAACCATTCATTTTCTAACCAAACATCTCTCCATCCTTCCATCCTCTATCATTCCTTGGTTATCCCTTGTCATTGGTTCCAACCCCTTACTCATCCTTTCATCTTATTCCAACCATCTTATCTATCAAATATCTTTATCTTCTAATACAATCTATTTATTCCCCTTCCATTATTTTCAATCTCATCTTATTCAATCATCTTCTCTTCCAATCCACTCATCCAAATAAATTTAAAAAATCTAAAAATCCAAAAAAAATATAAAATGATCCTAAAAAAATTCAAAAATCCAAATACAATATAAAATGATCCTGAAAAAAATTTAAAAAAATTCATATATGCCTAAAAAAAATATAAAAATCCCTATAATCCAAAATATTCTGAATCGGTTCAATCAAGTGCAATCAATATTAATCCATGAAATCCAATCTTACAATCTAGCACGTTAAGCTTTAATCAAGCCATCATCTTAAACCAAATTAGTTGATAATCAATTGATAAATTTCAAATCCAATCATAATCATGGGATGTATCCTTCCCAATCCTTGAGGCCCTGCCCTCTCAATCATTCAATCAATCAATTGGTTTTCATCTTGACTAGGGGCAATATGTTGGTTTTCTTTTAGTTTTTTGTGTATTCTTGTTTTTTTCTTGTATGTATTCATATTTTTTGAATCTATCATGGTCTTTGCATCTTATTGTCACAAGGGCATCATGGTCTTCAATATCATGGCATCATAAGACATATGGTTGTATTTGACCTTTTTTATCATGTACTTGGCACATGGTCATCTTCATTCCTCATACCTTGGTGCATAACATCAAGTACAATATCAATATCAGATATGCTCTCCCATGTTGACACATTGATAGTTTGCATTTAGGTTAATTTTTCATTCGAGGCCTTCTTTTATTCACTTCCTCTATCCTCACCCTTTTCGAGAAAATTGCCAAAATTAATTTTTTGCCCAATTTTTTGGTGGGGGAACCATCCTCATCCTCTTCTCGTTGTTGCTTAGGCATGACTCCTGGGGCATCTCATTTTCTTCTTTTTTGACATGATGTCGATTTCGACACCGCATCAAAGAGGGGCAAAATGTAGACACCTAAATTTGTCCTTCGCATTCTAATGTTAATTTTCATTAATATTTTCCCTTAACATTATGGTTAATTTTATTAATTGACTATAATCGTTATATTCTTGTATTTATTTAATTAAATAAATTCATTTTCCCTTTGTATTTAAATTTTATTTAAATACTTTAATATATTAAATTCAATTTAATATATTATCCCTTCATTTCCCTTTATAAAATAAATTTTAGTTATTTTAATCCTCCACTAGCCTAAATTTATTCTAAACCATGATTAAATTAAAGTTATTTTAATTTAATCCCTTTTCCCTTTTTCCTAAGCTTACCTTTTTCTAATTAGTCCTCTAATCATGTGCACAATCACCCTTTCCAAGGTGGCCACCTCCATCTTTTTTCTCCACCAATCATTTTTAAATTCCCTTTTTCCCTCTCAAGTGAAGTTTGACTTTTGCCACTTCACCTTTTTCAAATCTTACCTAACATCTTTTTGCCTCTTCATCCTATCCAGTTATTTCTTTTGCCTCGTAATCCTATCCACTCATTTCACTTTGCCTCTTCATCTTTACCAAACCCTACCTAACCTTTAATCCTATCCACTCATTCCTTTGCCTCTTAATCTCCATCGTTAAATTATTTTCATTTTTTGTAAAAGAGGTCTCACTCCTCATTTTAGGTCTAAGTTCTTATTCTTCTAGTCCATTCTTAATCATTCTAGTTCTAGTTCTTTCTTTGCATTCTAATCATGTTTCTAATCTAGATCTTGTTACATCTTTATCATAGTTTCTTAATCTTGTTTCATTATCATAGATCTTAATCTTATTTGTATTATTATAATCTAGAATCAATCTTGCATCAATTTTAATCTTTATCACTTGTGAAGCTTGGGGCAAGTTCCTTATACTTGTTCTCAATCCCTTTACCATATTCTAGATTGCATCATAAATAGATTGCATGTCATTTGTCTTGGGATAGCATACCTACATAATATCAAAGAGAAAATCAAACAAGGCTTTGAGTGCCATTGGTTTAGCTCATCAGATGTTGTAGTGAGAATAACTTATTTTGTTGCATTTACTAACATCTAATGTGATTGTTTGGTGTTTTGGTGTTTTGTATTTATAGAAAATAGGTCCATATTTTCATTGCATACACTATCATTATCAATAATTACATCACAAATTTTACCTCTAGACTTGCACCAAGTTCTGAACAAGTTACTCCTCTAACAAGGTTCCTCCTTTGCACCGAGCAATGTTCTTTGAACCAGCAAGTTCTTAGATTCAAGTTCATTATGAATGTTCTCATTTATCACAATAGTTCATCTATCACCAATCTTCTTCTATGTACACTTAAAAGAATGGTGTCCTTCTTCACCACAATTATAACAAGTACCCTTAAAGATAACTCTACCTGTCTTCTTTTTCAATTCCACAGGTTTTAGTTCATCTTCAACAGTCGGTTTATCCTTCGCCGAGTGATCAATTTTCTCCTTCCCTTGGAGATTACTATGTTGTCTCATTTTCAACTTATCTTTTGCCTTCAAAGAATACAAATAAGAATCTTCAACCGAATCAATCTTCATCATATCAAGCTCATCCTAAATATTGAATCTCAAACCATTCACATACCGAGCTACTTTTTATTTACCAAGTTCTCTGTGTCTAGAACAAATAGTCATCTTATAAAACTCCTCCATATAGTTCTCCATAGTCAAATATTTTTTCTTCAAATTTTGAAACTTCTCAAACAAGTCAAGCTCATAGTCGATAGGTATGAACTTAGCTTTCTATTTAGTCACCATCAACCTCCACCGATCTATCTTCATTTCACCTCCATATTCTTGATCTCTTTGTAATTATTTCCACCAAAGAGAAGGATGTCCTTTCAAATTAGTTTGTGCCAATATTACTCTAAGAGGATCTTCAATTTCTTCTAGCTCAAAGAATTCTTCTAATTCACCAATCCAATCAATCAAGTCCTCGGGTCTCAAAGTACTAGAGAAAGTAGAAACTTACATTCGGTAACTAGTACTTAACCAAGCTCTAGATCTATGCAACCGACTAGTCTTGTCTTCACCAGATCTATCTCTTCGGTCATCACCACTAGATCCAATAGCTTCAAAGTCTTCAACAACTTCCTCATAACCATGATCAATACCAAGATTTCTTGGAATACTAGCAATAGCTCTCATGACCTCAGTGATCATGTCATTCTTCATTAATTCCATCTTAGATCTGAAATCAAGTTTAACCTTCTCTATAATCTTTGATTCCACAACATCATAGAGATCTACAATCACTCTAGGGTCCAATATTCTCAGAGGCATCCTTCAAGATTTTTGAAAACCAAAAGCAATAAGTCACCAACAAGGTCCTGGTGCAAATAGCCTCAACCAGAGATTAGTTTACACACTCAAGATCTTCAAGCTCTGATACAACCTAACATAGAAAAGGTAAGGAGGATCCAATTAAGGACAGTCCAAACAAGAAGCCAAACACCACAATGTGGAATTACTCAACAAGATAATATTTTCAACTAAATTTTCATTAACATGCCCAACTATAAGGCCTTCTAGGTTAGAGCCAAATACAATCAAGTATTTCTACAATCTCTCTAGCTAGTCCAATTCTAAAAAAAATTAGCAACTGATGGAAACCCTAAGGAAGATTTGAACTTGAGCTCACAAGCCTCCAAGCAATCTCCTTTTCTCCAAGCATACAAACCACTAGATTTTCTATTACAAACTATCAGATAACAATTTGATCTTCAAGACCTCATAGGATCCAAAATGCTATCCTTCTATCTTCCCAAATCTCATGCCTAAAAAACTACTTAAGCACTCCTTAAATACTAATCTTCAGCCGTAAGTCGGCTAGAAGAAATAATTAAATCCTAAGCCAAGTCGGCTCCTATTATAAATAAATATTAAATGCAACAATAGTTAGCTCACAAATAGCCTTACAAACATTTGATTCTCCATGTCGGCCTCAAGATCTACATAGGAGAATAAAACAAAAGATACCAATAATAAATGCACCAAGTCATCCAACCAAATCTCCAAGAACTCCAGTCGGTAAACCAAAACTACCGAGTGCCAAAGAAACAACCAAGCACCATTGAAACAACCAACCACACCAAGCATCACCAACCCCAACATGTCAGCCAAGCACCACAAGCATTAGTGAGTACATGTTCCACTGAGCACAAGAGGTTTCACTAAGTTCCTTCAGTGACTAAGCTTCCTTCAATAACTGAAACCATCAGTTAAAGCTACAACCGAGTAACACAGAACCAAAACAACACACCACCATGTAGATTCACCAAGTACCCTAGAATACCCCTGCATTAGTATTAGTAGTGTAGCTTGGAAAGTATGTACTCCAGTGTGTATTCAGATGAATAAAATGATAAAAAATATTTCCCTAGTGAATTTACTAGCAGGATATGGGGATATTTCAAATATTTTTAGAAAATGAAGAATGAGGAAGAAAGAATATGTAATGCCCCTATAACCCTAACATGTGATTGAAGTACTAAGGGATGTGCTTAGAACACTAGGGTTGTTAGAGGCTATGTTTTAATTTAAGTGATTGGATCTAAATGTTTAAGTTTGACCATGGTATGTGTATAATTTTAGATACCTTAACCAAGTAGATGTGATATGATGAGAACATGTTTGATAATATGCTTTTTTATTAGGATCTTGAATATTGCTTGTCAAAATATTTCCCATGATCTATGATGATCCCCTATTGATCTTCTATCCTGATGATGATTTACCTTCTTTTATTGAAATTACATGGTTATGATTACCTACATGCTAAAAATACTAACAAAAAATGTTTTAATATAAATCCTTCTTGATGTGCCTGTAGGATGAGGGGAGGCAGTCGTAGTCACCCCCAATAGGAGATCTGCATGATGTCACACTGCCCCTCTTTCTCTGATATTATTTTCCTATGTATATGTTTTTTCCTTGTATTTGTGATGCAAGGTTATAGGTACTAGGCATCAACTCCACCTATCTACACAGGTCTGAACATGGCTTTAAAATCCTTGAAAAAAGTTGTTGTGGAGGTAGTGCCAATGTCCCACAAGTAACTCCTTTTGGCATAGGTTTTCTTTTTAGGTGGATAGGTTGACTTTCTTTGACTTTCTTGGACTTGTTGATTTTACACTTTCATTTTTTTGGTTGTATGATTTGTTTGATTATTTTATTTATTTCTCCTCCTTGCGATGATTCTTAGATGATATTTTCTATGTTATGCTTCAAGGTTTCTTTCTTTGTCAGGAATGTGCCTTGACTTACCTTGTTGACTATGGTTGACCTTGTTTGATCTTGTGGTTTTCTCTATGTATTTTCTAGTTGAGTGTAATGACATCTTTGGATGATTATATTTACTTCTAGGTAGGTGATTTCATTCTATTTGAGTATTATATATTGTAATAAATATAAATAGGTATATAGG